>VZTA01026985.1:0-219015 GCA_013398855.1 Mohoua ochrocephala
CTAGCAACCTGTCCATCTAACCAGTTTTTTTCAATCCATAACATACACGTAGAATAAAATAAGTGCATAAGGCAGAAAGGGTAGGAAACTATTTGTGCCAATCAACAGTCGCAATGACTTAAGAAAATAAATGTTCCTTTTGGTTTTATTTCATGTAAATAATCATAGTATTAACTTCCTGACTGTGAAAAATCCTTTTCCTATTTCTTGATTTATATTATTAAAATAGAGGGAATTTTGAGCAACATAGTTGAGAATGGTGGGGATTGATGAACGCTTGGATAAATGGCGAGTTTATACTTTTTTCAAGGCTTGTGAAATGTGTGCATGCATAAGGTCCATTATACGCTAGTATTCTGGAAATTTTTCTTGCGTCTTAAACATCTTAATTTCTTTGAAAGTGATGTGTCGGGTTATTTTTAAGATGTTAATTATTAGCACCCAACTTAAAGTTCTTGGACATCACTAACCCAGTTAACTTAATTATTAACCCAATAATTGCTGTGTTTTCTAAGATGATTATAACCAAATCTTCTGTAATAATAAGTATTTCTAGAAGCCCTTCTGTTTTTCTTGATGCTGTGGGAATTGTGGAGCCTTTTACTGTATTCGGGTATTGCTTTTTTTATTGTTATTATTTTTAATACTTAGCTCATTTCTTGGCCCAGGTTTGGCTTTCTAAAAAATTAAATGTCATAGTCCCCTATGTGCTTCATCTGTGACATTTAAGACTGTTTTTTTCTGTGTGGCGCAGATGGTAAACAGAACTGTGGGATTTATTGAAGATATTAAGAAAGTTAGTGAATTTGGAGATTCACACTATGCTTTTTCTAAGTGTGTTCTTAATTTATTTAAGAAGACACTTGCCATAGTGTTGTGGCTGAGTGTAGATGACCTACCTTCAAATTCACAGCCTGAGATATCGTGAAGTCCCCTTGTACCAGACGTACAAGGTACCAAAGTGGATCAAGTCGGCTGACCTGTTTGGAACATCATAGAATAGTTTGGGTTGGAAGGGACCTTCAAAGGTTATCTAGTCCAAGCCCCACTTACTGACCTACAGGTCTGATTTAAGAGGTGGACAATAGAAAAGGTTAATGCAGTGACTCCAGCAGTAGCGTCAGGCACTGAACCTGGCAGGCTAAAGTACCAGTCACTTAAGGCCCATTCTGCTGTGAGCGGAGAGAGTGTGGTACAGGTTACACAGTATGGTTGACTGCAAATTAATGTCTCTCAGAGAAGGTTTGTGTGTGGATTTGTGGTTTGTGGGTTTTTTTCCTTTTCTCCGTTTTCCACTCAATGAGAAGAGATTAGATTATGTATTTGCATGCACAAGGGATGTCTTCCATAAAGAGTAATTATGGTAGCATGTACTCGTTCACTGTATCATAGTCCAGTATTTTGGGATAGTTTTAATTGAATAGCTCTCTTCTGTGTTTCCCATTGTAGTACCCAGATATAGTTTCTTTGGCGTGCACAGGGGAAGTGTGCACATTAAGAAGATATCCCATACAAAGAAACATGTAGTACTCAAGAATGGGTAGAATTGAAGCAAAGTTGCTTTTTTTTGTTGCTACCAAAACAGCAGTCATGGGTCATGCTGTCACTTTGACAGGCCATGCTGTCCTAATGTGGTAATACTCCCACTTTGTTTTTGTTTTCTCTTCTCCTTCCTTTTATTTTTTTTTTCTTCCTTGGCTTTTCCTTTTCCCTTCCCTCCAAAGCTGTAATAATGCTCAGAAATTACTTCCTAACAGCATGTCATTGGAAAAAAATGGAGACAAAAGCAGATGCTGAGAACTAACCTTCGTCTGATGAGCATGGCTAACTCCTGAGTTTTCTAAAAAAATTTTGTGTTGAAGATAAAAGTACTTTAGGTCTGAGGGGAAAAAAGCAACTATAGATTCCTCTGATTAGACACAAAGATGTGAACATGTAGCCTTATTTTAACTCTTTTGTTCAGTGTTGCCTAAAAATAGCAAAGCTGGGCTGGTATTTAATAGCTCTTGATTATCTTCTCTTGACGATGCTTCAAGCACTGTCAGGTTGACTGCATGAGCAGTGAAACATCTCATTTGGTCTTTGCAGCTCCTGTTGATGAAGCCAGAAAGACAATCTTAGGATAGGAAGCACTGTTAATTTTTACTAGGCTGGAATAAATTTTTAGGATGATGTTTCACTCTCAAAGGTTTCAGGTCATGCACTTCCTCAAGTACGCTGCAAGCTATCATAGAAGGAGTCTGTAAAGCACTGGATCTTTTATAGGGAATCACATGAAGTTTTAATCTCCCTACATTGAAGTACCTCTCAAGGTAAAAAAGGCCTAGAAAATTAGGACTGGGAATGCAGCTGTGTAACTTGCTGAAGTAATTCAAAGATCTGCAGTTTACTGTGGTGTCCTGTGTCATCTCAGGAGTGGCAGATCTCTGCCTTGATCTTTCTTTCAAGTCGCAACTTCAGTTCTGTTTTCTGTTCCCTGTCCTAGAAAGAGGGACAAATTAAGAACCAGTTTTCCTAAATAGCTGTAGAAGGCAAATAAGTGCTAAATCACTTATTTTTAATAGAACAGGATTGCTGGACCTGCTTACATGTGAGAGCTCTGGAGTTCTCTGTCCATCTGTTTCCTTTTCTTTGGATACCATACCCAAAAGTTGTGTTCTCACAGGGAAACCCTTATTTTCAGTGAAGAAAAAAAATGTGTCGATAAAAGCTCTGTATAAAATCCTGTAGATAGTAATTTACAAAAGTTAGTTCCATTTAGGAACAGCTCGATTTCAGAATGGAATAGCCTCTCTTTGTAGGTTTAGGTCCTGCTGGGCTGCTCTGAAAGACTGCTAGGCATTAGGATTTTCATGTGGTGTGTTGATAAATAATTATCATGCTTTTTCATTATATAGGTTGAGAATTAAAACCATCTTTATTGATTTAAGTCTTTAAGAAATGTCTAAAGTTTTTTTTCATTTAGATCAGGATTTTGTAGGTGAGAAAGTAAAAATCTTCAAATGGAAAATGTGTAAAAAAATTTGTTTCTTTCTAAAGGATCTTTACTGTTTGAGCATAAATCATTAAAAAAATGTTTGGAAAAAAGATTCTGATCTTAAATCCTCTTAAGCAGTTTTTGCCAAGGTAATTAGAAGTAAATGGTCCTAAATATTACTGACTTTCTCTAGTAATTTCTTGGATCCCGAATGACATACCATTGGTCTGTATGTGATTCGGGCATTTAAAGATTGTATTTTACAATCATCTGTGTATGTTTTACGTGTCATAAATTATATAAACCAAAGCTGACTCAAGAATTCTGTTTGTAAAGTTAGTTTTGAATTTTTCAGATTTTGTGTGTGCAGTTTTTAATGGCATTTTCTACTCTACTGCTTCATCAGTCTGTACCACTGGAACAGCTGATACTGTCTTAGAAGAAGTCATAAAATTTGGTTTTTTGAGAAATGTTTCTGCTTGTATGCTCTTTTTTCGTTTCGGAGTTTTCTGGAGTGTTTTCAAACTCCTCCACTACAGTTGCCTCCCACTCGCATATTTTAAGATGCCTTGGACAATCATCCTACAGTACAGAGATCCTGTTGTAGTGCAGAGCAACGTATGATCCTTATCTTATGGAAGCTGTAGTTATTAAGTGTTGTTTAGTTTTCCTTTCTGTTGTGCAAATCGGATTTTGCTGTTGTAGCAGAGTCTCATCTGATTATCCAGAGACCCTTCTTAATTCTCGGATTTGAGGAAAATTAGTAGTTACAAGATGAATTCTTTGACATTCTTTTGGAACCCATCAAATAGGCCATTCATTGAGCCACCAAACTGTATTTGTTCTGTGTCACTTAAACCTTTAAAGGTTAAAATTTTCTTGTTAGGATCTTGAAAGGTACCATTGTTTAGTGCGTAGGTGCCACATCATATTGAGCTGTCTTTGCTATCTTTAGCCATGACCAAGTTTTAAGCAAGTTGTAAAAGCTTTATTTCCAAGGGCACTCTGCACACCGGGCTTTGTAGTAGCTGACTTCTTTGAGTAACTGACTTCCATTTTGTCTGCATACTGAAGACTGTTTTAAGCACTGGACACTTCAATGTGCTCTGATATTCATCTGTGTATTCTGAAAAGAATTGTGTTTCATACTCCTACTACACTCCAGAGTTTACCGTTTGAAGTGACATTTAAAAGGTTACTCTTAGAGTCACTCTTTAAAAAAAACTTAGTAGATACGTTCCTGTTTCTGCAGTCTGCCCGTTTTCAAGGTTTGCATTTTTAAGAATACAGTAACTTTTGATGATTTATTACCTTAAAGTATTCCTTTATCCTGTGTGTGCATACCTATATTTATAAATCCCCCTAAATCAGTGACATCCCCTTTCTTACTCTTACTGGAGGTATTTTTAGATACATTTCTAAACTGTGTTCTTGATGCATATCGTGCACGTTGTATTCTATGCTTTCAATGACTTTCAGTATTTTCTTTTTCGAGAAAGAGGCCTGAATCAAAGTGAAACTTATTTAGATTGTCCATTTAGAAACCTTAGCTATTAGTGATAGAATATGTGGGACACTTTTGTCATTCTCACTGTCTCTGGACGCTGCTGTAAGGATGGCTTATTTATTTGAAAGCTCTGTTTACTTTCAGAGAGACTTAATGGCTTTTTCACTGTCTTCCAGGTTCTCATATTAACTAATATCATGCTGGGTATTTATCTCTTTGGATCCTAATTATTTTCTATTATCCTCAACATGGAATGGAATTCAATTAAATGATCATTTTGGAACGCAGAAAGACAATTACATTTGAAGTAATTAATTTGGATCATGTTGGAGACACCAGCCATCCTTAAAACAAAAAACAAATAGAAATGAACACTCTTGGAGGAAGTCTTTGACATATATGAAACTATGCTCTTCATTCAATATATTGCCCCATTTCCGTAAGTTACAAAGTTGTACGTGTTGTAGTATATGTGACACAGATTGGTCGCAGAGTTTTACCAGTCCCAGCATTCTTATTCCCAGAACACATTCTGTGAGAGCAGATTAGTTAAGAATGCTACATCTCCATCCTTTTCCGTTCCCCAAAAAGTCTCGTCTTCCATGGAGAAATGAAACCTACCAAGAAAAAAATGGGGTTTTTTAATAAAATACACATTTCCCTCTACCGTATATATTTTTTAATGCGAAGTAACATCACTGGTTTTGGGTAAGTGCACAAGCTGCGACCGAAAATGAGACTAAATAGTATTATATAAGTGCTGGTGCACTGTGTGCAGTCATTTTTTAAATGCTTCCAGGTTTTTTAGTGGTGGAATCTCAGCCCATCAGGTCTAGTTTTAGTAGAGCACTTCATCTTGCATTTGGATGTGCTTGGTTTTGCATCAAGCTATGCACAGTACAGTTTTAATTGCTTTAGAGTAATTTCGTACAAGTTCTGCTTCTTTCTTTTTGTTTCAGCAGAACTGTAAGGTGTGATTACAGTCTGAAATGCACAATTCTCTATTCTGGGGCAGCATTTTTTATATTCATGGACATGCTGTGCTGCTCTTCAGACTATACTGAGCTTTGTTCCTCCACCATTTTTTCCAAACTTCTGCTCTCTTTTGGGAATTACCTTTTCCTGCTTCCATTAATTTGCTATGGGCAACAAGATTCTAACTTACTTGATGTAGGTAGTCAATGAAAGTTTTAATTGCAGCTTAAGAACAAACTGGCACTGTTGAGAAAAAGTTAAAACTTTGCCTGATAAATACAGTTTTCAGTGCAGTGAGAGACCTGTGGAAAAGTATCAGGCTGATCATCTTTGCCTTACTTTTTTTTCTATTTAGTTAGCATTTCTTTATTTTCATAATGGTTGTGTTCTATGCTGTGATTGACAAGGCAGTAAATTTTTCATGTAATTTGAAGTTGAGCTGAAGATTAGAAATGGTAGTAACCCTGCATTTAAGATTGATAGCAGACTGTTGTTTGAGAACTCCCTTTTTAATTGAAAAAAGTTAAGTTCTGCCTCTTGAAAGTGGACTGCTTTTTTGAAGAAACTTAAGAACAGAGGGGGAAGGTAAAAGAAATGAACCACTAATGAAGGGCTTTTAGTTTGATCTTTAGGACTTTTGGGGGGAAGAGGAGGGTCGTCATTCAGTGGTGTTGGTGAGGCAATATGTGTAAGATCAGTACCTGACATAAAGTTTCACTCCATGACTGTAGAGAAAGCTCATTTGATCTAACAAAATCATGAGCTTTTGGAAAGTTGCATGCAGGATGAGTTACGTCTCTCATGGATTTTCTTTATTTGACCTTCTTAGTTATATCTACTGACGCAATGAAATGCAAGTTCCTTAAAGCAAATGGAGATCTTTAACTTCACTTACTCTAGCAGCTCTACAGGACATTGGGTGTTTCATGATTCATGGTAGAAAATAGTTTTGTAATGGTAGAACAGAAACCAAATTCTGTAGTATATCTGATTTTTTTTTTTTTACATATCAGTGCTACTACCATGAAGCACTTATATTTTATTGCTTGGGTTTTTTCTGGCAAGTTACAGGGTCACTTGCGAACTGCTTCATCTGTGACTAGATATGAGTGTGTTTTGTTTAAAATAAACATTGAGATTTTCCTTTCTTAAAACGATGCCTATTCCATATAACTTCTGAAAGGTGAACTGTATAAACTTGAGTGTCATGGATTGTGTAAGCTCCTGTCATTTGAGGCTTGATGGTCAGGAAAACTACTCCTGCTGATAGCTTGCATGTTCTTTGTTTTTCATACTATCACAAGCAAGAGAGAAATATGTTTAGGAAGCTCTAAATTCTTTTGCACTTTAGTGTTCCTAATTTGTCAAAAACGTTTTGGGGTTTTTTCCTCACGTATTGTATCTTAACCCCAGCTGACAACCAAGTACCACCCAGCCACTCCCTGACTTCCCCGCTCCTCCCTCCCCACAGTGGGATGAGGATGAGAATCAGAAAAGGCAAAACCTGTGGGTTGAGATAAGAACAGTTTAATAATTGAAACAAAGTAAAATATTATAGTCATAATAATAGGAAAAAGAGGAATAAAACCCAAGAGAAGCAAGTGATGCACAATACTGTTGCTTAGCACCCAATGACCAATGCCCAGCCCTGTCCCCCAGCAGTGATCAGCCCCTCCCAGCCAACTCCCATCAGTTTATCTATGGGGCGTGGCACTCCATGGTACAGAATATCCTTTTGGCCAGTTTGGATCAGCTGTCCTGGCCATGCTCCCTCCCAGCTTCTTGTGCAGCTGCTCACTGGCAGAGCATGAGACACTGAAAAGTCCTTGTACTGTCAGCACAGTCATCAAGTCAAACGTGAGTGTGTTATCAACATTATTCTTATACTAAATCAAAATACAGCACTGTACCAGCTACTCAGAACAAAATTCGCTCTATCCCAGCAGAAACCAGGATACCACAGTTAGTAAACAATTCTACAGATTGATAAAACATTTTTTACTGTAATTTTAAGTGAATTAAATGAGTCATTAAATTCTCAGGTTATATTTAAACTAGAATAAAGCTGGACTGCCACCGCAGAGAGCTGTCTCCATTGCTATAGCTGCATGTTTCTGGTGTATCCCTTGTTTCTTAGCAGCAGCAATCGAGCAATCACACGGTTGCTTTGTCCAGTGCATTGCTGAAAACTAGCTCCTTACCATGGCCACATACATCTTGGTACTGACACGGTGACAATGAGAAGACACCGTTGCCAGGGACTCAGAGTGCCAAAATGTCCATTTTGGTGGCAGCAGAGTCATAAACTGATTGAAGTAATAAAAATATGAAGGCCTTTTGTCCTGGGTGTGCATATACGTACAAAACCAGTGTATGCAGAGATAAGTACCCAAGTCACATTTGGCTCTTATATGGTTACATGTTTTACACATGCTCTTATAATACAGGTACTTCTTTCCACTTTCAAAGTCCATTGGGAACCTGAACTGTGCTCTTGTTCTGGCAGCAATCCTTACTTGATCTCTTTCTATTTAAACTTCAGTCTGTGATCTGACTTGTTTCTGCTGATAGCTGATTCACATTAGCTAGATGCCTGAGTGATAACCTGAGTAATGTGTCTCTGGCTTGTGGCAAGATGAAAACAAAGCAGTTTATATACTTCACTTGGAAGATAAGTGCGACAGGATATAAAAAATAGTTTTTGCAGAGACTTAAGAGATGTCCTTTGCAGAATGGTTTTTCAGCTTTTCATTTCAAATGTCATGTGAAGTGTACTGTGGTAACTTAATTTCCCCTATATACTATCTCATAAAGCATACTCTTTGTTTCAGCACAGTCTAGGACCCAACTCCTCCTTAATCTGCAGATATTTTTATCAACTTGCTGAGAGTGAGAACAAGATTAATCATTAGCACTGGTCAATAGTTTGGTGCTTGCCACTCAGGACCTTTATCATTTTTCTTCTGTAGGAAATCAAAGACAAATGTAGGAGTCACAAAGCAAAACTCTTGAATGACTATTTGCAGTGTCAACTAAATGACAATGAAAGAGAATGCTTATATGTAGATCTTTCAGAACATTGAGTAATTTCTCCTTTTTCTCTTAAAAATCTAAAATTGTGTTGATAATCCAAATAGAAGGTCTCCTGGGGTGGAGGAAAAAATCCCTTAAGTCACTGTATGGAAATGATTGAAAAATTACTGGATTGTACAAAGTAACTTGTTAAGCTCAAATTCCTTAGTTGTCAACCTTCTTTGCAGAGGTCTTCAAAGCAAATAGACTGGAAGAATTAAACTTAATAAAGGGAATTCTGCCATAATTGTTTTATACTACAATGCTCTGTGGAGGGGCATGTGAAGTTACATAACCTAGTTTGACTGTGTCTGAATGTACAGTGATCATGATGACCTTCAGGTCTCTGGTAGTGGTAGGATGGCTGGGATGGATAGCTCTTTCTTGTGTTGTGAGCAGCATGCTCAGAATAGAATTTGTGTTAAAATTTTGTTCTCTTTGTAGCCTGCAGTTCACAGTAGCTGACTGCAGGCTGCTACCATTGCCTTTTTAGTGAGTGCATTTCTGATGGTATTCTAGAGTCTCTGTTGGATTCTTTCTTTGTTAGTCCTAATGTCCACACCCCCCCCCCCACACTCCCACACACCCTGGAAAGTCTTCAGAATGCTATCTTAAAACTCTTCGTTTGTCTCTTTAATCAAGTGTAGAAATGGCTTAATGAGGACAATACTGTTTGTATAGCAAACCCAGAGCAGGATTGGCAACAGCCGATCGAATAAGTAGCTTGTAATATAAAAGCCTTTTTAATGTTTTCATTACAATTATGGAATTAAAATGTAATATCCTTCGATGTATATAAACTTGTGTTAGGGGAAGGCTGATTAAAAACAGTAACATGTATATTATTGATTATTGGTGACAGAAAACAGTCATCATCATATCAGTCAGTCTGAATTTACTAGAATGGAAAGACTACCAGGAAGAACTGTATAATGTCATGAAGAAATCCATCCCAGTCTCACTTCCAGTGTTTGAAAAAGATTTTAATGATTATACATTGCATTCAGATGAGTCTTTTGTTGCCTTGGTAATCTGCCTGATTTGTAACATTTTATTTTCTTGGGATTTTTTTCTACTCAGCTTCTGCAGGCTGATTGTTTTAATAGTTGGAAACATTACATGCAAAAACTGATTTGGCATTTCCCATATTACAACCTCTGCTTTCATTTTTTGTTACCTTACTTAAATGTTCATCCTGTCTTTAAAATCTGGACAACAGGAACTTCCTACTTATAATACTTTTTTGAAATTAAATATTTTGTTAATATTCATGGGTTTTTTCATCACACCAAAATACTTGAAGAACAAAACAATAATGATACATTGTGTGAATACAAAAAGTTGTTAATGAAAATGGTGTGGTTTCCAGTTTGATGCAGTTTATTTTTTGTGTTATGCTGCAGGTCTATCAAATGGTTTTGGAGATGAAAGTAAAGAGAGAGCATTAGATGATACTCCAGGAAGAAAAGTTGAACCTCGTCGTCGCTGTGCATCAGAATCTAGTATTTCATCTAGTAACAGTCTCTTGTGTAACTCAAGGTAAAACTGTAAATCTGAAATACAAATTTGAGACTGGATATATCAGTTTTCTATACTGTTTGTGACCCACACTGGAGGATTGCACAAATTTTGGAAAAAAAGTATATTTCAATTTTCTCAGTTATGTCAGATCCGAGATACCTTTCAGGATTACTGGGATTCTTCTGTTGAATTCAGGTTATCGCATATCCAGGCAGTTACATTTTTAAACTGACTATTTGTCTCTTGCTCTATAAAGATACAGATATGTTTGTGCATATAGTATCTTAGTTTAATTGCCTTCCTAATCTGGAACACTAAAAATGTGTGTGTTTATTTTTGTGAGGGCGAGAGAGAAGCAACTTAAAAAGCAGAGTCTTGTACACAGAAAAGGTAGTAGTTCAATAGTTTTGGAACTGTAGGTTGTCAGTCTATGGATTGCTGGCTAGGTACTACAGTGATGATAGTAACCGTGTACCAGCTATTGACTTTCTCTCCACGGAGTCTGTTGTTAAGGGCAGAACTGTCAGAATGGACACCTCTGCCACCAGTGATAAGTATGTCTCCATCACCAATGGTGTATCTTCTGAAAGAACACTAATCTCTGGGTAAAAGGTAGCTGTCTCCAGTCCTGGGCTGTGAGGATGGGGCATACAGGAGAGTATAGGGTGAATGTGTTACCAAAAAAAAGAGGACTTTATTCACGTGTTCAGGTTAAGGGAACAGTGTTAATGCAGTCATGTCAAACAGGCTTTCAGAAACAAAGAGAATTTAGTATTGCATCTATTTAAAATGTAATATTCTAAATCGTCGGTATAATTGCTGTTCAGATTCTGTGATTTCTTGAAGAAAAGTCAAATGTGCAGAGAACAGGTTTCCCATTTTGAGTGCAGACATTTCACAATTGAAAGACTACAATTTGTAGGGAAAAATTAAAGAGAGAATAGTTGTGTTTTCTGTGTAGTGGAACTGTTGGAGCAG
Source organism: Mohoua ochrocephala (assembly GCA_013398855.1). Lineage (NCBI taxonomy): Eukaryota > Metazoa > Chordata > Aves > Passeriformes > Acanthizidae > Mohoua > Mohoua ochrocephala. The sequence goes on from VZTA01026985.1 coordinate 11,031, forward strand.
TGGAACTGTCTTCTGCTGATAACCAGGCAATTCTGTGCATGAAAATAATCAGGGGTTTGACTTTTTATGTTGTTGTTTGTATTCATTACACAAAATATTTTTAGAGCTTGCTCTACTGATTTTACTCTGTACTGATGAAATGTAAATTCTTGTTCAAAATTTTGATTTCTAGTGAGCAATGTTAATTATCAAGTAATGGTTTTAATATTAATAATTTTGTAGTTTCAGTCTACCAAAGTGTGGTAAAGGTAAACCTGCCCTGATACGGAGACACACACTGGAAGACCGAAGTGAATTGATATCATGTATTGAAAATGGAAACTATGCCAAAGCAGCAAGAATTGCAGCTGGTAACTATAAATAACTGTATTCTTAATAGTATTATATAACTATAATTTTGTCCATTTATTTGACAGATTCTGACATTCTTATTTTCACTGCTTAAATACATTAAGCGTTCTGAAAGTGTTGTTGATATCCTTCCAGAAACTACTGGATTCTGCTTTTGATGCTTTAAAGACTTTTGAAAGAATAGTATCTGACCCTGATTTTGATTGTCTCTCTTAGCTTGAGGAAATAAAGATGTTTTGAAAGAAAAAGAGAAGATGAGTTTTCTTTTACAGACCTTGTAAAAGAGAATTAGTAGTCATATGTGCTAGATTAGTAACTCCTTACTACCACGTGGAATAAATTCTGACTAGGAAGAATTCCGAGACTCGTATGTACACCTGAGCAGTGTCTGAATCTGGCTGCATGCATCCTGTCAGCTTGTGTATGATTTTCTATTCAGCATTAAAATGCCATTTTCTTTGCAGCTGAGAATAGTGTAGGTTTCTTTCTTGTTAACTGCCCTGAACAAGAGGACTCGTAATGTTTTTATGTACCGGATACAGTTCTACGTACATATTTTTAGAAACAGTCTGTAAAGGTAGGATGCTTTAATTGAAACCCTCATGGCTCTTTCTAACTGGCATGTGAATACTTTACAAACTGTTATTAACAGAGCAGAGAAATAGAACTTACTGTGCAGAGTGACTGAACTAATTTTTTTAATGTGATCACGTTAAACACTTTTTTCTTGCTATTTCTACTTTTAAAAGGTCTTGAACCACTTCTTTCTCCTAGTACGTTTTTGTAATGTTGAGATAGAACCTTTCATTACAAATAAGCAATGCCCATTAGAAATGAGAGTGGAATGAGAATAATCGAGGAGTAAGTTGCGTTTTGGCAAGTAGCGAGCTACTTCTATCAAGTATTGCCTTACTGCTAGAGAAAGTGCAGCTGGCAGCCCCTGAACTGTATCTTGGTACCACATTTCCCCATACAAGAAGTGCTGCCTCACCTTTACAGCATATGAACTTGAGTAACTTTTCCCCCTTTGATCACCACCCCCAGTTCCATCTTGAGGCTATAGCTCACTGTCTTCTGACCGGTCTCTGGACTGTATCTAGGGGACCAGTTGTGGTTTTGGTCGACTGAAGGGCTTAAACCTGTCTCAGGCTTCAATCCACTGGTCAGCAACGGAGAAGAAAATGGAGGATTCTGGTAGAAGTGCACAGTAACATAAACTCAGTTCTTTGTTTTGAGAAGAAATAAAACACTAGTGCTGCTGCCTGGAAACCTGTGGATGTTTTGGAGGAAAGGGCAGGGCAGAGAGACCAAGAGAACTTGTTAAAAATAAGTAGGAATCAAAATGCAGGTTAGAACTTAGGCATAAGAATAGAAAGGTGTACCAAACAAATCTTGTTGAGTTACCAGGTGCTCTATGGGTATCCAGGTATCCAACACTTGGAAACATACCATGCAACTTGCGTCTTCAAAATCATCACCTATTTGACAGGATTGTCATCACAGTTGTAAAAGAAACTGTTATTTGAAGTACCATAATTTTATGTTTTCTTTGGAACTTTTTCGAAGGGAAAGAATTATTGGAATTTGGCAAATGCTTCCTAAGAACTAAGATGTTCTAAGAGATGCTATTTCTAAAAGTGTCTAAGCCCTTGTTCTTTGTCTATAGGCTTGGAATAAAGTTATAGTATCGTGCAAAGAGCTGTTATGAACACTACTCGTTTTTTATTGGTATATGTGTGAAAGTTAGTATTAGTATTTGGTTTCTAATGATCATGAGCTATTGATTAGGAAACCAAGAACTGCAGAAGATTTGTCTGAGATTTCATTCTGGAACATTTTAATTTTATATTTCTTTGTTCTTAGAAGTTGGGCATAGCAGTATGTGGATTTCAACTGATGCTGCAACATCTGTTCTTGAGCCTCTAAAAGTAGTATGGGCCAAATGCAGTGGATATCCCTCTTACCCAGCTCTGGTAAGTACCCAGCTTCTCAGAAGTAGAGTAGTGATACTGTTTCTGGTCTGAAAACACCATGTGCAAACTTCAGGTAATTGGTAATTTCCCATTCAGGTTGAATAAAGGTAGCTTGTTCTGCCTTCTTTACCATGCATTGAGTTTGTAAAGTTACTGCAATATCAGATTTTAAGTCAATAATCTCCGCTACCCTGCCCGTCCTTTGAGATGTGCACTAGCCCTGTGTCATGGTTTAACCCTAGACAGCAGCTAAGCCTCCTGCAGCCGCTCGCTCACTCCCCGTGGGTGGGGGGAGAGTCAGAAGAGTGAAAGTGAGGAAACTCGTGGGTTGAGATGAAGACAGTTAAATAGGGAAAGCAAAAGCTGTGTACACAAGCAAAGCAAATTCATTCACCGCTTCCCGTGGGCAGCAGGTGTTCAGTCATCCCCAGGACTACAGGGCTCTGTCACATGTGGCTTGGGAAGACGAACGCTGTCACGCTGAATGTCCCCACCTTCCTCCTTCTTCCCTCAGCTCTGTATAATGAGCACGATGCCATATGGGATGGAATATCCCTTGGGTCAGTTGGGGTCAGCTGTCCCAGCTGTGTCTCCTCCCAACTCCTTGTGCACCCCCAGTCTCCTCACTGGTGGGGCAGTACGAGAAGGGGAAGAGGCTTTGACTCTGTGTAAGCACTGCTCAGCATTAATAAAAACATCTCTATATTGTCAGTGCAGTTTTCAGCCCAAATCCAAAACAAAGCCCCATACCACCTACTGCAAAGAAAATTGCCTCTGTCCCTGCTAAAACGAGGGATACTTGTCTCAGTAGTCTTTGTTTCTGCATTATGTATTATTTCTGCTGGAAAATGAGTATAAAAATACTCCTGATTCTACAGCTCATTAAAGAAACAAAGAACTCAGTAGTTGGAATGAACTGACTGATTGCAGCCAATTGTGAATGATGTACTGGAAACTTAGAGCTGTTGTTAATATAGGAGATATATATGCTTCTGTTAATGTGAGAGAAATAGACACAGTTCTACTGACATCAAAGCTTGCAGAGAAAATGTTGATAAGGTGTTTGGCTTTAGGCCTTTGGGGTTATAGGAACAGTTCATGCACTGGCTTGATTTATATATGAGTCTAGACAATCATGACTTTTAATATGTATGTTCTAAGGACAACATGAAATGTAATACAGAGGTTAAAACCTCTGGAGGTGACATTCAGAGTGCTTGAGTTTAAGTGCTCTCAGTGGCTAACTTGGTTCAGATGCTGAAAATTCGATGATTCGATTGTCTCTTGAAAGGCTTTAGCACTAGATTTAAGCTGATGAAGACCAAAGGGTTCTTTTTCTGCCTTCTCTTTTTCTGCCTTCTCTTTTTCTGCCTTATGTCAGCATTGGTGTTTCTGAGAGTGGGATAAATTGATTGAGGAGTTAAACCTCCGTCAAGAGAAGAAAATTCTTCTGATTTCTACAAGCTCCCCACAGTATTAGCCTTCTGTTCATTTAGTTCCCAAAGTCAGTTTACTGTGGATTAAGATTGGTGCCAGTGTGGATGCTAGAAAAACAACAGGAGTTTGTAGAGTAGGAGATGGGTGGAACAGGCATGGAGTAAAAACCCTTCTTTGGGTGGCAGCTGAGCACTTCATAATACTGTGATCTGCCTACAAAGGATTTTTTCCATTAGGGTGGTTAGTTTAATGTTGGCAGCATATTCCCCCTCTCTCTCAGGTTTTGTTTAGAAAGACTTTGTGACTGTAACTGCATGTTTTGCTGAAGACTGAGTCACTAAATTGGATATGCAAGATATTTTTTTTTTCTTTTAAAATTTTTGCTCCAGAGTTTGAGTATGGAGCATGTATTTTACAGAAATACTTACACCTTAACACTGGTTGTTTCTTTAAGGTATATGAATTTCAAACCCCAAAATATGAGGCCAGTTACAGCTTTTAGAAATCCTGGTTTGACTTTTTCATTCTAAAACCTGATTGTCAGTCTCAAAGTTGTACTAAGTGAAATTCAGATGGGACTTTTAAGAAGAACTGATATGGGTGAAAAATGCTTTTTCCAGCGTTTTCAGTCAAGTCCGCCACTAGGTCTCCGCTGTGTCTATTCGGCTTATGTCAAAAAGGTGTGTGTAACACAAAGTCAGTTTACATCCAGTGGCTGTTTAGTTTATTATTCATTTCTTGTTAACTTAATTTGTAATACCTTCTTAAAATAAATTACATCATTTTAAATATGAGGAACTGTCCTTTCTTCTTTCTTATAGATTATTGATCCTAAGATGCCTCGTGTTGCTGGCCATCACAACGGTGTTACTATACCAGTGCCACCTCTAGATGTACTGAAAATTGGAGAACAAATGCAGACCAAATCAGACGAGAAACTATTCTTAGTACTATTTTTTGACAATAAAAGAAGTTGGTATGTTACTGAAATGTATTGTTTGATGCAGTGACTTAAAATTTTAAAAACCCGTACCTTTGGTCCAGAAGAAAATTGAAACATTGTTTTTCCATGGGATATCATTCCTATGGAAGTATAAATTGTAAGGTTAAAATTTCATATTTGGGTCTATTTTTGGACCAAGGTATATGTCATCACTGAAAGATATCTTTTTATGGTCAGTTTGGAAGAAAATAATAGAAGTCATTAAATAGTCTTTTTTATTTACAAGGTGCTTTCATTTATTGACCTGATAAAATTGCTTTATTGCTTCATAGGTTTTTTGGAAGTAATAGTCTAACATTTATCTCTATCATCCTTCATCATTACCTTCCGAATTATAGCACTTCTCCTCGCAGTCTACTCAAGTGCATTTTCTTTGAATTTTTAACCTGTTTTCAGTTAAATGCTTTATTAACATTTTCATTTGAAGTTCTTAGCCTTTTCTAAATTTTTTCATTAAACCTTCCCTTTTTCCATTTATTTTGGTATCAGCAATATGCTGCGTACAGCCTGAAGGGGGATAATTCACACAACAAAACATTCTCTTTCCCTCCCAAGTGGTCTTTGGTTTTAGGGCTGGTGGGGTTTTTCTAGGGTGGTATGGGGAGACACACTAGGTTTTTTGGTGTTCTTTTCTTTGTTAGGATTGTTTTCAGTTTTGGTGGATTTTTCCTAGACGCAGAAACTTCTCATCTACCTTTCATCAAACTATGTATTTCTTTTCTGTGTTCTCTGTAGACCCTCTCCTCTTCAAGTTTCCATACAGGTCAAGCTAACTGTAAATCTGTCCGTATGTCAGTTTTTCTCTTGAATTTGCTCACTTTTAGGTATCATTTTCCCCTTTAGATGATTATATGTGGTGTCTGGTGATGCTGCCATTCTCCTGACTCTCTCTGTGCCAGTACACTATCACTTAAATAACTTCCTGCCTGAATCTTGTAACTGATGTTTGCTCTTCTGCCCCTTAGATGTTTTGGCATAATTTCTTGTGTTCTTCAGTTATTTTCTTAGTTAATTGGTACTTCTTCATAATTGTCTTGGTTCAGTTGCCCAGGATTCCGTAAGATCCTGCATTCTTCTGCCTCTGTTGGCAGAGAACATCTGCATTTAAACATACTCAGCATTCTGTTTCTCTTTTTTTTCTCTTACTGGTGTCACCAGTGTGTAATGCATGTTCTTCCTGGCCACTTTCTTAATAATTACTGTGATTGCTTCTTGATCTGGGGAGTCCTCTGCAGCTTAAACTTTTCTGATTAGTCTCTATATGCAGGTGATCCTTTCTCTTGTAAATATTGTGCAAAGTTGTCTCTAATGGGTACTCTGCATAGATGGACAGGAAAAGCCTCCATACTTTTTCCAGCCCCTTTCCTCCCCTGTACCTTGACCCCCACCAACTTGTTTTGGTAATGATTCTTTTATTGTGTTTATTTTGGCACTCAGATTTCTCCCTCTGTTGTGTCTCTCTTAGTCTCGAACCCCTGTCTGTGATTTTCATTCATTTGCAGGGTGTGTGTCACCTTCGGTCTGTGATACCAGTCTTATCACCTATGGATTTTCATATTTGTTTCTTTGTCTTCGCCGCTTATATCTGGAGGACTTGGAAAGCTTTCTTTTAAAAATACCTTCTTAAAACTTCCTCTGATCTGTATTAAAACTGATAATGGTTAGACTGCTGCTTTTCATGCTGTTATCATACTGTCTGTGTCCTTGTACTGACTCTTCACATTTTATTTCAGTGTGTGTGTTCAATACAATAGGACTGTCGTTTAGAGTGCTTTAAGAGAATGGAAATATTTCATTATTTCAATTTTACTTATTTAAAAGAAAAATTTTGCAGATTTGACTGTCTGATTTCCTGTTGGTTTGGCTCCAAATGGTCTCCCAAACTAATGTTTCTCAACAGAAGGAGGGCTTCTGCCTTTTGTAGGATTGGGATTGCAGACTACAGTAACATACCTTGATAGATATTTATTAATTTACCTAATTTTTGTTTTCCTTAATGTCTGCAACTTAAGAAAACAGGATTACAATCAACATTTATGAAAATGATGTAAATTTCATTTATAATTTTAAAGTAAATATTTAGAATGCTTTAACTGGAACGGGATGTAGGGCTTTTTCCATTATCACTCCTCTATGCCCAGAATTTGAAGATATTTATGGAGCTTAAAACAGAAAAGTACCCCGAATACAGAGCTAGTGGGATTTCATACTGCAGGGTAAAATCATGCTAAGCAGAACTTCCTTGCCAGTTTAGTTTTCCCCCTAAAGAACAAATCGAGATGCCTGAAGTGTAAGGCAAAAATCCATCATCTGAAAACGCCTTGTGATACTGGAAGGGAAAGAATGAAGAGAAACAATACTGTGTCAGGTGAATCTTGAGCCATGCCTGTTGTTAGTTGCTGCTGCCTATTTAACTGCGTCGGTATTTCAGGCTAATTTTTTTCTGTTGATACTTAAGCACTAAATACCACTGAATTGGAACGTATACTCTGTTTTATGGAAGAGATTTTCTTAATATTTCATGTTCTTTAAATATTTAAGGCGAGTAAGCACTGTCTTAAAAGGTGTTTTATTGTTGTGTTTAAGATGGTAAAGCTGATCGGTGATAGGAGAAACATGGCATAGTAGCCCTGACATTTCTGGACAAACGTCTTGATTTTATTCTATATTTAAGGTATTTATTTTTTACCCTTTTGTTACAGGCAGTGGCTTCCCAAATCCAAAATGGTTCCCCTTGGGATAGATGAGACCATAGACAAGTTAAAAATGATGGAAGGACGTAACTCGAGCATACGAAAAGCAGTAAGAATTGCTTTTGATCGTGCTATGAACCACCTGAGTCGAGTCCATGGAGAACCAGTCAGTGACTTCAGTGATATTGACTAACAGAGATTCTCTAGCAAGGCATGAAAAATACCACAGAGACTTGAACTCTACTAATGAACCTCTTTGTCTAAAAGAATGTATTGAAGATACAACCCCTTAATTGTTGATTCAGTGGCTGAGTTCTGCAAACTTGAAATAGTTGAGCAATTCTTCTAAATCACCATTGCCATATTGATTAATTATTTTATTGTGTTGTAGATTGGAGGATTTTCCACTAAACCTGTTAAAATGTCTTGTTCATAGTGTTCATAATTGTACATAAATGTATATTCAACACTTAACTTATTCTGATTTTAGAAGTAGCTCCTTAATTCCTTTTATAATTTCGCTGGGGAGGGAATTGGGTTTTGTTTCTTTCCATGCTTTTTACTTTTTTCTTTCTTTCTTTCTTTCTCTCTGAGGTTAAGTTACCTAAGCACCATCTTCCATCTTCAGGTGTTTAGTGGATCTCAAAGCCTAATATCAAAATGGCATCAAATATATGTTTGCCTAAATCATATACAGTATGGTGCTGCTTGTATCATTTCTTCCTTGGTCTGTAGCTTCTGAAAAAGACTTCTGAATGTTTGTGTAAATTGTTGCTCTTTGCACAAAGTACCACGTATTTAAGATTGATGTAAATTTACAATTACAAATATGTATTTTAAGAAAGGAAGTTGCGTTATTTTGGAGGGTACTTTGTGAGAAAGACATCAATAAAAATTATACTATGTACATCACTTGCAAATCACCAAAAACACTCCATTGTTGCCCAAAATGACTTAAGGTTGTTATTGTTTTAAACAAACCTGGCTTAAAGCCTGCAAGCACATTCTTTCTTTCAAAACCATATCCCATTTATCTCCCATTGGTTTAATTTTGTTGATATGTGTGCCTCCCTGTGTTTTATTTATTGTAGAAAATGTATTAATTTGCTTTATAATGAAAAATGAAATTGACAAATATATTGATATGCATTTTTATACAGGCACATGAGAGGACAACTTGTTTGGGAGAAAAATGTATTGGAAATTGTATAAAATAACTCGATGGTTTGTGTGTAATTTGGTTTTTTGGTAACTTGTAATCTTTTGTTTCCAATGAGGGGATTTATGTAACTTTTAATTTAGAACACTTTGGTAGCAATAGAAACTTTGGATACATTTTTGTATGGTACATGTGATGTATATAGAATTAGTACTTTATTTTTATTTTTAAGAAGTAAAGCATTATGTTTGGGCAGGGGGAAGAAGGAGGGTGGGTTTCCAGAACTGCATTTTTATATTAAAAAGAAAAAAAAATAAAGTCAAGATATTGATTGTTGTAGCTACTTTATTCCTACCTTCACTGAGATACTGAATTTGTAACAATGAAAATGGCAAGGTATGTTTGCAATGTGATTTATAATGGCTCCATTATTTATAAATGCACTGTGTTTGAACTCTTTTGCAGTGATATCGTAAATACTGTACCAAGTTATATAATATGAAACACCAAATAATGCATATGAATGCACGAAGTATTTATGCCCAGCTTTTTTATAAAGGATTAGCAAATACAGCAAAACCAATACTTTTTAAATCTTTTTTTTGAAAACTTCATTGAATAGCATACTTCATTGTTAAACCTGCTTGAATCTTTATTTTAAAGGGACAATTACTTTTTAAATAGTTTTTAATGTTTTTATTCTCTATTGTTTGTAATACCCCCGTAGAAGCTTGAAATAAAATTTCTTTCTCAACTGTAAATTTTGTCCTGAATTTAGCCCCTGAGATTTTGCTGCAGTGCCCATTTTCTTACTCCATGACCGAGCTGTTGCAGAGGCACTAGGGCAAGAGGCTGAATGTTCTCCTGTGGCACCCAGCATTGTCCTTACTGACCCCTTGGCATAGGAGGTATTCCGGTTAGCTGAGACCAGTTGCCTATGATGGTCTCTGGTAATGAGGGATGAGTTGGATAAATTTCACAAATGATCAAGCAAATAGTTTTCTCAGACTTGACAGCAAACACATCTTTAGGGAGGATTGTGATGGCAGGTTCCCTGGAAAGACCATCTTTGAGGTGTGCTGCTCTGATGGCCACAACAGCCACATCAGTTAGAAAAATAAAAATCTGGTTGTTTGCATTAAATAAAACTGTATAATGACTTCAGGGGTCTGCCATTATAACCATGCTCTTCTTTAAAGGCAGTGGAGCTTAACCGGGGCAATGTTGAGACAGTAGAACCACTTGCCGTTGTTAGGACTTGTTAAGAGTTTTCAAAAAAAATACCCCGCATCAGATTTTATTTCAGGCTGATTCCACAAAATGTACTCAAATTTTGTGTGTGTAAAACTAGGTAATGATTCACAGCCTCATTTGGCGCACAGAGAAGTGGGCCTTTTTTCTGTCTTGGACCCCGGAAAGCTGAAATGCAGTTAGAACAGAAGTTGGAACGTGATGGTACCTGTATGATAAGAATGTTGATACCTGTGAAATATGAAGTGCCAGTAAAAAAAAAGTATACCTACAGTTGCAAAATTATTCTTTAGAAGGCTTCCTGCATTCTCAGTTGCTTCTCACACTAGCAACATCGAAGGAAAGAGCTCATCTTTTGTAAACAAAAGCAGAGCAATCATTTAATTCTTTTGGAATGATTTTTTTTTTAATCACATCTTCAGTGAAAGCTTTAGTTTGAATTTTGCTCAGACTTCCAAGTCTTATTTTATGGCTTTTCTGTTCGTAGATGATTTCATCAGTCCTTGGAGAAGGAAAATATTCTTCCTTCATCTTACAGGAGACTGTATGCACTTAGGAGAATTTTAAGCTGGAAAAGTTTACAGGTTAAAAGAAGCCTGTTAAGTATCCTGAGAAAGCACACTGCATCTTCTTCTGATGAAACTGGCACGAAAGGCTAATTTATTTTTGTTCTGGGTATGCCATTGAAACTGTCCCAGGAATTCTTCCCAGATCCTGTCTCAGAGGAGGTTGCAGCAGTGTCAGTTGCTGTTCCCATGTTCTCTTGTGATGAAGTCCAGTGTCATCCAGTGGCTCTAGAGACTTGGTTAAAGTCTAAGATAATTTCTCAGACTTGCCAGTCTTTGGTGTGACTTGAGTGTTTTTAAGGGATTTCATACCTACTTAGGAAAGGAAATCTGAGCTCCAAAGCTGCTTTATTTCCGAATTCTAGGGCCTAACCAGATGCAGTGGTGGGATGAATACGTGCATATCGGAGTGTGCTTCACTACATTTTAGACCAGGTTCTTCTATGAAGGTAATAATAACAGCATAGAGTGGAAATCGGTATTCTAGTGGAGAGAAAAAAGGAGCACCACATTCTGGCTTGCCAGCTTCTTGGGGAGTGTTACAGTTGTAAGTACAGGGTGTAAGTTTGCACATTAACTGCTCAGTTCTGGTGTGATCATTTCCTGTTAACAGAAGCGTGAGAGACCCACATCGGTTGAAACGATGTGAAAATGTCTTTTCTTGTATTAAAATATGAGCAATTATGTTATAAATATTTAGGGGGAAAGTGTAACTAGGGAATAATGGGTTTTTTTTAAAAGTTTGTTACCAACCCCAGTGATTTTTTGGGGAATGTTTGTTGTGATTTTTTATCTTTTACACTAGAGGGAGCAATACACACAGACTAGCAACACCCACAAAATAAGTATTTACTTTTTCCTTTTCAAAATGCTGCTATTAAAACTTACAGCTTGTGAACAGTCTTTTTTGCTTCTAGTATTTCTAGTCCATCAAAAGTAGCTTTCTCTGTTCTTGCTGCAAGTGGGGCGGTTTGGGAATGCTTCCTTTTAACTAGTACAAACAGATAGCTCTGGATTTTCTGGCTCTCATGTCTAATTGCAAGTGACAGATGAGTAACTTCTTACACTTTTATTTAGTTTTTGATCTTCTTTTCACAGTTACCTTCTGTAGTATTAGAAGAGGACTCGGAGGTGGTTGGTGCTGGTAGCACAGTGCAAGTCAGACACGTCAATTTACAGAAATACTCAGGCTTGGAGGTGAAGGTTCCAGATGAGACAGTTGCTCTGTCCCGCAGCCTGGCAAGGGGAGGTTGTCTTGAGGATATGTGCAAGGGAATCAAATAAACTCGTCTCAGATGTGTGATCATATGGGTAAAGGTTGTTGCCTATGTGAGAAAAAACTTTCTCACCCCCGGTATGTCTGTAACAAAAAATACAGAAGTGAAATGCAAACGGAGGACACATTTGCTGTCCACATCCTGCTTAGCACCTTTCGGTTACCTTGTTTAGATTTTCGTTTGTCATCGTTCAGTTGCTATGACTTACCTGTTTTATCAGTTCTTCCGGAAAGATTTGTTTCCTCTAAAACTTTTAATGTAGAAAAAGAGTAAATTCAAGGTAATGAAAGTTTGAAAAAAGATATTTTGGAATAACATGAAGATGATAAATTCTTTTTAAACTTTTGGGAGTTAGTATTTGGTGGGAAGGGGCTTTAAATTTATTTTTACCTGCCTACTTATTCAACTTTATTGGCTGTGCACAGAAGCTGCTATCAAATTTCCGATGGTCAGGAAAGAAAATACAAGATCTCAGCAGCTGTACTTTCTTCATGAGCTTTTTCAATTGTTTCAATGTGTTAAACTAACACTGCAGTGATTGCAGTCACCCTATTCTATTTTCTGCTTATACTACATGGAGAGAGACAACAGAATAAGAATTTTATTTTTCTTTTAATAATTGAAAATATTCTTTAAATTTTAAAAATTAATCTCTGTGATATCACGTGTCTTCTCATCACACTGCTGCTCTGCTGCCTTTTTATTTTCACAGTTCCTCCAACCTCAGCTCAGGTTTTGATTGTTTCTTTTGAAGCCTTCACTGCAGCACTGTCAGCAAACCAGGGAGGTCTCAGCTTACTGGGCTAATGGCTGGCTGTACAAAGAGGTGTGGGTTAATGTGAATAGTTTCTATGTCCAGTCTTTGGTTGCTCCTTTTTACATGAAGTTTTATGTATTGATAACTACTTTTCTCATCTCCCCTGTTAAACTACTTTTTTGGTCTTGTCTCAGCTGTCTGGAGCCATTCTCCGCTGTGAAAGGGCTTCACTTTGTGAATTCTAGGGAGATGTAACTGTGTTCTCTGTTCAACTTCCCTGGCAACAGTCCCAGGTAGATTTGGCCTGAGAAGATGGCTTAGGAATGCTCACACATCTTCCTCTCCTATGGTCGGTTACTGGGTCCTTCGCTCCTCCATATTTGGCTTTATGAGGATAGGAATTCTCACATCCGTATAAAAAGAACCCCAAAAAACCACAGAAAAAGCTTGTCTAAATACATGGAAAGTACAAGGAGGGCAAAGGAGAATCTACACCTGTCATTTTCATGGGAAAACAGAGTTGCTAATAGATGGTGCAAAGATGATGAAGGATTGGAGTTGTGTTGGTTGATTTTTGGGCTTTATTTGTCACTGTTTTTTGGATTGTGACAGTTCATCTTTTCAGACTCCTAGCCCTTGCTAAAAAAAGTTGATAGTACACTTCTGTAATTTTGCTTTAGGGCCATGGGAACTTGATGCTCATGCTCAAGTAGATGGAGAGCTACAGGAACATGAGTAATTTTTGTCAATAATCTATAGGGAACTATTGAAAAACATTAACAATTTTTTACCATGAAACTTGTAGGGTTTTGGGACTTGGAAGATTGTCTAATTTTTCAGTGTGCAGAGTTCACAAAGGTATTGTAACACTGTGAATTACTTTAGCTGTAAGAAAACAAATCATGCCTTCTTTTCTTCGGACTCATTTAAGGACTAATTTAAGATTGAGGTGTTCATAAAGTGTTGCTGCTTAAGGTTTTCTGTTTAGCACTTCTATAAGCAAAATTTTATAAGGAAACCATTTTATACAGAAAATAAGATAATAAAATTATCTTAATTAAAAAAACCCATAAAACACAATAATATTTAGTAATTTAATAGTTATAATATTGATATAATATTTAAAATAATAATCTTAAAATAATTAAGATAATATCATTTTATGTTGTAGACCAAAGAGATCAGCTTAATTTACCACGAGGTTTTCTTTTCTAATAGTTCTGATTTTTGATGCTGCTTTAATAAAAGTCTGTTGTTCCTCAGCTGTTCCTCTTGCACTGAGGATGAGTGACAGCAAACCAGCACTCGCTAGGCAGCACAGAACAGAAAACACGGCACGGCGCTGCACAGACACGAGCAGGCGTTTGGACAGTGCCCACCCGGGTGCTCCGTGCATCCGTGCTTCCCTTCCACGAATCACGCAGTGCAGGAGCTCGTGGGCAAAGCAAGCAAACAAGCTTCCTGCTTGGGTCTCACACGTGGTCACTGAAGCACTGGGGTAGAGGCAACTGGGCATTAAAAACAGAGCAAGAAACTTAATAATTTTGCAACAGGAGCCATGCAATAGCAGGTCATTGTCCTTGATGGCCCAGAGAGTCTCTTCAATGCCGTGTTGTTACTTCTTAATTGTTAAGCTGCCTCATGACAGGTAAATACGACTTTTCACCTAATATCCTTAAGTCTAATTCTACTATCAATTATTTTCCTTTCTCTCCCCCCCAATTCATATGTTAAAATAAAGTCAGAATAGGTAAACAGAATTAATGGTGCCCAGGATGAGAAAAGCAAACATGCTGTGGTTTTTTGCTCTCCTTTTTGTTTACTTACTCTCACATTCTGTTTATTATTTACTTACTGATATTTTGCATTGTGGTGGTGGTGTTTATGCAAGCCATATCATTAAGAGGTGTAACAGTTCTAGTTTATATAATGATAATATTTTATGTAAGTAAAATGTGTCATCCAATATTGTAATTTTTTTCTGTTTTTCAGAAGACCTTCTGGAATGGAGTGAAAAATACTTCTTATCAAAATAAAGAGTAAGATAGAATTGTTAGCAGTTAAGAGCAGTTACTGAATTAGTTGATTTTATCAGAGGCTATGCCTGTCAACCAGAAAATACAAGGAAAATGTAAAGAAAACTGAAGAGGTAAAGAACTGACAACAGTAAAATAGTTTTTATTTTTAAAGTCCTAATTTCTAGGCAAGGAAAAGGAGGCTGCATAGAAAATGAGAGCAGGAATCTCAGTTTGGAGTTAGAATTTTTTAAAAATAAGGTCAAAGACAGCAACAGCAGCAGATAGTCACATGACACCTCCTCCAGAGCCTTGCGTGCCAGAGACTGTTCATGCTGCTTATTACTGCAATTGTTCAAAGTGTCTATCAAATCTCCCATGCTTCATACAAGCTACTTGCATAAAAATAAACCATTAGCATTTTAACACCTCAGCAACAAAAAGTTTTAGTTTTGAAAACTCTGGTCTTATTTTATATTTAACATTCAGTAGTTTCATTAATCTTGGTTAATGTGACACTGTCTTCTGTGTCCAAGGTTACTAGAGTTGACAGTGATGTATTCAGTCAGGTTCGGTGTAGCTAATGAACTACACAAGTCTGTTTTATTACCTGTCTCTCTAAAAATTACTTTTGGGGACAGCCTGAAGTTTGTATTAGCTTTTGTATTCAAAAGTCTCTTTAATGTCAGCTCTATGTGTACAATTACCAGCTAAAGAACAAACAGCCTTGAAAGTGAAAACACAGTTGCAAAGCTGAAGTTGAGCCTCCTTAGCCGTTGCATTTGCAGCAAGAGAACACAGGAAACCTTTGCAGTAGATGTTGGTCCTCTCAAGCACATATAATCAAATTACCACTATCTTTTCTGGTCTTCATGGGATTTTCTATAAAACAAAACCACAGGCTGTTTGGCTACAAGTTTAGACAGCCTCTTACTGATTAATTTGTTTACAAACAAGAGGGAAAACTGTTCTAGATCAAGACAAAAGCAACACATGGCTTCGTGCTGCTGCTGCTGCCATTACATTAGTTTTGGTCAAACTCCTACTGGTGGAAATTGAGTGAATTGTCCAAGGTCAGTAGAAACTCAGATTGTCCAGGGCCACAGAGAAAGCCTGGGACAGAGCTAGGAATCAAACTGAACACACTTCTGCCTCAGTGGCAAAATTACGTCTTCTTTTTTAATCAGTCGATAGATTTGGGATTTAATCACTGGCTTAGCTGCTCAGTGAATTTTGTTAGAAAAGAAGTGTGTTGGGCTGACCCCAGCTGGCAGCAAAGCACCCACAGAGCTACTGCATCATTCCCTGTGGGATGTGGGAGTGCAGAAGAAGAGCAAAAGTGAGAAAACTTGTAGGTCGAGATTAGACAGCTTAATGAGTGAGCATGGAGTATGCCTTTGGGCAGTTCAGGTCAACAGTTGTGGCTGTTTCCTCCCAGTCTCCTTCCCCCTCCCAGGAGAGAGGCAGAGTGAGAACCAGAAGGACTTGGTGCTGTGCAAGCACTGCTCAGCAGTAGCCAAAACACTTGTATGTGATCAAGGCAGTTCACTCATTAATCCAGAACACGGCACAATATCAGCTGCTGTGACATTCCAGCAAGACCCAGTATGAAAGTTTAAGATTTTTTTTCAATTTGCTTTCATTTTGCATCAGCATCAATACTCTTGTTATGGTAAATTTTTAATTTTTATTTTAAGGCAAAAATCCTCTAACCTGTTAGGATAATCAATAGTGCTGTAGGCAGAGGAGCCCTGTGGGATATGGGAGACTCAGACTCCCATTTCATCCTGTGGATGCTGAACTTGGGCTGCTGCTACCCTGACCAGCCATCCATTCTGTAAATAGGAAGCCTTCTAAAAAAAGCCTTGTTGAAATTAACATGCTTCAATGAAAATCAAAGTTGTCACCAAAACGAGCTTAATAATTATATCAAAAAGTTTTGCTTCAGTACTTTTATTTATCTTGGTCTCTTATCTACCCGTAGGTCTTGATTCTACCTAATTTTTACTCCTGTGCTGCAGATGTGAAACACATGTAAAACCTTTTCTTATACAACAGATACTAATTCATCTTAATCTATTTACTGCTATATTGACTGCTGGTACCAGTTGTTCCCAGTATCCAATCTATATGGGTATGCCATGGCAGGACTGAAATAAATAGAAGTTCTACTGTGCATCCTGGGAATGCATTTGGGGACTACCAAAGCAAATAGTGTGTGTAGTTAAAGATTTTAAATTTATCTGTAATGTGTTTAAAGTTATGGGGTTTTACCAGTCTCTGCTTCATTTAGAAACTCTATTTCCATTTCTTTATGTACTGATAAAAATATGAATGTTTTAACATTTTATGTAAGTTAATTTCATACTGCTAGATCTCTGGGCAAAAAGATGTCAGGTTGTTAAGTATTATTGCCTAAATACATGTTAAAGCAGTAAAAAGAGGAAAAAAAAAATCCTTATTTTGGAAAAGTGGAGGCACCAAGTTTTAATCAAATGATAGCACGGAATTAGCACAGGGTCTTTAAGGGATTTGAGTACTTCATTCTGATGGATGAGCTGCTCATTTAGTGCAAACATATTACGAAGAGATAGGAGAACTATGTTAGGCATAATTTTTCTTGTGGAAAACTTTTCTCATTAAGACCAGCTTATTGTGAAAACACAGTAAAATTATAAACTGCTTATATATGTTTCACAAACTTAATTCATTTTCACTAAATGAGTACAACCTTAGTGAAATAGTTTTCCCTCAGAAGCAAAATGTAGATACTTTAGTGGGCTGAATTTTGTCCAAACTTAAGGCTTGGGCTAAAATTCATATATCATCAATGAAAAAGTACAGCCATGGACCAAAATCTTTGCAACAAAAATCTAAACGTGATTCTCTTACTCTGTTAAGATTGCTTGCTTACCTGTTTGCTTGTTCGTGTTTTGTTGTTCCCCCTCTCTCTCTCTGCTCATCCCTTATAATTTCTGATAATCTTTCCCAAGGGTGGAATTGTAAAAGTAACTGCCTGGAGACAGAAATGAAGAGGACGTGGCCCTGCTTTCCATTTTCTCTCTTGCTTCATCTTTCAGTTTTCTTAGGGGCCTGTTTTTAACAGTCATTATCAGGTTTCCCTTTAGTTGATTTTCTCTCTCCTCCTCTGCTGTGAGAGGGGAAAAGAAATTGTTAACTCTGAAGGAAGTGAACAAACTGAAGATGTCTTCAGCATGGGGCTTTTACCATCGCACAGTGTGAGATTAAGAAGGTGCACAAGAACCAGTTCAGCTGGATCCTGCTGTGTGCACCCAAACAGGCCTGCTGAAGTGAGCAGTCTGGATTGTTGACAACTAGCATTTACAGTTGTGTGACAATACGTATCCCATATGAAATTTTAAATTAGCTTCTCGGTTGGATTTCTTGTATTTCCTGTTTTAAAATGATACACATTGCAGACAAATACAAGTCTTCAAAGGTGCTGATTTCCAGACAATATTCTGCAACTAGTAGTTCAAACAGAAGAAATATATACAAACAATGTAAAGGTAGTTAAAATAGTTTATTCTTGAGTAAATATGCCTGCATTCTGCAGAGTAGAACTGACTCATGTCCAATTTATTTTGGTAAACTAATGGTTTTTTAGATAAAAACCTCTTTTTGTATTAAGGAGCACTTGTATAAAAAATGTTATAATATATATAAATGTTATAATATAATATATAAAATCAGTCCTTTCACTCAATTTATTACTATTTGCCATGGTTTGCTTCATGCAGTCCACAGTTGAGAGGGAGTTTGCTGTGTCCTTCAGCTGTAACTGAAGTCACGGAGTTGACTTACTGCTAGTGATGTCTCAGGATCATGTAGACAACAGCAGTATCAATAGGCCTTTGGCAGAGAAAGATTATAATGTTCTAAGACTAAATTATGAAAGTTAACTATTTAGAAGGTCATGGGAATCTCTGGGGTGGGACATAATTAAATCCTGACTTGTTCTCTGAGGAAGAGTTGCTGGCAAAGGATAAATCTAGGGCATTAAGCTTTAAGCAACTTTTAGGTTTTAAAAAGTTTGTTTTATCAAAAAAAGGTCACTTGCTGAATCCCATGCTTGCATGAAATAGAGAAATTTTGACACTGGCTATGAAAATGAATGTTCTGGGGCCCATTTAATTCATTGGATAGGATTGGAGTGGCAAGGTTTTAGTAGCAGAGGGGCTACAGAGGTGTCTCCTGTGAGAAGATTCCAGAAGGTTCCCCCATGTCTAATGAAGCCAATGCCCTCTGGTTCCAAGACAGACCTGGTGCTGGTCAAGGCCGAGCCCCTCAGTGATGGTGGTGGTGCCTCTGGGATAACAGATTTAAGAGGAGGGAGGGAAAAACTGCTGCACAACATCTGGGAAGAGGAGTGTGAACGTGTGAAAGAGCCCTGCAGTACAAAAGGAGTTGGAGGAGGCGCTCCAGGCACCGGAGCTGGGATTCCCCTGCAGCCTGTGGTGCCCATGGTGAGGCAGCTGTGCCCCTGCAGCCCATGGAGTCCGTGGGGATGCAGAGATCCGCCTGCAGCCCCTGGAGGAGACCGATGCCAGGGCAGATGCCAGGGCAGGTGGATGCCCAGAGGAGGCTGTGATCCTGTGGGAAGCCCACACTGGAGCAGACTCCTGACGGGACCTGTGGGCTCATGGGGAGAGGAGCCCAGGCTGGAGCAAGTTTGCTGGCAGGACTTGTGACCTCGTGGGGGGTCTGTGCTGGAGCAGTGCAGGGAGGACTGGCTCCCAGGGGAAGGACCCCACGCTGGAGCAGGGGAAGAGTGTGAGGAGTCCCCCCTCTGAGGAGGAAAGAGTGACAGGGACAATGTGTGATGGGTTGACACGACAGCCCCCCTTCCCCATCCGCCCTGTGCTGCTGGTGGGGAGGAAGTAGAGAAAGAGGGAGTGAAATTGAGCCTGGGAAGAAGGGAAGGGTGGGAAGGTGTTTTGAGATTTTATTTCTTCTGATCCTACTTGGATTCAATTGACAATAAATTAAACTCATTTCCCCAAGCTGAGTCTGTCATGCCCGGGATCTGCTGATCAAACAGCTGAGTAGTCTCTCCCTGTAACTGCTGAGTGATCTCTCCCTTGTCTTTATCTTGATCCAGCAGCCTTTTGTTACGTTTTCTCTCCTCTGTCCAGTTGTGGAGGGGAGTGACAGAGTGGCTTTGGTGGGCACTTGGTGCCCAGCCAGGGTCAGTCCCCCACACCTCTCAAGAAAGCAACTCTTGTGGTCCTGGTAGGCAGAAACCATGCAGGATGGATCTCTGAGATCAACTCTGTGCCCTGCTTGAGTTTGCCAAGGAATCTGAACACAGCCATGCAAATATTCCCACTGCTACCCTCATGTCTACAGTGCAAGCGGATACTCATGGTTTCGTTTTCTGGTGGAGCTGCTCAGCTCCGGCAAGTTTTAAACTGTTTCCACAAAGACTCACTCTGTAGGCCAAACATGAGATATAAAATGTCTGGATTCATTGCTTGATAAATATTTAATTGCTTATTTAAAGTGGAATAACTTTGGCAGTGATAAAGACCTTTCTCATCACAGGCAAAATAATTAACCATGATGATTTAAGCTTATCTCTGTGACTTTGCTTTGGAATAAGAAAACTATGCTGACCCAAAGAGATCATGTACTCACCTGGCAAAGGCTGTTCATTTCTGTCTTTCAGTCCACATTTTATGCAATATATTATGTACTGGGGGGCTTAAGGCGTGCTGAGAACGGACAGGTCTCCTTGCAGACCTTCTGAGACTTTCCAGAGTGAAGGGCACCTCAGCTAAGCAATTAACTCTATAGATTTTAAAGAACTTTTGGTGAAAAGCTTGGATTTAAATTAGACATACAATGAAGATATTTTCATTGTTTTCATTTCTCTTACTTTTACAGAGTCTTGAAGTAAAGAACTAAAAGGCAATTTTTATCTCCGATTAAAGGTTTGAATAGTCTTCTGAAACAAATAAACTTATTTATTTGAAAAATGTTGTTTTCCTAACTGTCATTTTCTTGCAACAGAAGTCCTATCCAGGTATCCACTGAATGAGCATATGAGCATAGAAGTCTGCCCATGGAAGATTAGAGTCTAATGGTGTAAGCTGCTACACTTTAAATGTAGAGCTGAAATGTACTGCTGGATCGCTCCTGCTGCAGAACTAGCACAATTTGGGAATGTCATTTTAACCTTTTTATTTATGTTTTCCAAATTTCTTTTGTTTAGGCCATTTGTTATTATTTCCCACTGTCCACAATCCGACCAGCTAGGACTTACTTCGTGCTTTTCCTGATTCCAAGGGCTGTTGTTTCTGCATGCTGATTCATCACTACCTGCCCAATATATCAGAATGCATTTGGTGGTTTCTTCTAAAATTTACTGAGAATATTGAGTGACTTTCTATTAAATCAGTATTTACTGGACTGATGGGTTGTAGATCCATCTGTCTGGAGTACGCATGACCAATGCAGCACAATTCAGAGGGATCTGATGCTAAAGCAGATATTTCAAGGTAGTTGCTCTTCCACTGTTAATGAAGACTTTAAAGTGACAAGATCTCAAAAATCTCAAAGGCTGAGTGGTGACGGTTTTATCAGATTCAAAATAGTACAGCTTTGCTTTCATATTTAAATAGTCAGTTGGAATCACAAGGCTACAGAAATAGGTAGAGTAAAAAGGATTCCTACTTCAAAGGGAACAGAACAAGCAACAATTTCAGGTATCTTGAGAGTATATGCCAAATGAATCTATGCATATAATTTTTTGCAATTATTTGCAGCTCTGTTGTTGATATGAGTCTGAAGCAAAGACTTAAAAAGTTCACTGAGGTCTAGGAATAAGAAAGAGTACCTAATAATTACAGGAAACGTTGTCCTGATGAGTTCCACCTGTATGATTCAGTTTCTTTGTGTCTGTCTACATGTATAGGTGAACCCACATGATGTAAAGGGGTTCACACAGGGACTTGTCCTTCCTTCTGAGTGCTCTTTATGTTGCACAAACATCTGAAGTGGATCAAAGCTAACAAATGGTTCAGGCGATCTCTAGCCATGTCCCAAGACCCTTGAAGAGGCCAAAGCATTGCTGCTGTTCCCCATCCTCCTTGTACACTGATGTAAAATAAAGGGGTATTGTAAGACATAAAGCTGTAGAGAAAAGCCAGCAAGGCATAGTTTAGCTGATTTATGCTCTACTACCAGTTTTGCATAGACATGACAATTGCGGCTTTTTGACCCTGCTGGTCTGGATGATGGCCGTGTCCTACTCGTGCAGTGTGGTTACACAAGTCTGACTGCAAGGTTCAGGCTTATATAAATGAGGTTTGCAGAAAAAGAGACCATATACGCTTAGCACGTACATTTTTAATAACAACTGGGTGAGAAACGTCCAAAGACCATTTTCTCCTCATGAGGTTACTCTTCTAGTCAGTTCTTTCCTGTCCCTTTCTTGCTCTTAATTCTCCTAACAGTAGCAACAGGAAAAGACAAAGCAGCATCAGCCCTGTGCTCTTCATCGTTTGGGAGGCTTCATGCAGTGTGAAGCTGGCTCTGTTCTCAGACAACAGGAAAGATTTCATTTTCAACAGAAAGAGGAACATCTGATAGTCATCCTGCTGGTGGTGTTTAATTCTGAGAAGCCAAAAGTGAGGCCGCAGCATACAAAAAGTAGATTAAAAAAAAGAAAAAAAAAAAGAACTTTTTTCTGCAACAACTTTTGTGTGGGAGAAGAAATAACAGGCTTCAATTGCTGTCAAGATGTTTTAGGTTTGACATTAGGGAAAAAGCTCCCTGATACTGATACCTTCACAGCTCAGGTTTAGATGGCTGACAGATTTTGTGGAATTTTATAATTTTCTATCTTAACAAAGTAATTAATTAAACCATTTCAGGATGTTGGGGTTTTTATCCTTTTTTTATATAATAATATTTCAGTCCTCTTTTTCTGCAAATGTCATTGTGGTTAAAACTTTTACACCTGATGTGAAGCATTTTTACTTTTCCCCTCTTGCAGGGAGTTAAAAATAAAGATAGGCCATTTCTGAAGTAAAATGTTTCCAAGTGGAAAAGTAAAAAGGCACACATTAAAAAAGGGCCAAGGTTTTTGAAATTTTCAAATAAAAAGACAAACTGTTTCATGAGGTGGAATTACCATCAATACTTCAATCAGTGGCAAGTGACACAGATAGTAATTTTCTTATTTGTGCTGGGATTTTTGTTTCTGTTAAAAAAGGAAAACATCAAAACTAAATTACTGCATGGAAACTGCACTTACTCATGCTCAAGGCATTCCTCATGATCTATTAAACACAAACTTGTTTTAATTTGAACACTGTTTTCATGTTCCTGGTGCTATCCATATTTATAACATTGATACAGGTATTTATAACAAGTCTCATCACATTTCTTAGTATTTTAATTGTGAAATACTTAATGGTACTGACATTTAAAATAACATTATCAGTATTAGAATTAATACTGAAATGAATAGAGTAGTGGAAACTTTAAGAACATCTTTATACTTACAATGACATTGTGTAGCACTTTATAATAATTTTAATAGGAAATTATTTCATTATTATGGATTTGCTATCAGCTCATAAATGCACCCTGAACAGGAAAGCTGTGTGTGGTTGAAATATAAATATTTTACCCCAGCATGACGCTGTAATTCATATTATCAATCTGATAAAAAATGTGCCTGGAAACATTTTGGAGGCTTACAGAAAGGAGAGCCAAAATGTCCTACAAATCTAGTTTAGCTGTCACCAAAACCTTATCAAACCTCTTTCTCCATAGAAAGTTTCTTACGTCTTAATATTCGTATCTTAAACCCAGGAGATTCCTATGTTTTCTACCAGAAATTAGCAGAATATAGTAATTTGTGGGGGTTTTCTTATGTCAGTCTTGATTTAAATTCACATCCAAATCCTATTTTAATCCTTCCAGTGAACATGCCCTTTTGGATTGCACCCAACTTTTACTCAGAGAAAATTCCAGCTATGATTTGAATAAAAACTCAAGAATATTGGCAACTTTGAAAAGAACTGTGTGTTTTCCCCCATGAAGGCCTGCCTGCTCTTTATGCTGCAGATACTCTCTTTGATGGGTGATGCCACAGGGACAGTTTTGTTTTAACATAACATATTGCCTGTTAAAATAAATCTAAATGAACACAGAGGTCACACTGAGCTGGTCCCAAATGTCCCTATAGACATATGTACAGACAGGTGGTTAACGCAGCCTCCAGTCCAAAACAAGATCTGGAGGGATTTCTCCTTATTCCTGACAGATGGTCAGCTCTTCCCAGAGATCCTGAATATGTTCATTTAAGACGTTTACGTGATTCTAAGATGGAACTATGGGTTCTTTTGGTGCAAAACCACGATCCACCTTTCGAAGAGAGCTTACTTGGGACTTCAAAATTAATTTCCTTTTCATGAAAAAACAAAGACAAAAGTACTGAGGACAGAACTTGGGTTATTTAGGGATAAAACATCAGAGATTAATTACATTGCATTATGCTCTATTTCCATATCTTTTTTTTAAGACAACTGGGGTACATTTGCTCTCCTTCAAAGTCACTGCTGTTTGTGGACAGTGTATAATTTGGGTATCTGTCCATCCTCAACAGAAAGCAGAGGTCACCTCTCTCGTGCAGCAGCACTGACCCAGGGATAGGGAATCCCTCTGCGTCACCCATGCTTCCCTGGCAGCAGCACACATCTTGCTGTAACCACACGGTG
This sequence comes from Mohoua ochrocephala, assembly GCA_013398855.1. Lineage (NCBI taxonomy): Eukaryota > Metazoa > Chordata > Aves > Passeriformes > Acanthizidae > Mohoua > Mohoua ochrocephala. The sequence continues at coordinate 35,265 of VZTA01026985.1, forward strand.
CTGGGTCATGCAGCCTTTCGTGGTCACTGCAGCAGCTTCTCATCCTTCACCTGCTCCCTTCATCAGGAACAGGCCCTGTGGGAGCAGCCCAAGGCTGCCTGTGCTGGTCGGTTCTGTGGAATGAAGCTGATATCATTGCTGTGACAGTAAACCATTTGCCTTAGGGTTCTGGCCAACTTGCTCATATCATTGGCCCCAAAATGACCATGGAAAACAACACCCACAGCTTTAACTTTGTTTCTCCGTGAGCTGACTAGCAACTGAGAGGAGCCCAGAATGTTGTGCGCCAGAATTACCCAGCACATGAGTCATAAAAATGGCTATAAAAAGTATGAAGAATATATGTAGTGGTGCAGTATTAATATCTTTTCATCTTTGGGTTACAGACAATTCCCATAATGTGGTAGACCTGTAGGTGATAATGGCAAGGCTCATGCTGTGACACTGCTTAAAATTATTACTGTATTTTCTCCAAGATTATCTACTTGCACAGGTAGAGAGAGGAGGCATAAAAATGTCTAGGCTTAATATTCAGAGAGATTAAAAATGTGTTCCTTCACAGGCAAGAGTGGGTAATCTGAGCCTTTTGGTCTTAAGTCCTGCGCTCTGCTATAGAAATGTCTTTTCAAGCCTATTCACTAAACCCACTAAAACTGAAAGCTGGTTTGCAAAGAAATTTTGCTCTGTCAGCTTCTGCACAATGATGGTTTAGTGTCCTTATAAATACAGAGGCTCTGTTAAACTGAGTGAAGCAGATCACGTTTGTCTTTACAGAAAAACGTATTTCTGAGAAACAACTATGACATTTTTTAATCGATGGAGGTTTTAAAGTGAATTTCTGCGTGTGGCTGCAGCAGACATATGGACCAGAAGATGATTAATATGTGTACACAGAAACTCCCAAGAAATCCCTATTATTTTAATAGATGAAAATGACTCCCAGTAAGCACCAGGTTCTATTCTGTGCTAAAATAATAATAATAAAAGCTACTTTGCATGAATAAAGTGTATTAGCCATAGTCAGTCTGGAGATGTTTAATCCTTGCTTAAAAGGTGGTGTTGCTGACCAAGATACAAGTCTAAAATATTTCTAATGATGCTTGATGTTTCTCCCAAGGGAGTAAATTCCACCTAAGATTTTTTTCTAGTAATAGTTTAAACTTTTGATGCTTTCAGATTACTACTCAAATGTGCAAACAGTGATTCTGACCTCATATTCCTATTAATTTCATTGAGGAGTTATTAGCTGTGCTCCACAGCAGGATTCCTTACATATTTCTCTTTGCAGTACCAGGCAGAAGTGGAATTTTCATTTAGTGTGGAATTTTCATTTAGTGTGGAATTTTCTGTGTCTCTGTGCCTCTCTGGGTGGTAACATAAAGTACAAGCTACAAGTAGCTTGTCTGAGGAGCTCATTGGTTTTATTCCTTTCTGTTCTTTTCAGTGGAAACACTGGTCTTCATGCCATTAGTATTGCATTAGACAGCTCTTTAAAAACAGACCACTTAATGTTTCACACTGGAAGAAACACTGGGATACAATAGTAACTAGAACTGGAGAAGATTAAATGTTTGTGTCTTTAGTGTCAGAAGTCACTTTCAGAATTTTGGATTTAGTCAGCTGATAGATACAGGGGCAAAGAGAGCAGATGGCCTCTTTAGACACCCATATGAAGTTATTCTCTATAGGTACAATTTATTTTCCGTTTTATGATGTTTGATGTCACATCTGATGTTTTCTTCAAAAGTGTGATTCAATAGAGAGGTGATAATGTAAACGTGTCAAAATACATCACATGAGTTTATGTATATTTGTTATTGTTGTGACACAACATCTGCTCCTACTCATGTGCTTTGTATGAGAATTTTATCATAATGAAAAGTTGCAAAATTTGAACAAAAGATAAAGCAATAAAACTGAAAAAGCTTACTGCAACAGCACATACCAAGAAGAGATGGAATTTTTTTTGTTTGGTCTTATCTCCACTTATGGCAATCTCTTCTTCTGTGTTTACAGCCTTAAAAACAGCTGAATGGAGTCTGTGATTGTCCTTCTGCTGAGGTGTGAGTGTGTTAGCATGGGAGTGCCTTTCTTCAGCCAAATCCACACCTTGGTGTCTGGTGGAAGGGAGCCAGCCTGTTTGCTTGCCCTTCTTGTTTTAAAGGACTGAAATGTTCTACCACACTCTTTGCTCTAGACCGTGCCATGTGTGCCATATCACAGACCTGAGCTTTTCAGACGTGTGCTGATGTTCCTTGAGGCATTATGTTGTATGTTCTCAAATGCAGCAATCTTTTGTACATGGCCCATTCAAGATATTCATGATTCTTTTTCAAAACTGGAGCAACATTTCTCTTCATTTAATTTAGACAGGAGGAATTTTAAAGCATCTGAAAATCAGGTATGAATAATTTCAACTTGGAAAGTTGAAATGAATGTTCACTGTTGAAATTAATCTGATTATTTTGGACACAAATTGTTGAATACATTTGCATTTTTTCAACTTCTGTGATAGAAGTTGTGTGTGTTTACTTAGAATCTCCTCTGTGTATTACTGCACCAAATAAATAGCAGAGTAAATAGAGCTGAGACAAAGTTAACTGAGGATGAGTGATCATTATATAAAATATTATGGAAAATTGCACTAGAAATCTCTCACCGTTAACTAGTTGATATTATATATTTAATGCGCAGTTTAAAGTGACTGCAATACAGTATAAAATATTAAAAGAAAGCTTCCATTTACAAAAATGTAGCTGTAAATGAAATGCAAATCAGGCTGATAGTAATTGATTGTTACTGGATTGCTACTATGTGATTAGATTTCAAACTGGTTATTGTTTCTCATTTGTAGCACTGAAATAAAATGCAAAATGTTTAAAGAAAAGTAATATATCTTCAATAATGTCCCAGTTTGATACCCTCTATATTGTATATCCCCAATATATGGTTATTACTGATCAAGGGTCCCTTTCAACACAGGCTCATTGGCTTCTCAAATGAATGTGGCATTTTAAGGTCTCGTTGTAGGCTACATATCAACAGTACAAAGAAGGAGCCGCACATACTGCAGCTTAGAAAACATAAAACAAGACTCTTAGCTTTTATCTTTGGATGAAATAGTCTCCTTGGTAGCAGATGACAGAGCAGGGAGTGGGGCTCAGCGTTCCCCATAATGAACCTGCGTTCTCCAGATGTGCCCTGTTGTAGGGAATTTCTGAGTGCCTGGGATTTCCAAGCCCAGCAATCCGAGTCCAGGAGGGCAGTTTCAAGAGTATGGCAACGGTAAACCTAAGTAAATCAAACACACGTGCACGCATCATGTATGCATATTGGATATATGCTGTTTGGTCCAGATAATTGTGCTTAAAGTCTTTCCTTATTACACACATCTTTCCTTGAGAACAGACTGGTTTTGTGGGTTTTTAAAATCAGCATTCTAAAATATACTTAAGTAGGATGCAGATATATTAAAATATTTTAGATCCAAATATTGAGTAAATAAAATAATTTATGCCCACTAACATTTTAAAAGAAATCAGTTATGTGTGTAACTTGATAGGTGAGCAGTTTTCCTTTAATAAAGTTGCTTTGCTAGCTAAAGTCTGTTGAGAGAGAATATTACTTTACCAAGTCACCTTCTAAAAGGTTTAATTAAATTTTTATGTCTAAATTTATAAACCATTAATCATAGTCTTAGAATAGAATATTATGGGTTGGAAGGGACCACTAAAGGTCATCTAGTCCAAATCTCCTACAATGATCAGGGACATCAGGTCTCCAGGCTGAACAACCCCAACTCTCTCAGCCTTTCTTCAGAGCAGAGGTGCTTCAGCCCTTTGACCACCTCTGTGGCCCTCTGGACTCGCTCCTACAGGCCCATGTACTTCCTGTGCTGGGGATCCCAGAACAGGACACAGTATTCCGAGTGGGGTCTCATCTGAGCTGTGTAGAGGGGCAGAATCCCCTCCCTTGCCCTGCTGGCCACGCTGCTTTGGATGCAGCCAAGGGCATGTTTGGCTTTCTGTGCTGCAAGTGCGCATTGCTGGGTCGTGTCCGGCCTCTCATCCACCAGCACCCCCAAGTCATTCTCATCAGGGTTGTTTTCAGTCCCTTCATCCCCCAGCCTGCATGGATTGATAATTCTTGCATGTAAAACTGTTCCCTGTAATTGTAAAATGTTGATGCTGTAAAATATTTATTATCAGATACTATGAATTTCTTGTAAAGTGAAATTTCTCTGATTGTTTTGGGAGAACTGAACATCCTTACTTTGGTCTTAAAGATTCATTGAAAAGTAGTTAACTTTTTTTAGTGCAATAAATTTGTCGCCACTGATGACAGGATGGCAAAACGAGGCTTTAAAAATTTTCTTCTGCAGTTGCTGTCCACAAGATGGCAATCTTGGACTGAAAGAGTCTCCACAAATCATTCTGCTAGTTTTGCCGCTGTTTCCAGCTTTGCGAGCAGGTTTGAAGCCTGTTGTGCTGTGCTCATGTCTGGGGCTGCACTGCGAGCGACCCTAAGGCACGTTCTGACGGGCCCCAGGACCCTCAAAACTGGCAGCTCCAGTAGTGCAGAAACACTTTCCTTTGATGTAACCAGTTCTCAGTGTTACACGCCATCATTCAGGCAGCTAGTTTTGAAACAATCTTTTTAAAAGTATAGAGGCTGTTTAGAAGTGGGAACACCTCTTAATGGCTGGCATGTTCAATTCAAACAAAAGCCTCGAGCATAACCACGTACTGCACATTATCTACTCAATATACCTTACCTTACCCTGTCCCCACCCGAGCAATAAAACCTCTGATAATATTTTTGAAAATATTGACCTGATATGTGATCCTCAGCATTAAGAAGCCGCCACAGTTGCAGCTTCTTAGCTTTGGGGACTCCTCTGTCCCCACTGACCTCAGTGTTACCACCGTGGCGTATACGCACCCCGGAAGGAGTTGCTCATCTCTCTCCTGGGCACTCCAAGATTTGAAGGCATTATGCTAATTCAAAATTGTCTGTTTAGCGGGGTGTGCTTGGGAGTGTAGTCCTAGGACATAACTCAGCCTTCCTGCTGATGGTTTCAGAAGCGGGCAGCAGGAGGCCTTGACAAGGTGTTTGGAGGACGACATGCAGAGCATGAGTGTCACAGCCATGTATCAGCCCTGGAATTCTGGTTGTCCAGTTGTTTCCTCCACCTTAAAAAATTATTTCAAAACCTGGGCAATGACAAACCCTCATCTGCTAGTCTTAGTGGAAAAAAATCACCACAAATTTTGTAATTTATCCGTATTCATTCAATGAGCAAGCAGCATCTACTCATTACTATTCAGGGCATCTCATCTTTCCAAGGCTTGAATTTGGGATATGGAAATGTCAAAATTCAATAAGTAAATATGAAAGGGAAATTATCTGAAAGAAAGCCAACAAAAACAAGATTAATAGTTTTATCTTTTCTTGCATTTGATTTTATTAATATTTTCTGAGTTATTGAAGGCTTCTGAGCATCAAAAAGAGGTTCTATTACCTTTCTTTAGAGCATAAAGTGGGCAAAGACCATCGTGACTTCTGTATCACCAGGATTAGTTAAAAGAATACAGGTTGGTGGAAAAGAAATGAAGAAATCCAGCATGTTCTTCCATGTCCTTCAGAAAAGGGGATGAAAGCTACGGTAGCCACAGAGAACAGTTTAGGCTGAAGCTGTGGTGTGATCCTGTGCTCAGCCTCTGTGCAAACAGCCAAGAGCTCTCCTGGGCAGCTCTAGGCTTGGCACTGCCAGGACAAGGAGGTGTTGCAGACTGGCAGGCTTGGGTGCGGTCACATGGTGACAGGACAGTGCCATCAGCCTGACCTGCTCTGATGTAAATGCTTTCCTGGTTTCTTCTTTTTTTCATGTTTTGATCTACATGAGTCTTACTCAGATGAGACTGAAGTGCCTTAAACTGTACCCCTTTTTGATATCAAATTTCAAACCTCAAACTTCAAATTTTTCAAGACACCCTTTTTTACTTTTTCCCCAAATTTCCTTCTGCTTTCCAGATTTGACAGAGGAACCTAAAACTGAATCTTCAATACTTTTTCCCACAAATCAAAACCTTTCGATTTATCACTGTCGTGTATTTATGGCTATTTGGATAGTTTCCACTTTGTATGATTTTAGTTATTCCTATTCCAATTGAAATAAATTTTGGAGATATTAAGATTTTATGAGACATTAGAAAAAGTATTTTAATAAATATACCTTACCTTTATTCATTACCTGCAATATTTTTTGGTTAGGAATGTATAAGAAAAATTGTATTTTGCACATTTCAGCTAGTATTTCTGGGAAAAAAAGAGAGCTTACCAGAATGCAATATTACTGAATTATAGTGTCTTCCACTGACAGAGCTGATTGTGAGATAAATTTAGAATAGGCTACAATAATTTTCCCTTAGTATCTCAATCTTATTAAAGAAAGGTCTGATTCAGAAATGCTAATAGGAAGATTAGACCTGATCCCCATAACTGTATAAAAAGTTCATAAAAAAGGTAATCTAAATGCTGAGAAAAGCTACCCACGTAATTTCTCTTTTTATCTCAAATGCCAGCAAAACAACACACCTACATAACAGTCTAGAAAGTTGACAGAAAAATTAGGGGTCTTGTTTAAGTCTTGTGATGTAATGGGGAGTTTTTCAATTGCTTTTAATAAGAGAAAGATAAGGTCTTGAGGATGTAAACAGTCAAGAGTTATTTGTGTTAATTGCCTTTATTCTTAAAAAGCCCCAGCAGGAGCTCTTTTTTAGTCCAAACTGCCTGAAGAAACATTATAGTGTGTGTACATAAGCAGAGTTTCTTCTCTTCTTTTACCGTTTCTTGTAATCTTGCATACACTGCTGGCTTATATTTCTACATTTAAAGCTGTATTATTTGCAGAATAATTAAAATGAGACTGTTTTTCTGCAGTAAACACATGCACGATCAATGTTATCCTTTATTTATTGCATACACTAAGAAGTTCAAGATAAATTATGCTTAAAATAAAAGCAAATTAAAAGAGAAATCACTTCAGAGGGCATGAAACTGACTATTTGGATTTGTAGGTTATCGCAGGGAAACTACTATTGAAAGTATTATAATTGAAAAACTGTTTTTTAAAATTAATTACTGTGTAAAAACCCCATTATATTGCAAACTGAAATTTGTATACCAACACCGTGGAAAGCATTTGTTCTTCTAAATCCAACCTGTAATACCACTATGTTTTACTTTGAGGGGAATGCAGAGTTGGGTGCAGTTGGATGTTTCCACTGCACTGCAGCTCCAAAGAGTCTCTTGGCAGTTCTTCCATGTGGGGCCTTGGTTCCTGCTGTTAAACTGCGGGAGGTTTCTCTAGACGAGGAGGAAGGGGGAAAAAAATAACATTTAGCAAAAGATTGTTTTTTCTTTTGAAGTTGGGGCAAGAGCTGAGTGCACAGGGACTCTGCATGCATGCCATTTTGCTGAGAAGCTCCTCGCCCACAACAGCATGTGCACCTTGAGGGGCTGTGGTGATTCTGGTCTTCCAACTTTTCTGAAATTGTCCTCATCATGCAGAGATGAACCACCCCTGTGGGAAGAGTTGCCTTACTCCCACACAGGTGTGGGATTCAGGCTTCTTACAATATGCAAAACCTGGAGAGTGTAAATGTGACCTGTTCACTGTTTGCAAGCAGTGGAGCAGCTTGCTCTCAGGACCATGGCTGAGCCAGGATCTGGTGACAGGATCTCATCAGGCAGGGAGGATGGAAGCTGGCGCTCCTTTTACTCCCAGGCAGGGTGGCAGCTGATCGGGGGCCCTGAGCTTCCGGCACACTGGAGACCCCTGGACGGCAGGTGTTGGCTCATGCCAATGCATGAGTGTGTCCCAGAGGGCAGGTGCTCCTCGGTCTTGAGCAGTGACTACAGCTGGTCAGTCATGCAGCCCCTCTTCCCTCCTCTGTGCCAGAGTTTTATCGACCTCCTGTCATGGGCACTGCTCTTCCTTCACATAGGAGCTCAGGCTCATTAGTGGGGCAGCTCGTTCTGCTCCTGCCCCAACCGTGGCTGCTTTTCAAGGGTTACGAACTAGTGATGAGATAGGTCTCATGAAGATTTATTCCTTGTCAAAAATAGAGATCATTAATACACTTTCCAATTACATTTCTTTTCTCCTGTCCGAAAGGCTTCTTGCCAACTTCCAGTATCATATTTATTTAAATAATCTGTGAGGATTTGTTATATTATTTACACTGGCATAAATTACATTACTTTTACACAAATTTGGCTAATCATCTGTTGCTGAGATTTTCCACTGAGTTACAAGGCATGGAGAACTGCATGCTGGCTTAGAGTGAGGGTCTCTGGCTTTCCAAAACAGAGCCTGTCACTAGAATGTGACTACTTGTCCTTTCAGGGTGAAAGGACAAGAGTTGATTAGTTTTCTCTGAGGCAATAGCTCATTACATGATGATAAAGTCTAAAAGGTAGATGAATATAATTTGAGCTGTTTTCTGGGGCTTTTGGGAACCTTAGTGGTCCCTCCTGCCTCTGAACCCTAACACTTGGCTCGTTTTCAAAGCACCTCACCCCGATCAATCCAAAACCCTGCTTCAGTTTCTTCATTTGTGAAATGGGACTAACAGCTGCATTGCCAGCCTCAAATATTGTAATATGATGAATAACATTCCAGAGCATTACTAGTTTGTTTTCAATATTCAGGGGTTTTGTGGGGACTCTTGTAGGTTTGGTTTTGTTTACTCTTTAACTTGCTGTGTAGATTTTTTTTATGTCATTAAATATTAGAGACATATTTTTGTGCTTCTTGCTGTAGTTAGAACCTTCCTTGAAAAGAAGAAATCAAGACTGGATGTTTTCGTATATTCACAATACTTACTAGTATGGTGCTGAAAAAATCCAGCAATTATAGGAAGGAGATAGTTTGCAAAATTGTCTGAGAACTAGCCTGCAAGAATCAAATTAATCCTTATTTACAGACAAATTTGCAAGGTGCCAATCACAACAGTTTTAGTTTGACTCCCAAAGGATCTAAGTTGTAACATTTACATATAATATTGATATACTTGCTTTAGTGATTTTAATATTTTAGGCATCCTAGAATCAACTGAAAAGTAAATTTCTCCTGCGCATGCAGAGACTGCTGTGGCAGAAGACATTCAACTGGTTTCAAGAACAGAATTCTGTTGCCTTCAGCAGAGTTTTTAGATTGATTCTGGTTTGGGATCTGGCCCAAAATGAAGAGGACTCATCCCGAATTAATCTGCTTTTTCAGATATTCTGTTTCTGAGATCTTCACTTTCCCCAGTGAAGGTCAGGGCAGTAGGAGGTAAAACACTGTCATGATTAATATTCCCCACATCTGTCTGGAGCAGAATGCCTAGTGCAGAAAGCCAGCTGACCAGAGGGCATTGTTAAAGAAGGTGATGCATTCCTATAGCTAAAAGCACAAAGACTCTAGTGAGCAAACTTTTCTTTTGTAAAGAGTAAGGTTCAGGTCTCAGTCTGGCAAATTGTTATCATTGCACCTTACTCAAAGATGGAAGGAAATTGCTTTGAAGTACAGGTTTTTTTCAGTCACAATGGAATATTTCTTTGTTTCAACACGGAAAATAAAAAAAAAAAGCACAACATGAGTTTGCTTAGTAAAATCATTAAAATCTGCGATTTGTTTTTTTTTTTTGGTCCCTAGAAAAGCTTTAGAATGGTGATATCTTCAGCATTGGGAGGTAATACTGTTAGTAGTTTATAGTAATGTTAGGAAAATGATCTGCAAAAATTATGTTCTATATTTGTATGGCTTATCAAAAAAGTTGCATGGGACTAAGTATAAGTTTGCACACTTTATTTGTGATTCAATACCACAGGAAACATTCTGCAGCAGCCTTGGAAATGCCAAGGCTCCACAGTGCAAAGAAAGTTTCACTGTTTTTTTCTGGTGAAGGCTGCCTTAATGTCAGTCCACGTACCTGCTGAGTACTCCCCTACCTGCCGACACTTCGTGATGTGTTGAGAAACAAGTCACCAGGTCACCTATCAGATGTTTCCTTTCAACTTATTCCTTTCAGTGAAGTTTTTTATGAGAAATAAAAGAATCATTCTCAGTTTTTCATTTAATGAAGAAAATGTTAAGAATTTTAAGTAGACTATAAAATGCTCTAAACAGACACAAAATTCGAAGGTGAACTTTTTCAGTATTAGCTTTTTAAATTTACTTTTTCCTCTGTTCCTATCTCATAGGCTAACCAGTTTATTATCTAGATCAAAATGTTAGAGTTCCTGAAAAATAGAGAGTTTCTAGTTCACATGAATGGCAGTTATTTTGCATTTAAAAATCTGTTATAAAGGGAAATCTGACCTACAATGTCTGGAGAATAGCTGAATTGTAGCTCACTTGGTGCTTCTTTTCTTCCTTATCTGAGTGGGGGAAAGTTTAAGTCTGCTACAGAGAATGAAGCATTTTTGTAGGAAAGCATGTGTACTAAAAAGTAATGTTTTCCCAACTGAAGTCACTGCTGTTAAGGTCAGCTCATAAAACACATTAATAACATTTTGATTTGTTCTTCTCCCGGAATCTCAAAGCAGAAGTCATTATGTTTTGAGAACAAGAACAGAGAGAGTCTCTGGTGTAAGACAGTGCTTTGCACGCCGGAGGTCGGTGACAGCAGGCTGTTACGGGTTTCCTAAAGAATAATGGCTTGTGTTACTGTTGGACCGAGGGAGGGTAGGACCAGTACTTACAGTGCTCCATCACTGACAAAACTTGTGCATTAAATGTCATCAGTGACAGCCCTCACTCCTCCGTACCCTCCTGCACTAAGAGGAATGAAAAGAGAGAAGAAAGAGCCTTAGCCTCAATGCATTTAAGTCAGGAAGAAGGACAGGAGCTTGATCACCTCCCTGGAACCTTGGAGTACAAAGTAGAACGCAATGTAAATTATAGGCCTCAAGACACCAATAAACATCAGCTGTGACTGTAGTGAGCAAATGGTCTTTAATTAAATACATGGAAAACCAAAATGTGTATGCAAGGATGTTCCTCTGAGAACCTGCTTCTTCACATTCCAATTGTTTGAGAGGTTGCTGCTGGAGGAGTCCTTCCAATTTTATGTTCACTGTGAGGAAAAAAAAAGAAGCATCACTGAAATTCAGTAAATAGTTATTTAAAGGTTGACTGAAGCTGTAAGAAAATAACTTGTATTTCTTTAATGGTTGGGCATCTGTTAATGACTTTGGCCATGTTAAGAGTCATTTGGAAATATAAAGCACCAGCAATAATTTCAGGAAGTACTTCTAGTTGTAATTGTATATCCTCTCTATAACGATGCTGTTAACCTGAGATTTCAGCCCCTAAGCTTACCAGAGGTATTTATATGTTTACTTACCCCAAGGTACTAGCTGTGAAAATCCTTGAAAAAGCACCATCATTAGCACCCAATTAAAGAGAAAACTTATGCTAATAAAGCCAGGAGTTGCTTTTTAATGCTATGAAACAGAAAAAAATATTAATGACTGTATTTCTGGAAACCTTTTGATGTTCATGATAATTAGTTCAGTCCAGCTACTGAATTAAGGGCAGTTAAAGTATTATACAGGCATTTGAAGGTTGCTGCATTCAGAGAAGACCTTTTGCAATCCTTTGGCAGTGAATGGCATCTTATCCAATATGCAGATTTAATCAAAGAATGTCAGCAGTGGAAAACCAACTCAAGGATTCTGTCTGGGTTTTTGGAGACTTTGTGTAAATCTTAGATGAGGAAAATAAATGAAAATATCTGAAAAGGCAGCTGTATCGCTGCAGAAAGTTATAGTTCCTACATCTGCAGAAAGTTATAATTCCTACACTCAAAATCATTGTTATGCAGTCCACTGAAGAATCTGTAGCATATCATTCTTGAATATATTCAACAACAGTTTATGACTTGTTTCAACTACAATACATTTCTGAACCATTCTAGTACTGTGCAAATACCTCTCTCAGCTAAGTGACTTCAAGTCTCTGGTGCTAGTTTCAGAGGGCAAACAAATACCCATTTTTGAATAGTCTAGATTAGCTTCTGATCTTCTCTCAGAGTGGTTCAAAGGGACAAAGCACCTCCTTTTCCAAGTACCTAAGAGTTTGCTGTGGCACAGGTGATCTGATGGAGTACAAAGAAGCTGTGTTGAGGGGGTATGGTACTTTCCAATCCCTGGATGGTTTTGCAATTCAGACAATGGGCTGGTACCATATGGTGCAAATTAGGGCAAAAATTGCTTTACATTGTATTAACTTCTTCATGTCCCTGTGGCAGCATTGCTCAAGGAGGCTTGCAGAGATCTAAAGCCGTCCTGGTCCTGCCTTCTTCAGTGAAGGCCAGAGGCTACTGTGGCCATCTCTTGCACACCTAACACACCTCTCACCTGATACACCTATACACGACAGATGTAAATATAAATAATGAAGGATGTTTTATTTTTAGCATATAAAAAATTTGATAAAAATTGAGGATTTTCTTCTGGTTGGATAAGAGGGCACTGCTCTCCCTTATCTGTGTGAATTACCAACACAGTCAGCAACTATTTTATATTTTATGTCGCCTTGCCTCGCCTTGCCTCGCCTCTTCTCTCCTTCATTTAAATGTATTTCCATTCTTATTTTTTTCTTGTAACTTTTTTTGTCTTTGACTTACTATGTTAATTCTTCACGGGAACATCTGAAGCAAAACATTTACTGAACTCAGAGCTGCTGAAGAATGCATTGATATGCATGGACTCCCTAAAGATACATCTTAACCCCTACAGATCTGATCCTTCAGGAGCTACACGATACAGCTCCTAAAAACATATAGATCTGTATGGCCTAAAGTATAAAATGGTGTAAATGCCATCACTACAGCAAACCATTTGGCTGTTACAGTAAGGAAAGCTGCAAGAGTTTTGATTGTACATTTGTCGGAATACGCCAGGGTGTATTTTTGATCTAAGACACTACACTGAGCTAAAACACGCCGCTGACCTTGTAGCGAGCTAAACTCATCAAAGGAATCAAAATGTAAAAAAATGCAACATTTCATGTAATAAGTATATCTCTCCGGTCATGGACAAAGTGACAAAAACATCTAAAGATGCTTAAATAAATGTCAAGAAAATCCTGCTCAGCTGCGTTGGTGCATGACAGTGAGCTAAGGCGGTGGCTGCTCATCCTCTGAGAGAGTCCGGCATGCACCGAGAGGCAAAACACGGCCGAGGCTGCTCTGTCACACGCCGAAGTCAGGAGCTGGGACAACTCATTTCTCCTGTCGGGGTCTTTGTGTTCAGAGCCACAGCAAATGGCCATTCCCGCCCCTCAGGCCTCCCGTGGCTGGTGCCGGTGCCCGGGCGGGCCTGCGGGGGCTGCCGGGCGGCTCCCTGAGGGGCCGTGCCCGTCCCGGCCCACCCACCGCGGGGCACGGCCGCGCCCGTCCCTGAAAACGCGTGTAAGGGAGGGCAAAGAAATGCCGCAAAGGTCAATGCCTCAGCATTGAAAGAACTGCCACAGCAAGGTCAGACAAGAAGGAGTGGGATGAGGTGCTCCAGGTGCTCGAACAGACACTCCCAGGGAGAGACCTCGCTGGAGCGGGGTTTATCCTGCAGGACTGCAGCCCATGGAATAACCCACTCCGGAGCAAGGGAGAAGTGTGAGGAGGAAGGACCATCAGAAAGGAGCTGTTCTGTACTGACCACAGTCCCCATTCCCCATCTCCTGGTGCTGTACAAGGGCTGGGGCGTTGTTGTTTTAATCACCGTTTCTCACTTTCGAATCTATTTCAATTGTCAATAAATTAAATTAGTTTTCTCTAAGGCAGGTCTATTTTCCCCATGACAGTAACTGGTAGGTGACCTCCCTGTATTTATCTCTTCCTATGAGCATTCTCGTCCTATTCCTCCCCATCTTGTTGAGGAGGGGCAGTGAGAGAGTGTTGCGGTGAGCTGGGAAGGGGAGGTCAAAAAAGGGATATTAGACCATGATTTGGTCCAAAGAAAGCCTCTTGGTTTTCAGGAGAAAGCTTCGCCCATCGACTTATGCATATTCATGTACCCCTGAACCACTTATGCATATTCATGTACCCTGTAAGCTGTAACCAAATCCCTATGCCTGCCCCTCTCTCCCCATTGGTTGGTTTGTAACACCCGCCCTTTCCTCCCTCTCTCCCCATTAGCTGTTCTGTACACCCCGCCCCCTCCGGATCCCCTTATAACCCCCCGTGCCAAGCGGAAGTCCCCCCTCTCGGTTCCTAGGTCGCCATGTGGGCCCTCTCCTTTCCCGGGGGGTCTACGGAATAAAAGCAATGGCGGCCAGCCCGAGGGCCACCTCCATCACCTCTGGGGCGCCTTACCATCATTCGCAGGGAGGTGCAAGGCCCACAGCGGCCATGAGTGGGTACAGCTAGCTAGCAGAGGTCTGGCCTCGCCCGAGACCCCGTGCAGGGGCCTTGAGGAACACGCAGCAGCTTGTCCCACCCAGCACCAGAACCTGCGGGCGCGATTTTAAACAAGAGAGCAGTGAGAGTGCAGCTGGGTGGGCAGTGAGCAGCAGATGGACAAGGTCAGCCCACTGCAAAAACACAGCAGAGGCTGCCAAGTGCTGCAGGTGCAGGAGTGGTGGATTCACACAGATACACTCCTATCAGGGCTGCCTGTTGTCTGCCACACAGAGGAATGTTTCTGTGATTATGCTTCTTCTATGCGAATAAAGAGACAGCTGTTACATGAGTCAGCGTTGAATTAGGGGTATTCTCCTGTCCCGTGGGGCAGTGCTGTGTTGCCATACATACTATGCTTGGATAGGCATTACATGATAGTCAGCACTGTGGTGGAGCACAAGCCTGGGAGGTAGTCCTGTGCTTGATGTGCTAGATTAGCTTCCTGACATAGAAGGATGTTGCAAATTAAACTGCCTTTTTTGGATGGGGTTGATGAGTCTTGAGGCTGAGGCACAGAAGTTTACATATTATACAGAAATGGATCAATCTTCTGCATCAAAATTTTATGACTAAGTCTCAAGGACAGAATCAGACTGACTGAACATAAAGTGGAGACCAAAATGTGAGACTTAGATTTCCCCTCTATGATACAATAATACCTGAGCAGCAGTACCCTACCTCACATAACAATAAACAATTCTGCACAGTCAGTTTTGAAGAGAAGGGGTCCCTACACCTTTCTGCAGTGTTTGCTACAGTCCTGCATACGCAACTCAGAAGTGATTTCATCTCCGCTGTCAAAATAGTTGGTTTTGCTGTCAAAGATTCCTGCTTGCATTAATGTGATATGCTGCTTGGCTGTGGATTACCCTTCATAGGCAGCTAAAGCTTTTTAGGTATTTATCAGGATAACTTAGTGAATTTTTTTCAGATACAGATTTTTTAAAGCATTTTCCATTCCTCGGCACCTCAGTGATACTTTTCCAGATGGAATTCAATACAGTTCTGCTATGTTCCTCATCACGCTAACATCCTTATTTAGGGACATATTTTTCAGGGTCCCTAGAAATTCATTCAACAGTACAGATAAATAAATAAACAAATAAACTTAACACCCAACTAAATATTAATAAAATATTGCAAAATTGCATCAATGCTATTGATATGGGTTCAACTTTTCCTTTGTTCAGGTTACAAAAGCCATCAGCCATAGTGCTAAAGAAGAGCATGTCCTTTGTCATTTTAAGAGCCTAGCTGCATTGTGAGTACAGAGACATTTGGCTTAGGTAAGACTTGTGGCAGTGTGGAAGAAGGGATCTTGGGATCCAGAAGCAGCGAAGCATCGCTGCATTGTTCTCTAGCTCAGTCATGCAAGGGCAGATGGGTATCATGAAGCACTGTCACATGAAGCACTGACCAGAAGTTGTTTTACTGCTTCCAGACCTAGGCTATTTTATTTGCATGTCCCCTCACTGAAATGTGGCAGTCACTGCAAAGCCAGAGAGCTTCGTGTCGGGCTCTGATACGCTGTGGAGTCATGCATATTTCAAAGTTGTCAAGGTCATGTGTGTGCAGTCCAGAACTGAAAGAAATGCAGTTGCACATGTGTATTAATAAAGAATGCAATTTTTTTCTAAATTGTAGCTGACGATCAGGTTAAGTTTGAGATCTTCCCCTCTGTTGTTCAATTATGCTGAAAACATTAATAGTAATTATCAAACATCTCTATCAAACATTAGACTTCCTTACCTGAATATGTTTTGGTTTGTTTTGTTTTTTGGTTGTTTTTTTTTTTAGTTATGAAATGGTTGACACGATGCAAATAACGCCAAGGTTGTGGGTTTGATACTCATATGGGCCATTCACCTGAGAGCTGAACTTGATGATCCTTGTGAGTCCCTTCCAACCCAGAATATTCTGTGATTGTGTGATCTTAATAACAAATCTGCGGTACATTGCTAATGTCTATTCGAATTTAAAAATAGAAAGCAGAAATATGTAGCATGAGCATGAGTGAATGTATTTCAGTACAAAAAAGTGAAAAATAAATACTTGAAGTGCACGGTCAGAACATAAGATTGTGTAGAAAATTTAGGCAGAAGATTGCAGAAACTGAATGAATCACTATACAGAAAAGAAATGAAGAATGTAGGAAGGCCTTTAAACTGGAATTGCAAAGGCAAAAAAGAAAGTAGAGATGATATAAAAAGGGTGAAAACTAGAAAGGACAAAACATAGAAATGGAAGAAGAGATAAAAAAAGCATAATTGGATTTGGCAAAATGAGCAGGAATGGTGAGAGAGAACATGGACAATGGCAATAACAAGAAAATTGGTGAGGAATAAGTTGCTTTTATTTGATGATAAGTCTGTTTCTTAATTTCTGACTCCTTTTGGTAGATTGTTATGTATTAGGCTGTGTTGAAATGTCTTAGCTGACTGAATATTCAGCAGAGTCATGCATCGGGATTATTTCATCCTGATAGCTGATAGAAGCTGCATGTGTGTAGCAAGCAAGGCGATCAACTAATCCCAAATTATATCAGAAGTATCTAATTCAGTTGAGAACATGGGATGTTTTGGATTGCTTTCCTGGGGTTCATCCTCTGTTTCATGGACTTTTTATGCAGATGAATTCCCCTCATGAATTCCACTCATGAAGGCATTGAAGAACTGTTTTAGGTTTAGTCAATATCTCTCTCTAATCTCAAGGAGACATGTACTTACTAAGAAATAATTAGTAAAAAAATTTACACTTGTGATTACTCCTTTAAAACATAACAATATTGAAAACCTCCTTAATGTATTTTTAGTAAAAAAAAGATTTGAGAAAGCAGAGACAGCAGAATATGAGGCCTTTCCTATTTCACCCGTCTTGCACGGTGGATCTGCGCATGGCAGTGACTAAGTGTCGTATGCCAGCTCCTTGGTTTGCTGTGCCAGGCAGGATGCAGTTTCAGATGAGAATGTAAGGGGAAAGTTTATGAAGCAGCATTAGTGAAACTCAGCCCAATTTTAAATCTCTGCTTTTCAGTTCTGAAGCAGCATCTGGATCTAAAGGTAAGGAACCATCTTCCTTTCCCCTTTCTGACATGATTGCCAAGTGTATTTTACAAGAATAAAATAAATGAGATTTTTCAATGTACATGAATAATTCTGAGCAAGCCTGCAAAAATCCAGATGCCCTTATTGCTCTAAGCAAGTTTTGAAGGCCAAACTAGGCTACCTGACTGCTCATTAAGCAGTTATTTTCCTGATCTTTTGCAAAGAACTATCACTTTTTGTAAGTTCACTCTAGCATAGTCAGAAAGGAACGACGCTCATCGCAATTTTGTAAGAGCAAGGTCCTGATGTTTCACTACCTGAATGGACGAAGCAGAGGAATGATACTGACATGTACACACATGAATGCCTTCCCCTGATCCCAAAGAAATCTGTCATGTGGATGTTTTGTGTTGTAGGTGTGCCCTCAGTACAGGAGCAGATATTTCTGGCTGTTCAGAAACATTCTTTGTAACGATCTTTTGTTATTTCCATGTTTCTTCCATTGCATTTGTTCACCTTGGAGGCTTAAGAGCCTTCAGATCTTATATATGTATTGTGTAGATGCTCTGTACATCTTTTTTCAATACTTTTACATCTGCAGACCTTCTCTTATAAGGATAAGACTTGTCATTTTGTCATTAATGGTTCCTCTTCTCATAACTCAGAGAAATATATTTTTGAACTGTAAGCCTATTGCACAAATACAATGTAAAGACCCTACATGGGACAAAACCAATAACCGAATAAGAAAAACCCAAGTTAAACTTTTCAAAAATGTTTCTCTTATTAAAACAGAACAGGCTATCTACCTACCTCTTTATTTAGTGAAACAAAAAAACCTTGGATGCTTTTGTAGTTAAGTGTGGTTAAGCGTAGTTTATTATTTCACCTTCCTTCTACCTGTGGAAATTCCTAGGGATCCACCACACAAATGTCCTCATGGGCAAAGTTCAGTAATTTTGAGGAGTGTCTAACCAGAGAGTAGGAATGAATCCTGACACTTACTTGCTTTTCGAGGGACTCTAAGCTCCAGCACAGCAAACTAATATGATTTTCCTAGAGGACTGAGATTCAAGGTACCCTTAAATGGGATTTGAAATTCTGCTGGGTAATCAGACTTCTCTACAGTTTTAATGGACTGTTTGCAGTGAATAAAAAAGGTCCATGAATAATAAAGGGATGAAAAATTATCAGTCCCCTGGATCATATGGTTTTTATTCCTTACTGTATTGTAAATTGTGAAAGAAATATGCACCTGTTAAATTGGTATGTTAGTTTTGCTACATCTTTTTTTTTTGTTTGTTTTAATTTAATGACTGGACTACAGAGAGATAGTTGGGGAGATAAAGAATGCAGCAGGGAGGAGGAGCTCTCCCTGCACACAGGGGAGAGAGTGTGTTGCAGTAAAGGTGACTAGTCTATGAAGGTTTGGACGGATTTGCTGGAGCAGGCAGCAGGGCTCAGACAGCATTAATGAGATTGTTTATTAGTACCGGATGAACAATTCTGCAACTCACTTGACAAACACCAAGCAAAAAGCACCACAGGGGAGCGTCCCACTGCCTTAAGCAACTCCGTGATCTGTGGAACAAAATAATCACTGAAGAAAAACAATCTATTTCCATCTATTGAGTTTTCCCTAACATATGAAAGTGCTTCTATCAGAATTTAAAATCTAGGCTAACCCTGCATGAGATCAGGAGCTTTGTTTAAAAATCAGAAGTCTGTGGTTAAAACAGCTGCACAAACCAGAAATGTTGTGACTGACTTAATAAGCTGTATATATGCTGTACTGCATCTATTTAATTTCTGGGTTTTTTAAGTTCTTTGTTTTTGATTGTTAAATTCAAAAGTGTTACCTTAGCTACTGCATAGTATCAGATTTTCTATTACTGAAAACTGCTCTATTTTACACAACTGTCTGCTATTCCTGCATGCCACAGTGTTTGAATCTGTTTGAAATGGATGTTTGTCAGCTAACTTCACGAGAGCCTTTTATTTTGTTTCTTTTTGAATACATTCCCTCAGGGTCTGCCTGAACTAAGCTTTGTCTGTAGCAAATACACTTTCTGGTATATGTGTACACACACATTTCTATTCACATGAAAGCAGTGCGTGCGTAGGTTTGTTCACATATACATCATCTTTCTCTTTTCATTCTTCCATCCATGTTTCCATCCATACATCCATTCACCCATTCAGTTTAAGAGCAATTTCTTATAGTATAGGATAAACAATAGACTTTGCAGGGCTTCCATCTTTAACTTTTTCTCTTCAGTGATCCAAGATCATCAGAAAAGTGAATGTGAAGGGCTGATTTTGCTGCTTTATTAAATAAGTCTAGGAAAAGTGACTAAACTGAAAGGAATTAGTCACACTATGTTATTTACATTTTGAATTAGCGCCCAGAGTGGTTTATTCAAGTGGTTGCTAAAGCGATTCCATGATTTCTCAGGTCATTTGTACTCAAAACTGAACCTCAGTGTTATAATTGAAGGTATACCATTTTGAGGGCATGTGTCTTCACCATGTTCCTTATCTGGTGTCATGCTTGCTTTCTTGTGATAACCAGATGCCTTCCTGTTTATCTTGACTCCATCAGTATGAGCTGTCATCGTGATGTCGATATGTTAAATACTGAGCGCATTCTTCCTTTTCCCCTAGCTCGCTTGCTCCTTTCCTTCATCAAGCCAGCGAACAACTCTCTTTTAACTCGGCAGAAAAGTTGCCACACATATCTGTACTCGTACACTGTCGTCCTTCCACAACCTTCAAACAGTCATTCTTGAATTCTCATTTGATTGCAGTTTTATGGGTTTGGATTTAAAGTGTTTAGTACACCACAATTTTCACTGCTCTCCAAGGTTTATCTTCCCTGACTCTCACAGGTATTGCAGAAATGAAGCATCTTTCTCTTCAGCAGGAGAGCTGTCGTGACTGCTGACAAGCAAACTGTGTCTAGAAGGAATTTCATCCCTACAGTCAGCTCTTTCAGTGAACGAGAATGGATTGGCAATAGCACCTGTGCTGGTACGTGGAAGCCACCTATCTATTTGGAAAGCTTTTTCTTATGTGGTTCAACATAAAACAATACCATGCAGCAAATCCAGAAAGCTGAAATATCTGCTGAAATAACCTCTTGGTTATTTATTAGGAATGGTAAAATTATATCTGCCTTGGTACAGTTGAGGAAGAAGGAGTCCGTGTCACCACAAACAAACTTAACATTTTATTTAGCCTAAAAATAAATTTCTGCCTCCATGTGCAAGGGATGTCTCATTTTTGCTCATATGGATATTTTGACTATACAGAAGTAAAACTTAAAATTACAATAAATAGCAGTTATTATTTTATGCAAATTCTAGGTAAAATGCTTTCAATTTAATGTTTTTTGCAAGATCTTATGTGTATTGAAATCCCAACAGATACTTGTTGACTATTTAAAGCCATAAGCCTCATTACTATGAGGATGGTGAGACACTGGATAGAACAGGTTGCCCAGGGATGTTGTGGTTGCTCCAGCCCTAAAAGTGTTCAAGGCCAGGTTGGATAAAGCCTTCGGCAACCTGGTCTAGGGAGAGGTGTCCCTGCCCACGAAAGGGGTGGCTGGGACTGGATGATCTTTACAATCTCTTCTAACCCTTAACATTCCATGACTGTGATTCTATGATTTATTGAGGAGCTCTTAGATGTGGTCATCCTGGTCTGACAGCCAGGTGGGCTGTCAAGGCCCATAGCTGTCAGCCAGGTAACTGCACTGCGTCAGTTCAGCTGCACTCTGCAGGCACAGTTAATTGAGGGTATGTCTGATAAGGACTGAATGTTGTGACTATGTCCTGATAATGATTCATAGTGATTACGAAGCAACCGCTGTGACTGTGTGCTGTTAATGACCAGCAATCTAGTCAAGCCTTGTTTTGTAATTTGAAACTGGCCTGGCTTATCAGTCTCTTAAATATTTCTATCATGGTGATCTCTAATTTTATGACTGGTGTGTTATATATATATATATATATACACACCCTCCCATATTTTCAGTTGTAATGCCAGTGTCAGGCAGTCATTGAGAGTGTGACAGAGAACTTTACCTGTAATCACATATTCTCAGGTTTCACCTACCTACCTGTCTGCACTTTGGCTGTTTAGTCTATGCAAGGCATTTGTGGTACACCATAGCCAGCAAGGGAGAAAGGCACCATCAGGCCTCACTCATTCCAACTCTCCTGGGCATCTAACTTGGATTTGGAGTCACCTCTCTGGGGTGCCTACAGCTCTCATCTCATTATAGAGAAAGGTTATGTGAATTTCTTGGGTTTGGAACTGACTACAAGCCTTTGCTGAAACGTTTCCCATCCCTGGAGACTGCCTCTTCTAGGTACTTAAATTTTCTTTTAATTCAGGCCCAAGTTGTCTAAACATAGAACAGTCAACACATATTTTTCAGAATTATGCACTAGCCACCTGTATCAAGAGGAATATTAATTTATTTCAGTGGATTTTTTGCTGGGAGTTCTAAATGTGAGCTTACATCTCAGTGGTGAGGAGAAAGCTCAGTCCATTATCTGGTGTGCCAGCAGCTAGGCAGCTGTACTCATTTTATTGAACCAAGTTCAGAGATTCATAGATCATAAAAGCCAGAAGGAACCACTGTGATCATTTGCTGTGACCTCCTGCATAGCACAGTCCATTGGAGATTTTTGAATTAATTCCCATATGAACTAAAGTGTTCCATTTAGAAAAATAGCCAATCTTGAAAGTGTTTCCAGAGATGTCTGCCATAATCAGTAGCAAATTATTTTAATGTTTTATTAGTCTATAGTGCTTTACAGTCGATCCGAATTTGGCTTACTTCATCTAGATCATTTGGTCTCATTACAGAATTACCTGCTGCACTGATGAATCTGCTGTTATGAAGTGCCTGTTTGTCACGTGGGTACAGAGACTTAAGGCATGCAATAACCCAAACTTCTCTTTATTAAGGAGGACTGAATGAATGAGTTACTGAAGGACATGTATTGTGAGAGGTAGTTTCTGATCAATAGAACTTGTACAAACATTTTCTACACGATGAACACCCTTCTAATATTGCAGGCCTTGGAGCTGGACAAGATGACACCCCTGTAGGTGCTGCACCACTGCCAAGTACAGAAATACGGATACATTATCTAGTCCCAATAAATATCCTGTTTAGTGAAACAGGATTTATGTGACTGGTTTTGATCTTGGTGTTGCATTTGGAGGTTGAATTAGCTATTAGCTGAACAGGTCTTTTAATACCTATGTCTTCAGATAAAAAATAAGAGACAAATTCTTCTGTTTTGTAAGCACTGGCTACATTTGGACCTACTAAATGCATTAAAAAATACTCAAAGCCATACTGAATGTCTGCACCGGTGCTCATTTTAGCATGTGATCTACCCTTAGTGTTAGTGACCTGTCCTTATTGTTTGCCTTTTACACACTGTTATGTTCTAGAAATAAAGTACCTTATTTTATGTCCTCTCTAAGTCCTTACTTCTGTGTAATCACAGATATATCACACAGCATATATTAAAATACTAGCTGCTGTCCACTCTTGAGCAAATAATGATATTTATTTTGCCTTCTCTGTCTGGGGGCTTGAATCTTTAGTGATCTCAGTTACCAATCTCTCAGAGTTCCTAACGGAATTGAGGTAATTCCTTCCAAGGCTCTTTTTCAGCATGTAAATCACATTTTTCCCTATGAAGAAGTTTCTCTTTCGTTCTCTCTGATACCTACAGAAAGAACCAAGGGAACCAAAAAACTAGCAGATGAGGTGGATTCCTGAAGGTAGGAGCTGCTCATACCCATTTGTGAAATTATCAGCCAGTTGTAATCCTTTGATAGGTTTCATATTTGCTTTCTGTTGCTCTAATTTTGTAAGCAAAATGTGTTAAGTCAAAGGCCTTACAGTAGTCTAAGAACATTACATCGAGACCACTAATCAGCTGCAATTCTGTTACTTTATGAAGACTTACAATATGATCACAAAGATATTAAGTTAGGTCTTTGTAATTATACACAAGGGGAAAGTGCCCTTTCTCCTTAAACTCATTAATTCTGTGAAACTGAACTGGTCTGTTGTTGCTACACACTGTGGTTAGGGATAAACTTGGGATGTCAGTTTCTTTCCCACTTCTGTGACATGTTAGCGAACACGTTTTTCACTGCAATTCTTGAGAGCTGCTGGAAGGGCAAGGCATAGGAAACTTGACAATTGCTGTCTTGAACATTGTTTTCAGTGCAAGTCATATTCTTCATCTTCTATGCAGGTCCTGTTCTGGGGTAGGTTATTGCATAGGAACATGATGGCATAATTTTTTCCATCTGTAGCACGAGTTGACTTTTCAGGATGATTGTCCGTGTGCATAACCTTGGGATGATTACACTTGCAAATGCCAAAGGAATATGTTACACCAAAAATCATCCTGGAGCACATGTGTATGGTTTGGTTATATTTTTGCATGCAGCCTGAAAGCAGCAGTGAATTTGAATTGTTTAAATTGGAGCACCTGGACTTTGAGGGGAGTGGAGAGGGTTCTGCACTCTATAATTATTTGTGTCACTTATCAAAACCAGAAAAGCCTGCTTGGGAAATTTCGGCATGCTCATCGCACTCTTTATTTGGATTTCTAGGTAACACTCTCTTTTCTCTCAGTGTAATGAATAAAAGAACAAAGACTTCATGGAGATATTGGAAACAGTCTTGCTTTCATTAAAATTTGCCTATATGAAGATATTTACATAACTAGAACAAGAATGAACATTCTAAACATCATAATAAGGTTCAGCCAAAAATCAGACTGGACAGAAAAGCATACAACAATTCTTTTTTTTCATCAGTGTTATCTAGATTGCAGAACGGGGAAATAAAATTTAGGAATAAGAGAAAAGGGAAAAAGTCAGAAAGACAATTACTTTTAGTTCAAGAAGGTTATTTAAAAATATCAGTACATGGCACACTGCAAGAATAAAAATGTTCCTAGGAAAATATGTAATTAAAAAATGAAAGAAGATAGCTACCAGACAATTAATATTTTCATAGGATATAAAGCAATCAAGGCCCAAGGCATTACAAGTTGTATTTCAACTGGCAGATAGTTCCACTTGGTACATTAAATACTACTGCCCCAAAGAAGTCAGTACCAGGCAAGGGCAATAGTAAGGAATTTAGCTGCAAAGCTTGATACAGCAGTATCCAGGCTCTCGCCATTTTTTTTTTTTTTGTCCTTACCTGTTAGGCTAGAATTTTATGGAATATCTAATAATGCAGAGGCATGAAATGAAGATGGTGACACATGTATTATTTGGCTGCGATCACACTTGGGAGACATGTAAATGTGGTCCGTATTTAAGCAAATTAAGTTAATTAAAATATTTTTTACCTTTTGGACTGTTTTGGTTTAAGACAATTTAAGGGGGCAGACACTCCCAAATGAATTACCTACCCTCTTAGTTTTAACCACTCCCTTTTCACCAATAAGGAGAGACAAAAGTGAGAAGATATAAGTGAAAAAAATAACAGTTTAGTAAAAAATGGAACAGCAACAGGCAAAAAAAAAAAAAAGTGATAACCACTAGCTACAAAGCTCCTGAATCTCACAGACTCGGAACAAAGAGAAACCAAAATGGCAGACAAACCCTCCCCTCAGGATGGTGCCCTCCACAGGTGACTGTGTGGAGGGGAGAGAAGAGAGAGAAAAGCAACACCGCCAGTGAACCTCCGCAATTACAAAATCTCACTCTTCTCCCTAAATAACAACCAATGGGGAACAAGGCCAAAACAAAAAGAAAACCTGGAGTCCGAAACCAGCCAAATGCCCCTCTTATCTCTCTGGCAGCCTGAACTGGGTTGGAAGCTGGAACTTGTGGAGGGACTTCACCTTCTCCTCGGCAAAAGCGGCATGCAGCTGGCTGGGGTGACTTGGACTGCGTGCCCTCCTGCTGCGACCAGGCACTGCTGGCTGCATGGAGTGGGACTGTTTCATTTTCCTTGATGCGGTGCTGCGGCTGCTTGCCTGCCATGCGCTGCCTCCGCTCGCCTGGCAAGAACAAGAGGGCAAGGCAAGAGAGCTCCTGCCTGAGCGACACTGACCTTAAAGAGCAGCACCCCCTTGCTGACATTGTGGTTCTGCTTCCGGCAGCCAGGTCTTAAGAGATGGTAACAATTTTGGGTACAGACAGGTATGGAATACAATAACATTTTGGGTTACCCAGGTCTGGAACTACTCCCTTCCCATCCTCCTTCTTCAGTGAAGGCAGTCCTCTGATAGCCTATCATAAAAATTAGCAGAATAGTTCAAAATCTCTTATTGCAACACGGAATGGGCCTGACTGCCACGGGAGAATACTTAGCACGCACCTCCCTCTGTCACACCCTGGTGCTCGCTTGCACGAAGGCTGATTTTCGAGGCTGAGCAGGCAGCACAAACAAAGAACACAAACAGCACAAACTGATCAGATTTCATGATGGTGCTGTGCTTCTGCAGACGGAGACAGATCCTATATTATTTGCATTTCGAAAGATGCGTTATTAATCTTTTCACACCTGGCGTCCAGTTGCTAATGTAGCATCTGGGCACAAGGAGGGCTAATGACCCTGAGAGGGCATTCTTGTCTAACTGTGCCTCTGTGAAGTGCAGCTGTTTGGTGCTGTAATACTCGTGATGCCTCAGCCACTGCAGACATCCACCTCTCTGTTCTTTAGTCTCTAAAGATGTTGCATTTACCACAGGCAATATAAAGTGGCCACAAGCCTTAAACATTCCCCAGTTCAGTGCAGAGACAATTCCTTTAGAGAAATAGTTCAGAGCAATAGAGCTGGCACAGCTTTCTTCAGTGTTTTTTATTATTTAATTAACTTTGAGACTATTCTTCTTGCTGCATTTAATTATCACTAAATTTTCTAGATCTTTGCAAAACCCAGTTCTCTTGCCAAGGTGATTTTTTTTGTCATTTTAAGGAGTCTGCACTTTTGCTCATTGCTGATTTCGTGCCATTTGTGCGTGTGGTGACTGAAGTGGCATTGGGCCACTAAGCACATGAGCACAATGACTCACATCTTTCACACTTTTTGAAGGAAATCCAAACTCCTGTTAATTATGCACATACAAAAAACACACTAAAAGTTCAAGGTGGCCATGACAAAGAATTTTAACTTGCCGTCAGGAATTTCTTTTCACCTGCAAAATAGGGTTAGAGTATTATGGCATGTATCCAGGCAAAGTATGCTTTCCTGAAGTAAAACAGTGTGCTTTCCTGAAGCAAATTTTAAAAGTGATGAGAAAGTACTAACAAAATCTTATTTCTGATTTTGCAAACACAAGCAAATCTTCATGAAAATTAAGCAATCAATGAATAAAAATTGCATTATGCAGCTTCTTTGAGCTCCTTAAGAAAATGTATGGTTTAAGTCATGAATATTCAACAGTCCATAAAATAACATATTTAAGGACTCTTCTAATATGCTTGAATTATGAGTAGTTCCAGGAAAGGTGGCACACGTTGTAGAAGGGGAATCTAAATTTGTCAATTCATTCTCAACTGAATTATATGCTAATATTATTATATGTAATTTGAATATTGCATCTTATACTTAGTTCTTTCATTCCTATGATCTAAAAGCATTTAAGAAATTATATTTCATGAAGTAAAGAAACCTGGCTGAGAATGAAATTTACAGTAGGTGTTGTAAACTCAATTTAAACCATACAAAATAAATCTCTAGGTGGCAAAGGCCATGCAGGGCCATGTTTGAATAACGTGGTCACATATTCAATAGGACACAATGAATGAACAGCCACAAACAGATAGAAATGCCAAGAAACAACATCATAATTGCCAGTGAAGAGGCAGTGCCTTCCAAATTAGGAACCTTGAAGGTCCAGGGAGTGAACTTCTGCTCTAGCATAGGTCAGAGTCTTTTTGCCGAAGTCTTTCTTTGATGTTAAAATCTAAGTTGCCAAACCCAGAAGTCTTTCTCAGAAATAATTTCAACCGAAGTTGATTAGGAAGGTTTCAGGGGAGACTACAAATGTTCCAAAGAGAATAAAAGCACAAGCTCCATTTCCCACACTGTGAGGTGAACCCACCTTTTCCCTCTGTGGACCTTTCTTCAGAGAGGAGAGACCCGACAGCAAGGGACAGGAAAGGAAACAGTACTTGTTGGGAGAAGGGGACAGAGAGGATTTTGCTCTTGCAAAAGCTGAAGAATGGCTCCTGGCCACTCTGGATGCAGGCGCCTGCACTCCTGGTCATTCACAAAAGGTCCTGCAATCTTACACAGTTATGATCTGCCCAGATTTTCTTTTGGTTTCCCCTCAACCCATCAGCTAAACCCTGGGGAGCTGGCCCAAGGAATTGCAAACAGTGGTATCCCCTTTAGTTCAGTTAAATTACTGCAATTTTTAAATTGTGAGTAGCAGTTTATTGTGCTGTCTAATAACCGTAATAATTCTCAGCACTTTCATACAGCTATTCATCTTCAAAGAATATCACTAGTATTAGCTAATTAATTTTCTGGTTTTCTTCTAAGACACAGTATTGCAGGCTGTGATCATGCAGACCACCCAGGTAATTATAATTTTCTTTGCATTGAAGATTATTCCAAAGACTATTTTTGTTATTTTAGGTGTAGTCTTGCAAATGTTAATTTGATCAGATAAAAGTTAACACTAAAGTGATTAAACGATAGCATTTCTGTTTAAAAACTTCAAGACATGCTAGTAAATCCTTATTGAAAAAGGATTCTTTCATCTAAAACTTGACTGTTAAGTACTGAAAAATGGTATTAAAGGACTGGTTTTGACACAGCCCGGGCACAGGAGGAATATAAGGGAATCTGAATTTTATACTATCAGAAAATTATTGAATTAAATATCCAAAGTTCAGAGCAGTCTTTTGAGAATGTTTTCCACAATGATTTTCAACAGAGCAGTAAGTAGAAATTCGTCCTTTTCACTTAAAAGAGGAAGGATAACAGATGCATTTTGCAACAAATAATTTGGTCAAGATGCATAATGCATGAGCCACTGTTCCACTGACCATCATTTCTCGATTCTTGATTGTTTTTATTACTCTAGTGATTATTGCTTCTTACTTAAGAGACAGCAAGTGGTTAAACTAACAGAGTTAACTATTTTTTTCACCCCTGCTCTAAGGTAATAAGAATTAAATAATAAAAGGCATTGGAAATGAACAACAGAGCAGATTCCTTAAATGTCTTCTGTCTCCTCTCTCCAGAGACGAGCACAACAAGGTGAATCTCATCATTATTTGTCTTTTCAAGGGCAAAGCTGTGATAGACAGGGCTTAATGTGTATCTTGGTAGAATTGGATTTGATCCTCAGGGCTGGGCCAGAAGGCTGCTTTGTTAGATTTGTTAGATTTACTCTCTCTCCCGTGTTCTCTCTCTACCACAAACAAAATTACCTCTTGGAGGCCTGCATCAGCCTCAGCATCCTATCTCCTTTTCTTGATTTCAGTCACATCTAAATCTGTTTAAACTGTCGACTTGATGATTTGTGGAGAGACAGGGATTAAGCAGAAGGGAGATTAACACAGTTGTCTGTCTTCTTTGAAATAATATACCTGCTGACAGTAAGGGCATTCTGCAATTTACATAACTTAGCTCACAAGGAGGGCTTTACGGTTGTTATTGGGTTGCTTTTTTTCTATCAGCAGTACAAACTCACCTGCTACTTGCACATTTAAAACCTTGAGAGTCTGTCTCTTCAATTCCTGTAAGACTGAGAGATATGCCCTCTTCTCTTCCTAGATGGAACAAGATTCTTTGGTATTTGAGTAACATGCATTCAAATAGATTATTTAAGAAATATATATTAAATTCTGCTGGATTAGATATGAACTTCAAATACCCTAAAGAAAACACCTACATTCCAGTAGAGTCAAAACTCTGTGAACAATTGTTTTGAAATGGAATAATGATCTCTGTGTTTTTCTTTCATTTGGTGAAAGAAGTTGGTAGATTACTTATTATTCTAGTTGTCTGAGAAAAAAATGCCATGCAATATTCTCGTTTAATACTTACTTAGACAATTCTTAACAGCACTAACTAGAATTGCTTGTTCAGTATTTTGGGCTGGGCCTTATTGTGGAGGGGAACAAAGGACAGCAGAAAAAAAAAAAAAATATCTAAAAAGAGGAGTAAGAGTATCTATTTTTCTCACACTTTATACATTTTATCTTTTTTCAGTTATAAGGGATAAGGCACAGAGCCTTTTCTTCTGTATTACAGGACTTTGTAAAAGAAACCTTGTTTCG
The DNA here is from genome assembly GCA_013398855.1 of Mohoua ochrocephala. NCBI lineage: Eukaryota > Metazoa > Chordata > Aves > Passeriformes > Acanthizidae > Mohoua > Mohoua ochrocephala. Next base: position 65,065 of record VZTA01026985.1, read on the forward strand.
AATTAGGAACTGAATTGTGAGGTAGCACTATGCAAGTTAAGGCAAAGCACAAATTTTAAGCCGGAAAATTGATAAATGTACTGTCACAGCTGCAGAAGCTGGAAGAGCTGAATATGCAGGAGAAAAAGGAATAATTACATGAAAAAAAAGACAGTAGCCTCCTAGGTGTGAAATTTCTGATTTTGGTACTTTATATTTTTATATGAAATCTCACATAAAGGCTGCTTCGTGATTGCTGGGTCATGTATTGTTCTGTTAGGATGAGGAAGCTTATGTAGTTTTCTCCAGCCTTGCTTCTCTGGGAGTCGAAGTATTTATGAAAACATCTGTTGCACCAGAACTAGGAAAGTTTTTTGTGTTACAGAGCTTCAGCTTGTTGCTCAGCACACTGCAGAGGAATGCAGACGGAGGAACAGAGAGAACTGTTCTTTTCATCCCTGCCTGTGTCTCACTGAAATGCTTAGCCATTCTTAACATGCTATAAGGTTGGGGTTTTTTTCAATAGGAACAACTAAAGTAATATTAACAAATGATGACATGAATAAAATGAATGAATGAGTCAATCCATTTCTTAACCTATTTCATGACTCAAATATGTTTCTGAGGTCTGAAGAATTTAGTTATTTTTGGTTTTGCTCCTTTTTCTCAGACCTTATACTCCATGACTATCTTAGAGTGTCCTCAGTTATACCTATTAGCCATGCCTAAAGAAACAGATTATTTTTCTGAACTTCCTAGCTAAACCAAGCATCTGTAAATCATTCAGATTTTTGGTCAAAAACTTTCAGATAGGCATCCAAACTTTGAGGTGCTTCTAAGGCTTGAACTGTATCTTTTAGATTCATCCATTTTTGGCAGAAATTCCAACAGAAACTGCTTTTCCCTCTTTGTATTAGCTCCATCTTTTAAATAGCTCCTGTGACATCAAATCTTGGTTGCTTGATACTTATAAATATCAGGATTTCTTTGAGGGAATAAAGGTGCAGGCTCAGTCCTCAGGTGTGCATAAGTCCACTGAGCTGGAAGAGATTATCCCAGTGATGACAACGTGAGGAGTAGGTTACGTTACCAGTGATGCACACCATTATGCAAGACCCTCAGTAGACTACATGTTCTCCAAAACCACATGAAGTTTCTGCAAGTCTTTGCATTGGTTTCACTAGCTTCTGGTTAAGACCAGAACCATTTATAACCATAATTGTTTTTGTTTTACCTATCAACTAGTGCTGGGCTGCTGGTAGCTGAAAAAGACTCAGATGTGAAAAGAAAGGCTGTGTCTTACACAGGCTCAGAACAGGTATGGTAGAGACAGATAACTTCACAAGAAAGGACACAAAATGATTAACAGAGGGAGAATTCTTGATGAATAGATCCTTGCACTAAAAGAGATTTGGGCAGCTGTATGTTTTCCAGTACATTCTATCTACAGTAATTGTAGTTGTTTCTGTAGGTCAGGTCTTGTTTTTAATTAATTGCATTGCTGAATTGGATGTTTTTAAGAAGGACAGTCTTAATTCTAGCCTTAAAATCTTTAAAGGCTTACTCCTAGCTAAATAAATTGGTAAGGAAGAATAGGGCATCTCTATAAATTATCTTGGCATTCCACTTATGGGAAAAAAATTATCTGGAAATTACCTTTTATTGCCACAGATACAAGAAGAACCAGAAATGCCAAAGGGATGCAGAGAGAGGCTACTGTGCCTGTCTAGTTTAACCTATTAGTTTGTTTACTGTCACTCTTAGACTTTTCTGAACGAGATTGAAAACAACCTCTTAACAAAAAAAGTTCATCATTTTCTTTTAGTGTGTGAAATTATATCAGCTGTTGCTATCAAATCCACAATGTGAGAGGAATTAACATGTTTATTTTCTGAAACGTTTGTTTTGTTGAGTGCAGGTTTAGAAATACAAAGAAATTTTTTAATGCTTGGAATACCTAATCTAAAATGGAGATAGGAAAACACTTCCTCTAAACTCATTCTGCAAATTTAATTGCTCACAATATTCTCTGTGGGAGTAAAAAAATTGTCTGAATGCCCAGCAAGAAGAGGCACTGGGATTAGATACGAAACAATTCACCTTACTGTGACTTCATATCAATGGGTTAAACATGATAAACAGTTTATGTATTCACATCAATTTAAGCTGCTGGGTGCATCAGTGGAATGAATACATTTGCTGTTGTTTTTTTGGCTCATCATTAAATCTTGTACAAAATCTGATACTATACCAGTTGGATTTATATTGCTGCAACAGATAGAGATTATTACTGATGCCAAGAAGACTGATTTTCTGCTGATTTGATTAGGACAGTAACTGTGCAAAGCTACATATTAATATATTAGAACGCTGCAGTCGCCTAGAAGCCTGCAGAAGGGAGTTTTGTATTGGATTTGGAAAAAACAGATCTGTTGTTTCTGTATCGTACTGCATCTATTAGAAAATTCATACAAATTCTTTAATCAGCCTGTTCATGTGTGCTAGGAAATGGGCTTTCCATATTAACCAGGGAAATGTCAACTCAAGGCTATGGGGGCTGGTGCTAATAAGGTTAATGAATAGCTGGCCTGAAAAGCAACAGATGGGCCTAACAGAGCGAGAGCCTTAATGGCATTTGTAATGCCTAGGGTCAACTGCAGTTTATCTTCATTTTTTTCTCATTTAAAATATTCCAACGGAATAATAAAATAAGTTTAAATTTTCCCCACAGGGAGATGGAATTTATGCAGCACTGTTTATTGAATATCAATGTGTTTGGTTATAAAGAGAGGACTGCTACACCGCTGCTAGAACTGTAGTTGTTGTATACTTGCATTTGCAGAGGAATTTTTCATTTAGATAATTTAAAAGAACACTCTCTTTTTATCAGTTGCTGCTGCAGAACTCTTTTGGACGGTTTTTTTGTTTTGTTTTGTTGGTTTTTTTTCTGAAGATAGCTAACACAGAAGGTCAATTTATGGCCGTATATTGCAGCTAGATACATGACTGTTATGCTAAATCTGCGTGGAGGAATTGTAAGGGTAGAGTTTGAATGCCCATGGTGTGGTCTCCCCTAAGATGACAGAATTCATGCTCATTGTAATAGAATGTCACGTGGTAGAACAGGGTAGGGATGACAAAAATATATAGTAGAAATCATGAATGTTTCTAGATAAAGCAGAAAATGTTTCTGATCAAAATGTGCTTGTGGGATCTAAAATAACTTCTGTGACCTCATTGTCCTTCGTCTCAGATACACTAGTCTTTAATCAGAGGGAATAATCTGCACAAGAGGCAATTGATATGGTTCTCTCTACTCTAAATACAGGCTCAGGGTGATGTTAAACTATCATTAAAGCACGTCCATTGCCTGAATTTAGTCTACAAGATTTAAGCTCTAATATCAACTAAAGTAGTGAAACATAATGTTGAGGGAGGTTTTAAGACTCGTTCTAACAAACAGCTTTCTGAATAGGCATTGCTCTTGGGGAAGAAGAAACCACTGATTTCTTATTTAGGTTGTGCCTCCCTCAAAGCTTCAAGTAAACTTACGGATCCACCGTAGTTTTATTTATGAAACTCACTTTCATACTTTGTAAATGCATGGAAATAGTTAAGAACATATTTAAGGTTGAGGTAAGATTTTTTAAAGCACTTAATCCTGAGCTGATGCTGCCAAGTTTCCCACATCAAATGCTTTCAATCACCCCTCTTCTGCTTCTTTAGCACTCCCTCAAGTCAGTGCTAAAATTTCCTTTGACTCTAATGGGGGCAGAGTCATGGCAATACTGTGGGCTTTTGAAAATCTCACTTTATGTGGATTTCAAAAATATTATTAGATTACTCATAATGAAAACTATTGATTTAACTGTAAGTTTGGGCGGTTCAATGATTTCAAAGTATCTGATGAAATTTGTCTCACCCAAGTTTACATGTCAGAAAATTAGGCGTCCAAGTCAAGGCCAGCCAGCATGCTATTCAAGGCAAATGTTCCTACTGAAGTTGTCCAGCAAAGAACAGAAGACACAATTAATTATTTAAGATGTAATGACTGAATTAATTTTCCTACTCATTGTAAAAAAAGGATTTCTGTTATGATAATCTTGACATTTTAAAATGCAAGAATCTGCTTTATAACATTGTCAACTTAAACAGACACAAATTATCAAAAATTTCAGATGTCGGTTGAATTAACAAATAACTTTGCATATTTTGCTTAAAGAATATGATATTCTACATACATTATAGAATGTTTCAAAGCCAGTGTCCTGGAAGAGAGATTAATATATATTTGAATAATTTACTAATTGTTCTACTATTTCTATAAATTTGGCAAATGATAGAAAAATATTACTGAATAATTTAGGTAATGAATTTCAGAGAATTTGTCCAGTAATATTTAATCTGATTTGCTCATGGATGGCTATGGGCTGGAAAAAACTCATCACATACATTCAAGACCAGAAACATCTAATTTTGTCACAGAATGACTTAAATCTGCATGTCTGTCTGTGATAAACCTGTACTGCTTCCCGATGTGGGAATAGGACCATCCTTGCAGTCCTGTACAGTTGCAACTAATCGCAGGTTCTGTAGATGTAGCATAGAGAAGTGGAACCTTCTCACTTTTCCCTTGAGCACCAGAGAACTTATGTGCTTATTGAACAGGTGATTTTTATATTCTTTCATGTTTACTACTACCCAGTGACAACCAATCTGGTTTAAAAGAAAGCAGTTCCACTTGACTTCTGAAAAATACCATTGCTTTATTTTCTGATGTATCTTAAGAAGTCACAGTTTTATTTAATTGTGCAGATATCTACTTTTCCTCACCTGAACATTCTATCTTGAGAGCATTGCCTGTCCTCTGACTCACGTGCACATTTCCTTTATTTGATTTATCTTAAGTTTGCACAAAGTAGTTTAATTCATTAAAGGAAGAGGAAACTAAAACTTTCATGTCAAATTGAAAGTCAGGTACAACATAGCTGTCTTGCACTTCAGAAGTTCTAATTGCATCCTATGTGAGTTTTGAGAACTTTATAGTAGCACAGTTTTTTATTTATCCTGCCTGCTGACTTTTCAGGAGAAGAAAAGACACATTTTTTGCTAATGGTAATTTTTCAAATACCAACTTTAAAAAATTGTGCTCATTGAGTTGTGTCTTACTTCATTATTTTAGATGGTACCGACTATATTTGTAAGCCTGTTAGGTGGTAAGTTGCAGAGAGAGTTTCAAACTTCTAACTCCAGAAAATCATTTGACAACCACATGAGAAGAAAGGATAACCAATTTGCTGAAAAAGAATGTAATCAACTGCTATTTAATAAACAGTCGTAATTTTTTAAAAGATCTTTCCTTTTTTTCCTTCCCACCCTCCACCCTGATGGCTTTATGATTACCTAGAACTCCGCATGCATTAATTTAATATATAAATGCACAGTGTTTAGTCTTCTGTACACTTTTTGCAGTTCAGATCTGGAAATTGTTTAGCATTATGACACGTTGCCATATGGAAAAATATAATTCTAATGAAATCTGATAGATGGCACTGTTGGATTGTTGATAAACCATCTTGAGTCTGACTCCTATGTTACTAGTATTCATAAGGATGTTATTGCTTATTAAAGAACTGTTGCTTTAGAAAGCTTGATAGAAAGACATTTATTTCAGCCTATATTTGCTCAGTGATGGGACTCAATGTACTGGTCTAGTTGTTGGGGTGTAATTCTCTCCTTTTTATTTGTTCCGGGGCATCTCTATATCCCATTAAGACTTGCTATGCTTATACCAAGGTGTGTAGGTGTTTCTTACCTCACGTGGCTTCTGGTTAGAGCAGAGATTTTGGGAATGAAAACTTGGATTCTTTCTTCATAAGTCAGAGCATTAAACATTGCATTACACATTCCTTTCATATCCCATTTATCCTTTTCTTTGAGGTCTTGAGAATGACAACCACCTCATGTGGGATTGCTGGTACTTACAGATGAATTGACTGTGATTATCTGAAGCAAATTAAAGGCTAACTTGTCTAGCTTTTGCACTAACTTAAGATCAGACAAATGCAAAAGCACTGTTGGAACTAGTCCAGGTAAATCCATTGGATTTCATTTGAACTAAAACTTGATGCAGCTTTTGCAGGAATATTAGAATGAGAATTTTCTCGATGTATTATCTGACATGCAACTTGGACTATAACCAAAAAAAATGATGCCAAACAATGAACAGCAATGAGATGATTCATCTATCCTTCAATGTATAACAATGCTGTTGAGTAAAACTACATTAAAGAGTAATTTTATGCTCAAGCGGGATTCTGTTATTGAGAAATCTTCATACCAGTTATGAATTCTATGATTGTTGTGGCAAAAACTAAAGCTAGAGAGAGACTTGTTGAACATCTGTTTTGCAATATTCATTCTGTTTGTGCTGTGTCATTTATTCCCATTCTTCTTATCATTGCAGTGAATAAAATTCCACAGTAGACTTATAAACATACAGCATTATCAAATAGGTGCTCATTTTTTCTGTTTTAAATTTGACTACAATTTTACAATTTCTGCGATTTCAAACAATAATGAATATAGCTAAAATCAATAAATGCACTTATCCACCTTAGAAGAGCTAAGCAGCACTTTGGAGGATGTAATGGATTTAGGAAGGTAGAGTAGCTATACCTTGAAATGTATCATGCACCACTAAAATTTTCCCTTTATGATAATCAAAAAATCAATGTGACAACGACATTAGTGATTATCTTCTTTCAGGTCTGAGGTACATGGGAAACATGGGGACAGCTCTTCCCTACTGTGGAAAAAAAATTGAGAGAAAAATGCAAAGCAGAAACTATCCCTGCAAATTTTCTCCTGGAATGCTTTTCTCCCTTTGATTTCTTCAAAAAGCAAAAGGTTTGTTCTGTTGGAGAACAATTACAGGAACTGTAAGAACTCTGAACTTGAAAGCTGTCGGGAGGCCCAGGTATGCCTGTGATGGTCCTTTGGCTGCACATTTTCTCTGTGTACTGAGCACCTTTTGCTCTCTGTCAGCAGAACATCAGCCAAACTGTTCTTGCTTGGTAGCAGCAGCTGGACCAAGGCCTTGAGTCTTAAACGATTTTAGAAAGCCATGAAAGTGTAAATGGGAAGAAAGCACTACTATTTTCTTGTGAGACAGGAAATGTGATGCTACAAGTCTTGTTTTAAGTCAAGGCTGCCTCCTGGCTTGTGCATTTGGCCTTTGGTCACGTGCACATTTTTGGGTATACACGGTTCCCTGTGTGAGAGCTGGAGAATTAAAAAATACAACTTCTTCTGCCAAGGCTTTTCCATTTCTTGTCTGTACACTCCTTTACGCAGAGTTCTTGGGGGAATGAACTAATACTCAGTTATTTCAATAGATATTAGAGATTAAAAAAACCTGCTAGTCAAGTACAGGAATAAATCATGAGGTCTACACGTACATCTGAGCGAAGTACAATTTATTTGCTTTGAGTCAAGTCACCTAGAGAAGTAAATTTTGTTTCAGCTAAAAGTATTTGTGCAGAAATAGAACTTGCCTATTATTTATGTGTTACAAGCATTTATAACTTCATGGCTGCACCGAGTTATCAGGCTATTCCAAGAATACAAAGGACTGCACCTAATTCAGTGATTCTATTCCAAGAAAATCCTCTAATGGTTCCACATGATACAGTAAAAAGTAGTTTATAATGGAAGGTTTGAACTTTTGATGAAATGAAAAATAGTTTTGCTGATGAATTTCACTCCTTTTATTTCCGGGGATATTTTTAGCTTAAAAATTAGTGTTTAATAGAATGCAAATTGATTATTGTGGGAACATCCACTGCATGTGGTACAACTCCTTAATATAATCTTTTAGAAGATCAGATTTGTTCTAAAAAAATTCCATTAAAAAATACAATTATATAATTTATGAGTTTGGTCTTTTGAACATTTATGCTTTAAAAAAAAATAGTCTGAGAAATGCCAGTTTGTGTCTGTTCTTCAATTGTGTCATTAAATTCCAGAAATGGACTCTAGTAGACAAAGATTTTAATCTCCACAAGCACATGTAATAGATACCTCTCACCTGAATGTATTCTAGATGACCAATTGCACCATTTGCGAGGCACTGATGTCTCAACTGCTTCCATAACCAGATGCTTAATGTTCAGGAGAAAAAAAGTAGTAGTAGAATTTTAAAAAAAATTTACTCATTTAGGTGGAATAAAACAGATTCTAGGAGTAATTGGGGACTACTTCACTGCCTGTAAGAATTCATCAAGGCAATCTTTTTGCCTAATGATCCAGCCGTGGTTATAAATTACAGCACCATTGTAGTTTTAGCCAGCTTTTGTTTCAGCAAAAGAGAAAGAGTGCCTTAGAAAGAAAATTATCTGGTATTTTAAATAACGTTTTAGTAATTTTAAAGATTTGAATTATATTTTCTTTCCATTGATGTCTCTACTTGTCATCTCAAAAACATTTTATCCTTTCCTTGAAAGCAGATAAAGCCTGAGATGTCTTTGTCCTGTACTTTAAAAAAGGGAAGATGAGCTTTCCAGTACCTTCTGTCAGAGATTCAGATGGTTTACAAGAGATCACATGTAAGAAATTCTGTTTAGAACTTTATTCAAATAGTCAAGCAAAAGTTTTGCTTACATAAATGAAAGAAAATGGGAAACAATACCAACATAATAACTGTGTCCCACTGCATATGATAGAATAGGGTAGAGATGACAAAAATATATGGTAGAAACCATGAACAATTCTAGATGAATTTATTGAAAGAAGGTATTTTTGTCAAAAATGAAGAGAGATGCTCAAACGATGGTGAAGTTTGATGGTGCCAGGAAAATCTTTGCTCTGTTGAGGACACACAAAGCTGTTAAGCACCTCAGCGAGAAACACAGCGAAACTGTTAGAACCACAAATCAGAATTAAATACAGAGAAATATATTTTCATGATTTGAGCCTTCTACAAAACATAATTAGTCCTTTTACTTACTGAAGGAAAATGCTGAAGGTTGAATTTAGAGACAGTTTCTTACAAAATTCAAGACTTTGAGAGGATGAGTATCCAAAAACTTGGATGATCTAATATACACGTGATTTGGAGATGATCTTCCCCTTAAAAAGATGAAATGCAAGAAACAATTCCTTGCTATTTTAAAAATTGTAAGCCACTTCAATGAATCTAAAAAGTAGATCTACCGATTACTTATCTAAGAAGTAATAGAAATAATTTGCCAGTGGCAAACTCTATTCTGGAAAATTATCAGCAAACATTATGGACTAAAATGTTAACATTTCAGTTCATTTTTTCTCTTAGGAATGCACTCAAAAATGTGTGAAAATACTTTAAAAATTACTTTGGTTAATCCATGTTAATTTACTAACTCATCATTATTAAAAAAAAGGGTATGAAAATCATTTGCAGAAAACATACATGTTTGCAAAGGTTGGTGCTTGAAATAAAACCCTCTGTTATTCAGACTGAATTGAATCAGACATAGCATCACACTTGCAATGTCTTTCTAGATTTTTTTCTTTCCACCTTGATGTTTTAGTGTCCCCTTTCCCACTGAAGATCCAGAGGATGTAACCACTTCTATAGAAATACGAAATACATTTAGATTTTATTACTAAACGTAAGCTGCTATGGGGTTGGATGGTTAGCACTAAGAATGGCACTCAGATATTTAGTCTAACCTTGCCATGTGCTGCAGTTTATTATAGCAAAATTATTTAGATATGGATTAGAAGATTTCTGCTTGTGATATGATTGGTTGAGACAATAGAAAGAGCTGCTGAAAAGTTGCATGTCAATATTTTTTAGAAGGAATAGCCTTTGTGCAAATATTTCTCATTTTCTCCATTGTTTACTATAATATACTTAGTGATTCTATTTAAAAATATGATTATGAATAGTTAATTATTTTGCCCTTTATTCAGGCCTAATAAAACTACTTGGTTATTGAAAATATTTTTAAATAGAAATCTTAGAAAAAAGATACCATATAAAAACATACATAATCTTTTAAAATGGGTAATTTTTTTCTGTGACAGAGGAAAAGATATAAAGTATATAAAAATATGTTTCAAAATTTTTTCAATGAAAAGCCATCATCTCATTGTAATTAACCTCACAATTTGTCTTTTCAATAAGTAGTTGTGCTTCAATTTCGAGTATAAGAAGAAAATCTATTGCATAACGCCTCATCTCAGAATTCAGAATTGAGAAGGATATATTTTCTGAACAATAATACTTCAAACTTTATTACTTTTTCCTTTCTAAGCCTTTTATGACTTCTCCATAATCAAAATAAAACCACAGTTGTTGAATAATAAGGCATGTTCTGAAAAAAAGAAACTTGTACATGACTGAATATTTGACACACATTTTAAAAATTTCTACTTAAGCCAGGTGTGGCTTGGTTTTGGTGCGTGTTTGTTTGTTTTTGTTGTTGTTTTGGTTTAGTTTTGGTTTTTGGTTGGTTTTTTTCCATTTTATAACCCTCTGGAATCTAAGGGAATATTCTGTAGGAGAAAATGGCTGTGCAACAGTCCAGGCTCCCATCATCCATTTGTGAGTCAGTTCCTGATCCTTGCTTTGCAATAAAACGCTTAGTCACCTTCCTCCCAAAGCTTTACAGCTTACAGGTTTGATTTTGGGGTAAATAGTGAAATTACTGAGTAGCAAATAATCACTATGACTCCTGTGAAACCTGAAAGTCAGTCATTTCTCATAGGAAGGCTGACTGATGCCTTCTCTTTCCTGTATACAGAAAAAGTGCCAATTATTCCCACGTGCTCGCACGCACATACACACACTCACACTCTCTCACACACACACTTATGCTACATCTCCTTTAAGAATTAGAAGACTACAACATTAAATTAAAGTTTAAAAGAATTAACTAAAAATTTAATGAAACAATTTCGCATGGAATCAAGAGAAAGGTTTTGAGGGTTTTGAGATGGAATGAATGGACCTGTCTGGTGAAAGTGAAGGAGGCAACACTAGCATGGGAGACACTTTGGGCTGAAGGAGAGTGAAAAAAGGTGGCTCTAGCCTGGGAATTGTCAAAGACCTATAGGACAAAGCAGGTCAGGGTTAAGATTTCAGGATTGGAAGGAATAGTATCTTTGGGAGCAAGAAACTGAATCCTAGATTGGTCTGAGTTGTAAGTGACCTACAATCCCACCCTGGGTTAGGGTTGGTGTTAGGGCAGGTTGTTCAGAGTTTCCTTGGTCATGAAGCATTTGAATCTGGGCACTTCTCACCTGGACGTGTTGCGAGGTAAAGATGAGAAGCCTCTTCTCCCCTGCAAGGGACTGTAATTCCTCCCTTACTCTTCAGCACCCCGACATGTATGAGCATTTAGCACTGCTGTTCTTCTAGCCTTGCGTGGTTTCTTTTTATAGAATAAAAAAATACCCTTAGTTAGAATGTCATAGCAGGTTTGCAACATTAAAAAATACCAAAATACACCCCAAACCAAAACGATGCACTAAACTTTGCCCGAAAATAGTTCTAACCTTTCTAAGAAAAAAACGTATTAAATCTTCTAAAGGGAATTGTGTTGAAATAAAAGGTCTGACTTCCATGTTTTTGAAAACTGCAAGAATAGAGGTGATGGCAAGTAGTTGTAATAGCTGCCAGGAGACTAAACTACTCTAAAGACCCCCAGATTGTATGAAATAACAACAGACACTGAAGGAGTCATGGCAAAGCTGACAGATATACGATGCCCACAATTTGCTGATTATCTGGGGAAGATAACAAAACACCTGCTGCTTACTCAAGTTCACTACCTATCAGCATTAGAGGAAAAAACATTTTAAAATAGTCTCATCTGCCTCTATGTCTTTTACTTTATTTTATCATGCACTTCCCCATTATTTTCAAATAGATATATCTAAAAGCATACAGAGAGATACAAATAGAGATTACATTAACTTGCTATTCTGAGAAAAGGCGGCCTTTAAAAATCTGTTTTGAATAAGCTCCTCTGTATAGAACCATTTTAACTCTCTGATCTGGTCCTTTCGGAGACTGCATGGCACATTTATCATAACTTGAATGAGGAGTGTGCTTATGGGTTTTTCTTTTAAACGGCAAAATTAGAAGAGAACAAAAAAAGGGGTTAAGAACATTTGTAGGTTGGATTTTTGTACCCGCATTTATTTCAAGTCACACTTTTGTCCATGAATCTGAGTGCTCCTGGAACTCTTTTAGAACATAGGTCTGTACTTCACAGGTGAATGAGGTTAGCATCTGGGCAGTGTTCAACGAGTGTGAAAATATTTTACTTTAATATGTTTGAAGGAGAAAAGCACAGGAAAAGACCCCAACAACTTGCTTACATGAGTACAAATTGCAAATGCTTTTTGACCTTGAACGCTACTGGTTTTTTATAAGTGTCATTTTTAGGAATCTGTCTAGCCCAACCTCATGGGGTTGATTTCCTATTCTGATTTCTTGTTCCTTTTTTTAAAAAATCTGATTGTTAAAACATATGAGTTGAGCTGTCTCTCATATCTCTTTCTATTCTAATTGAGTGTCCTGAAAGCCAGCCAGATATAGGTGTTTTAGAGACAATGGGTTGCATTCTACTGTTCGGGGAAAAAAGTATCTTGTGAATGTCTGCATCTGTGACAGCATGTGTTAATAATTTGTGACTCTTCTTCTGAAAGCCATTGTGAGTTACTGTGGGCTATCTGCTGCATCCAAAATGGACCCTCAAATATTAACCAAGAGAATCACAGAGTATGAGGCTGGATTAAAAACTTCCTTAAGAATTTATTTTTTTTTCCTTTAAAATCCATATTTAAAGTGTGTTCATCAAAGTCTTCCGTCAAAAAGATAAAACTTTTTTGATTAATATTATTGATTTAAATATGTTTGTAAATATGATCTCATATAAGCATGACCACAATGCCCCATTCCCTGTCCCCATGCACCACTCAGGAGGGGAAGATGTTGAAGAATAAGGAATGGAGTTGTGAAAGGGCACGGGAGAAAAGTATTGTTTTAATTTTTTTTTTTTGTTTCTTGCTATGTACATCTGTTTTGATTGGCAACAAATTAATTTTCCCCTAGTCTTTATCTCAATCCTTGAGCTTTCTCATCATGTTTTCTCCCCTGTGCTCCTGGTGAAGAAGGGTGAAGGAGCATTTGGGTGGGCAGCTGGCAGGCGCTGGCCATTGTCAACCCACTGCAGGAAGTAATGTTTTCAAGTTTCTCTTCTAACGTTTCTGTAATTGTTGTGGTTTAGCCCTGGTTAATTGTGGCTAACTCTTAAATTCAGTCAATGGCATGGAGCAGTCTTCCCACATTTGGAAGACACAGGCTCGAATTACATTTTTAGGTAGAGCGACAGGGCAGGTCTCTTTCTCCTGGCAGAGAAGTGTTCAAAGTGCCTTAATCACCTACCTGTCATTATAGCTAGGCCTCACTGACTGCTTCCTTGACTGTCACGGAAATTTTAGATGCATCAAGAATAGGAAATTAGCATTAATTTACAATGAAAATGCTCTTTTTTATTCCCCCAAATGTGTTAGTGGGATTTAATATAGTTCCAGCTGCAGCTGCAAGCAGAATCCATTATAATGGTTGACTCTGCAGCTGGGTTTCACATGCCCTGTGTAGGAGGGTTCTCACAGAGTTGCAATTAATTTATTTAAAGGTGATCATGTTTTTTGGCGCACAGTTATGGAAAATGCTAACTGGCTTTTTGGTGTCACTGTGGTTATGACTAAATAGCTACTGTTGAATGCTTTTATATGCTGGCACGAAGTACTTGGTATAGTGCTATTGTACTTGATTCTGTGTTATTCCTGCTTGGCAGTGCCCCTGTTCTATCAAAACAGGTATATATTGCACATTACACAATGCAGTTTCTAAATTTGACTTCAGTGAAAAGATTGTCTTAGATAATGTAGTCCTTACTTTACTTCCACAGGCATTAAATGCCTACCCAGCACAGCTGTTACCTCATTTGTAATACGTTATTCCTATTATTCATATTACAGTAGTGCCCAAGAGCCAACAGAGGAGAGTTTTCTTTGTTACTCATGTGATACATAGAATAACAGACATTCACTTGAGGAGCTTACAGTAGGGATGGCAGAGGCCTTAGTTACCATATAAGAGGTGTGAAAAACTATCCCAATCTGAGATTCTTTAAGAGTCAACCCAGTGATATGTCCCACCATTCACAATAAGCCCCCTATCACTCCAGCTGGCACTGCTGTGAATATTCAGTCCAATCCGCAGCCAAGCGCAGGAAAAGGCATAGCACACGCGTGCTGGTGGCATTAGCAGATGCTCTGTTCTGTACTCTTTATTGCTTTTTTACTCTATTTTAAAATATAAATGAATTCATGTACATAGACACTTTAAAGTGAGAATATGTTTAAAGGAATTTCATCCTGTTTTCTGCCATCAGCAGGAGTTCTGCCATTCATTGATTAATATTTGAGCAATGTGAAGTCCATGATGATGTATTTCTGACATCCTGGATTTAAAAATGATACACTTTAACACTGTAATATTTTTCTTTGCCTTTCTAAGTACTAACAAGAACAGTTATTAATATTCTGGAAAAGCACAACCGTTCAAATTTGGACAAATACATAAACAGGATTTAAAAGGCAAGAATTAATGATGTCAATGAACAAATTCTTCATCAGTGTTAGCTGACTATTTATAAATCTGGGTAATCATTTTCAAAAGTACTTTTCAGATAAACCACCTAAATTTAGGGTTGAATTATTTTCTGTCACACTGGAAACACAGAAGAGATCATTCACAACTTTTCACAACTTAAATGATTCTTTAATGGAGAATGCAGGAGATTGAAAGCTTTTTTCTACATTCTCCTGGGCATATTGATAAATCATGCAAGTAGTTTTATATCCTGTAATTTTCTACAGCGCATGTAGAATCACCTTCAGTTTACATATTTTTGGCAATTGAAAATTACATTTTTCTTCATGGTTTCATTTCTTTCTCCCTCCTTCCACATAAGGTTACTGGAGGTAATGGTTATATCTAAGAATGACAGTCATCCATTCTAAGTTGAGGAGTTACCCCTAATAATGGTTATTTTATGTGCAACTTTATCTTAATTTTCTTATTCATACCAGCAAGCAGAATTACAAGAATAACAGGATCTTTTACAATAGCTGACATGAAAACTGCTAGCTGTTGAATTAATCAAGGAGAAGACAGAGAACAGTTCTAAACTAAAAATGGTTCAAGTGCATGGAAAATTTGAAGTATAATTTTTGATCAATTATCTTTGCAAGGGAAGGGTAGGGGGTAGTAAACAAGATTTCTCTGGAGTAGCTATCTGAAATACTAATGGTTGTTTGGTTTGGTTTGGTTTTGTTTTGGTTGGTGGTTTTTTTATTCAAAATAATAATCTGTAGTTTTGCTGGTTATTTTTACAAAAATATTTGACTGATTTATTCTTCTTCACTTAAGAGTTAAAGATTTTGTGAACATTTTATAAATCTGTTGATAAGCAATACAAACCTTAAAGCAGCAACACTTACCAATGCTCTAAAGAGTTTAAATTAAACTGTTCTGATGATATTCTGCTCTTGATGTCTGTGTTGAACATGAGAGTAAGGGGACTACTCTCATTCTCTCCTTTCTTTTTAGCTCCTGGTTGGTTCAACTCTTACTGCATAAAAGGGACAAATACTTTATGATAAACCAGCAGTAAATGTCAGATGATGTGTTTGTGTCACATAATCCTTCTCTATCAACTCATAGTTTTCTGTAAGATTAAGGAGGTTTCATACATCGCTGCTTCCTTATCTGGTAATTCACTGATATTGGTTAGAGAACATTATTTTATCTTTTCCATCACATTACTCATTGTTAAACAGTGATATGTTTTGTAAGCCATGGATTGTATTTGAATCAAAGTGCAAAGCACATTTTATATTTCCGTGAGATATAAAACAAAGCCCTGGGAGACCATATTTTATATAAAGTCTGTGTGGTGAAACAAAGTTTCTCTCTATTAATTAGTGATTTCGCTTTGAGTAAGAATACCCGGATTTTGCAACAATGGTAACCTGCCAGGTCAAGTGATGTTACAGTAACAACAAAATGCTTATCTTTTATGGAGGTATTTAAATATACTTAGGTAAAAAGAAATTAAGCAACTCAGAATCATTATAACACAAATATAAATAATTTTTAATCATTTTTGGAAGGTTTTATTTTCTCTTTATTTAATTTTTTGCAGTAGGATGCTGAGGATAAAGAACTAACTCTGGCAATGCATAGTATGCAGTATGAAAGAGCCTCATAGGGAGAACCGAGTACACAACCTCACTGACCTTACCCAGAATTTTTTGAGAGTTTCCCAGAGTTTTGGTTTTAAGGAGAATGAACCCCAAATTTCTAGTTTGTTTAAGCTATTTTATTAGGTTTTTTACTGAGCTCAGATGAAATTCTTAATTTAACCATGAGGTTAAATCACCATGAGTTCTTCAAATAACTATTGTAATAATACTGGCAGGGAGGGTAAACTAGTCTTCAGATAAACTATCACCTATGGTGGGTGCTGCTTGCTTCAGCTCTGAAAAGAAGTTAGGACAATGAAGAATTCTAGAAAATGGAATGAAGCAGGGTTTACACATACTTATTATAAAGTATCCCTTTCTACTCCTTAAGGAGACTGTCTTTTTGAGCTTTTCTACTAAAAGAAGTTGAGAAGATCCAGTGTTAATGGCACTCAGCATTGTTTCTCTAATTTCCTAATATAGAGGGAATCCCCACTCAGTTTCAGAATACGTATTTAAAATACTAAAGTAGTGGCAGACTCCCTGAGTTGATGTATCAAAGAAAAAAAAGAAAGAAAAAAATTTGTGTAAGTATACAACATACTTTTGACAGTTGGCCAAGCAGAGTTCATGTAATTCATCTTCTGCCTGTGTTCAGGCTAATTTGAGTGCATTGGCCCATGGCTTCCCTGATAGGGTATGAAAGTGTAAAGAAGTCCTGGTTTTGTTGTCCTTTCTGGGGGGAATAGAAAAATCACAGATTTTGTTCCAGTTTCATGTTGGATCCACATTTTTCCTTTGTAAACACTCAATCAGATCAAATGTATAGCAACATAAAGAGATTACAGAGTTTCTTTTCAAAAGTTCAAAGCTTCAGATAGTTGACTTCTGTAATAGGCTAAAGGTGCACTTCATAAAGTACATGAGAACTCGCAACTAAGTCAGCATTTATATATACATCTGCAACTGCATCTTGTTCAAGATTTTAACCATGTAGGGCTTGAGTTGCAAACCAGTGTTAAAACAAAGATGTATAGTCATGATTTAAATACATCAGCCTTCCAAATTTGCACCCAAACACCTATGAAAGTCTTATTTCCACAATGTACATTAGGATAATTCTAGGAGAGCCAAATGACAAGCAATGTCTGAGGTAAGTATTATTACCCCATTGGGTGAGAAGCTACATATTATGTCTTTATACAAGAGCAGTATGTCCCTACACAATGTCACGGCAAGGTTTCCAACCAGGAGGAATTAAGATATATTAGTTCTTGTGTAAACAACATGTTCTTTAATCAGACAGTTCCAGCTTCAGCTGGATATTTGTGTGGTACTGCGTGTGGTTTTTTATGTATGGTACAAATCCCAAGCTAGTCTGCTGCACAGGGCACAGCAGAATACCCGAATCATCTTGTGTTTGTTTGTAGCTACAGCTTCCCCTGAGCTCCCAGTAGTGTTTGGGCCATGGATGTTTGTTGAAGCCTTCTGTTTGAAGCACATTGAGACAAGTTTGGAAATGAAATGTTTAATCTTCTCATCTAGCTATTGTTAAATTTTTTCCCCCCAGAATGGATACAGTATAAGGATATATTCCATAAGTGAAGGGATTGTTGTCATTCAGGATGGAGGTTCTGAATTAGATGAGCGGGAAAGTTATTAGGAGCAGGATGGTTTCACATGGGAAAGCCTGCAGCTGTTGTCTGACTTTTGTTGTTATACTTTTTCTAAAGGAAAACCTGAGGACTTTCAGAGAAAAAAAGAGGTGATTAAGTATTGGGTTTTGGATTGGATGAAAGACAAAGGATGTGTATGCAGCCCACTGAGGCCACAGTGTAAATAAACACTGTTGCTTCAGGGTATAGGGACTGATGAATATAAATTGAAGAGTACTGTGGAAAATAGAACAGTACTCTGACAGGATACGGTACAGAAGATTGGGAGCCTTAGAAATGGCTTAGTTAAGAGGTTATCAAATTGTGGCTTTAATCTTGTCTAAGAATACTAAAAATAGCCATCCAATCAATCTAGTCTTCGGTTTGCTATTTACAGTTCAATATCTGATAGTCCTTGGTTTGGGAACTATGTTTTTGGGGCTGGTACTGGAAGCTAGCTCCGTATAGTCTGTGCATTACCTCGTATTGATTGCAATCCTTCCAGAAACAGGGAAAAAAGTAGTAGCAAAAAGATAAGCTGTTTAGGAAGAGCACCAGCCTCATCACTTCCTGTGATCTGTTCTCCATGTAGGCATTTTGGCATCCCCAGCTGTCAAGTTAGAGATGGAAGAGGATACATTCCTTACTATTGCTTGCCTGTATTTGATTATGGATTTGCTGCTCAGGATTTTTTTTACCTTTCTAAACCTGATGATGCTGTCTGCTTTCAAAACCTCCTTTGGTTTCGAAACCTCCACATTCCAGAAATTTACTACAATTTGAAAAGAAATAAGACTTTCATTCTTACATTCTGTGTAAAGGAATATTATTTTACCTGTTTGAAATTGAACTCCTACTGTTTTTATCAAGTACTCCCTATTCTTGCCCTGAGGAATTTAGTCAATTTCATTTTGTATTTGTCTTAGCCACTGACACCATGAGTTTTGTAAACTTAGATCGTGTCTCTTGTCCATCTGCTTTCCAAATTGAAGAATCAGAATCTTCAGTCTCTCTTTGTAACATAGCTGTTTTGTTGCTTTTAGCACATCAGCTGATCTCAGACATTGCTATATCCTCCTTGACATGCAGACACCAGAGCAACACACACCATTCAGGATATGGACACCTCTTTGTTTTATACGACGCAAAAATTATACATTTGTCTTGGTCTCAATATTCTTCCAAATATCTTGTTGACTTTCATGGCTGCCATTGCATACATAGCTCATGATTTCAGTGAACTGTTGATGATCCCAATGGCTCTTTCCTGAACTGCAACTGCTACTTTTGTATTCAGCATTGCACAGACATGGCTTAGTGAAGATTATGTAACACATCTTCCACAATATCTTCATAGACAAACTCAGGAAATGTGGACAGGAGAGGTGGACAGTGAGATGGATGGGAACTGGCTGAATGGCAGTTCCCAGAGTGTCATGATCAAGGATATGATCATGAACAAGGAGTAGATAGGGGCCTGTGGCTACTAGTGACCCCCCAGATTCAATACTGGACCCTGTACTGTTTAACGTATTCATCAATGACTTAGATGAAGGGGCGGATGCCTCCTCAACAAGGTTGCTGATGACACAAAGCTGGGAGGAATGGCCAATACCCCAGATCTATGCAGCCCTTCAGGAGGGCCTTGACAGGCTGGAGAGATGGGCAGAGAAGAACTGTCTGAAGTACAGCAAATGTAAGTGCAGGGTTGTGCACCTGGGGAAGAATAAACTCATGTACCAGCACAGGCTGGGGGCTGACCTGCTGGAAAGCAGAGCTGTGGAGAAGGAGCTGGGGGTCCTGGTGGACAACAAGCTGTCCATGAGCCAGCCAGTTAAATCCTGCTCAAGGAGCAGCCAGTCTTATTCTGTGATTACAGTGTGCTTCACACAGCAGGCAGTCTGATTCTTGGCTGGACTGCAGGCACTCTTTTAATGGTAGTAAGTATTTATGAAGATGACTTGAAGCATGAAAGTATGGCCATAATTGTCAGGCTATATGATCTCTCTGTTCACTTACAGCACATCTTTTGTGTTTCAGTCTAGTGGCTTGACTGTACCACATGTAAACATGCCAACTCTGTTTTAAAAACTAGCTTGCCTGGGGACAGAGAGCAGTTTAGCCGTGATGACTGGGGCTTTCTATGCTCAGCTGGCACCTTATGTGTGCCTTACATAGCTCTTGCAGCTGAATCCTTTGGTACCTGAGCCTGTCTAGGCCAAAATTTGCTACAAAATTTCTAGACAAAGGTGCAGAGTAGGCTACTGGAAAAACAAAATCCAGGTTTGCAATAATATATTCTTGTCTGTTCTTTAACTCTGTGGAGGCTATTTTCATTCCCATTGCATCTCAAAAAGGCTTTTAACATATGCTTGATACATAATTGAGAGCACTAAAGGCAATGGCTGCAATGCATACAATAGCTAACCCGGTATTATGTGCCGGGGCATTAATGGGCAAGAATATCTTGCAGTAACAGTTACAGAAGGCAAGTAGTCTTTGTTTTTGGATGGTAATTGCAGTAAAAAAAAAAATAAGGGAAATGTTCCTGAAATAAAAGTTTTGTTAGTTTTACCAGCACTCCACATTTAAATGCTCTAAGTGATAAATTTGGAAAAGACCTAATGTTTTTTCTATTAAGTTGTTATGACTCTGTAATGGGTTTAAAATGTGGTTTGATAGACAGGTTGTTAAACCAATGAGAAAGCTGGTAACACCTCTGCGATGCGCATATTTAAAGATACTCAAGCCGCGGGAGTTTTGGTTCTTTACTTTCCGTTTCCCTGCGGGGAGGAAGCAGGCCCCAGGCTCCATCTCGGAGCGGGCCCGGGCCCGGCCCTCCCCCGGCGGCGGCGGCGTGGCCCAGCAGAGCCGGCAGGGACTGAGCTGCTGGGAGAAAAAAACAACCACCCAAAGCCGCGAGCAGCTGTGAAGCTGAAATCCCCCCTCACGCTGAGCTGGAGGGGGTGGCTGAGAGTCATCTAAAGCCACCATGGCATGTTCGGAGCCAGCAGGGCCTTCACCACAGCTGGCCCAGGTCACGCCGCAGGGAGAAAACACCACACAGCCGGCAAACGAAGAACATGGTAAGTATTTTCCTGGTGCAGAACCCAGATAACATCATTTTCTCAACTACAACTTTACAGATACCAACTTCCTTCCAAGTTAGAGAGGAAAAAGAGTGAGATCATGTGAGGAAGCCAACANTGCAACCCGTGAAAAGGTGTCCCAGTTTGAGAAGTCACCCCAAGACAAAGTGCCAGAGCTTACAGATGTTGTGAGAGGCTCCTACAAGTTGAAGAAGAGAATTTTTTGCTTTCAGGCTGGGAGAACTCATCCTTGAAAGACTAAAACCCCATGACTGGTTTGACCCATGAATGGCAGTGTGGGAAAACTGCAAAAATTCATGGGAGAGATATTTCTTTTTTCCGTTCCTGCAACAGATTCGGGCGGGGCTGTTGCTTGTGAATGTTCAGAACCACACTGGAGAGGTTCATCGAGAACTATCTTCTGTGAGGAGAGTCCCACAGCACACCAGAAGGAACTCTTTTCCTTAGACACAAAGCAAGACTTTTAAGAAATGACCAAACCTCATGTTTTGTTTCCCTTGTGCAGATTGGTGGGTTGGAAGGAGGGAGGTACTGGAAATAAGGGTTTGTTCTGGAAGCTTGCTTTAATTCCCCATAATTTCTTTTCACTTTTATTTCTGTTAGTAATAAATCCTCTTTATACTGTTAAGTCTGAGCCTGTTTTGCCTTGAAGTTCTTCATTTTTCCTCAATAATCCTTATTTCACCTCACAAAAAGTGAATTTTTAGTTTCCCCTTCTCTGCTTATCCATAGCAGAGGCAAGTAAGTGAATTGTTGGTGCTTTGTGCATAACCAACCTCAACCCGCTGCAGACTCCCTTCATCTTTTCACAATGCAACGGTTTGTGGAAAGAATACTAAAGACAACTGTGGATCATTGCTAATTCTTTTAACTGGATGATTAAAATGACAAGAACATCTGCAAACAACTGTTGCTAGTATTATTGCTGTGCCTGAAAGCTCTGCAGTTGCTAAAGATCTGACAGTGTTTCCATTACTAAATCTCATTGCGATCCTCCTTGGGCTTAAGCCTGGAATTCATATTCTCAGTCCAAAAGACAGTTTTTGGACAACATTTGGAATTAGCCATATTTTAGTTACAGAAAACTGAGAGAGCCACAAACACTCGATATTTTGTGAGATGCATTTTATGTCCTAAAGGGTTTTTAATGCCCTTAAAATTATTCAAGTCTTAACTTTTTTGTGAATATCATGCATACTTGGTTATTCTGAATAACAGGAAAACGTGACCATTTGAAATGACAAAATATGTGAAGTATGTGGACATAGATTCTGCAGATATTTACACCTGTACTTAATTTCTTAAACATGAATACACCCTCCCTGTTGATTTAGTGAAGCTGTTCAAGCGCAAAAAATTAAATGACCGTGCAGATATTTTTTGGTGGTCAAGAAATTGCTCTGTTGCTCCTGCAGAACTTTATTTTAATCTCTCTGGAAGCCAAACTGTCTGCTAAGAATAATGCATAATGGAGCCTGATTGCACACACTGATTAACCTCAATAAGACTCTGATTTCACTATCTAGATAACACAGATAATATCATTGTTTTTTCTTTCATAGCCTATGCATATAAGATGTAGAATTTCACTCGCCATTTCTCACCCAGCAAGGCTGGATGCAAGTGACACAGGAGAGAGTCTCTGGTGGTCCCTCTGGGATTTCCTGCCAAAGTCCCATCAGCAAGGCTACAAGGAAGTCTCAGCAGTGAGAAACATGTGTTGGCTAAATGTAGGTCCCAATTCTCTCAAAGCTGAATATAAATCTTATCTCTTACTTCATTTTCTAATTCTAGACGTAGTTTGAAAAGTTGGTTGTCTCGGGTTCTTGGTATTCCGGCAGGTAACTGTGGACTTTTTCAGCACAGTAATTTTTCTTCACAAGAAAATGTTACTGAGAATTCCGTAAGATGTATCATTGCAGAAGTTCAGAAGGAGGGCGACATGTTTTATCAAATCATGGAATGTATTTAAAAATACATTTGCGAAGTGCAGTTAACTTTGAATATGTCCATTTGTGGAAAGTGTTCTTGCTCAGAAGATCTTTAGTTTATGATGATGCATATGCCCTGCAGAAAGCCACTGCAGAAGCCTATAAACAAACTGGTGTCCTTTTTCTTGAATTACAGATTTGTATTTAATGGACTTTCCAGCATAAAGGCAAACGAATATTCTTTTGATACATTTCAGAACTGTCAGTTTACCAAAGAAATTTTTTGGGTATATATATGGAAATATCAGGCTTCCTTTTTCCTTTGAAGAAAAGAGGCCAAGAGCATTCTCATTGGTTTTACTAATCTAGTATGATTAGAAATGCTAATCATGTAGATTATCTAGAATGATCTAGAAATGCTGGTCATCTAAAAGACCATATTTCCAGAGATTCCTAGCACATGAGCCAAAATAAGTCCAGAAAAGAGACAAGATGATAATTTTTCCATTTCATTATTAACACTATGCAATAAAACATAGGGTTTTTTCATAATTCTTTTGAGCTACATTGTCACGTTCAGATTCAAAGTATATCCTAATAAGCGACCCCAATATAAACGTATGAATTGTACTATAAAGCACTTTGTGTTAATAATAGGAGATATAAATCTCTTACCAATTCAAATTTGTGTGCAATTCTGCTGCGGATTTATTTTAAAAGTGAGGATTTAAATGGAGGACAATTGGCATCCAGTTCAAATGACAGCTGAGTACAGCTGATTTATACAGAAAATATATAAAAACTATTGTTCTAGTCTTGTCAACACATTGACTTAATCCATAAGAGAGTGAAAAAAATGGTTACTATATGGTTTTGAGTTGCTAATTCAATTTTATTTGTCATAGTTGCAATATTCTGGCAACTGACCCTCATCCTTTTCTTAAATATAAGCAGCCATGAATATTTTCTCATAGTGGGACTGTAGTTAATCCCCCTGCTTGCAGATATCATCTAATCCCGATTCTCCTCAACCCTACATACACTTCCTAGGAAGAGGCTGAGTTTACCTCTTTGTCCTTTAAAGTATTAACACAACCTCCAGCACTGTCACATAGTGAGGAATCTTGTCAAATCTGAAAAATCGTATCTTGTAATAAACAGATTATTCAAAACAATTTTATTCCAGGTAAAATTAGAAAACCAGTGTTCTTTGAAGCGTTAGATTTTTCTGTCACTCTGTGTTGCTCCAGCAACATGAATTTAAAATAACACCTAAGAATGGTTGAATTGGGTCAAATTCTCTTGCATGTTATATTTCAATCAGTTTGTTGCTTTTCCTTCATGGGGTTAAGCTGTGTTGTAATTGTGTGATCATTAGTACTTTTCCATGTAATTTCTTGATCAAGTGTTGACAAAGAGTATTTTTGAAGTTTCATCTTGACTCAGTTTTATTTTTATTCATCTTAAATGGCTTTAATAAAGGCTAAGTTAGTGAGGAAAACATCTAAAGAAGAAACTGTAACCAATTTTTGACTCTTTAGTTACTGCCATTTTCTTCTCTCTTTCCAAATGGGGCTTGCATTCCAGTACTTCCCTATGTGTTGATCCTTGTGCTTTGACTTTGGCTTCAAATTCTCCCACCAGCCTTTGTGTAACTTGAAACAAGGATTACAAGCATATTACTAAAATTTACGTGGGAAAGCAGAAACTCATTGATGATTTTGAAATCTAAGCATATAAACTGTTAGGAATAATCCTCTCTACAATGACAAAGATCCCAGAACTGTTTTTTCTAATCTGCTTTCTTATTACCAGGATGCATTGTAAGTAATGTTGTGCAAACAGAATAAAGGTACTCAAAGAAATACTGATTCAAATTTTCTTACTTCATGTAATTGGGTCACTAAGCTGCTTGGCCTTCATTTTTTTACCAGTCAGTAGTAATGAGATGACTGCACAGCATTTAATGTGGGAATAGAGTTTTTTGGTCATTGTTCATATCACTAAATTTGTTCTTAAGTGTGAGCAGCTTGGTGTGCATCTTGGTACAATCCAGCTTTTTGTGTTGGTGGTTGTTCCTCATTGGAGCAGGAGTAAATGACTGCTTTGCTTGCTGGTGCAGAGGAGAGAGTGGACGGCCTAGAAAAAGGTGAAATCAGTTACTATACTTTGAAGAATTCAGGATAAATCTGTTTTGTGACAATCCTGTACAGTCAGGGTAGCATACTGAATATGGGTGTGCTAGAAACTGTATTTGGCATCAAATAATTTCTATATGTTTTTCTTATTATTTTTTTGCTTGTTTGTTTGTCTGGTTTTATTGATTTTTTTTTAAACTGAATTATTACTGGGGGAAAAAAATCTTAGATAATGGTGCACACTTGTTCAGTCTGTGATCAGGATACATTTACTGTTGTCAAACACTGCTTTTGGGATTTTGGAGGGAAAAGTGCTTTGCAATGGCAGGCATTATTTAAATGGAACAAGTCTATTTTCTTTGTAACTACTTCCCTTCACCATGTAATTTTGTACCTTCTTTTTGTTGTAAATCTGTATGTTAGTGACTTGTATATGTGAAAGTTTGTACTTCAAGTCTGATATCAAACTATCAATACAAGGATCAGTATTATATTGTCAGAAATGATTACGCAAATGAACCGAAAGCTTATGCAATTGATAGTTGAAGTTTTATACATACAATCCTCATTGCAAGTACAATATAGACATGTTAAATGTTTTACATGTAGTATGACAAACTAAAACACACGAAATATTTTCATTTTTAAACAAATGCAGAATTCTTTTTTGAAAAACAAGTAGAAAACTATTTAATATATTGTGTTTACGGTATAACTGGATAATCATACTGATTCCCAATCTGAGCTAAGCAATTTTTCACTGTCTTTGAATATGATGCTTGAAATAAGTAATAAGCGAAGGATGAAACCCAAAAATAATCTAAGCTTAAACTCATGCAGATCTATAGAGAGAGTTAGGAGCCTGTATGCTTTGATGTTTCTTTAATCCCCTTTTCTCCAGTTGTCAGATATTAAACATCACGAGGCACATCATGAGCTCCTGTAATTTGTTACAGCGCTATTGAAAGTTAATGGAGCTGAAAGGCCAGCTGAAGGTCTGGCCCTATAACGCTTCAGCTAATGTACACAAATCTGTAGAGCTGAGCTATTACAAGTCTCTTCCTCGGGAATGCCTTTCTCAAACACTTTTCTACTTGCACTTACAATGGATATATCGCCTCAGATTTGAGCAAAAAGGGTGATGTCTTCCTCTAATTAGCTACCATAGAACCAAGTGAAACCTGACTTGCAAAGTGTAAAAGGTCAACTTCTCCTATTCCTCTTCTGACATTAATAGAGCTCCAATTTCTCTCATTTAGCAAACAGTAAGAAGCCAGCTCTAACTTGCAATGAAGTTTCATAGTCCTAGCAATGGGAGTTGGGCAATAGTTTGTAACGAATCACTACCTACTACTGTACCACTGCTTTTTCATGAGATGGAGATTGAATCACTGCCTCCAGGACATTGAAGACAGCAGGAATTCAAAATCCATTTTAAACTGTACTGACAAAGAATCATGTATAAGTCAGCTTTCTGGAGAAAGCTGGTCTTGTATCTGGTAATGTAACTAGGAGCATTTTTTCCTAAAAATACACTTGCTGTACTATTAGCAGACATAATTTTCTTGTATTTCATTATGTGAAATACTGAGGCCAACAATGTGAGGTTCAACTAAACCAAGTGCCCGATCCTGCACTTCTGCCACACCAACCCCAGACAGGGCCACAGGCTGGGGGAAAGCAGCCTGGAAGAAAAGGACCTCGGGGTGCAGGTTTACGGTGGCTGAACATGAGCCAGCAAGTGCCCAGGTGGCAGAGAAGGCCGATGCCATCCTGGCCTGTATCAGCAATAGTCTGACCAGCAGGACCAGGACAGGGATTGCCCTCCTGTACTCAGCACTGGCACTCGAGTGCTGTGTTCATTTTGGGCCCCTCACTACAAGAGACATTGAGGTGCTGGAGCATTTCTGGAGAAGGGCAGTGGAGCTGGTGAAGGGTCTGCAGCACAAGTCTGATGAGGAGCGGCTGAAGGAGTTGGGAGTGTTTAGCCTGGAGAAAAGGAGGCTCAGGGGAGACCTTGTATCGCTCCCTACAAGAACCCGAAAGGAGGCTGTAGCCAGGTGGGAGTTGGCCTCTTCTCTCAGGCAACCAGCAATAGGACAAGAGGAAACGGCCTCGAGCTGCACTGGGGAGGCTCAGGTTGGACATCAGGAAGAATTTCTTCACTAAATGGGTTGTCAAGCATTGGAATGGGCTGCCCAGGGAGGTGGCGGAGTAACCATCCTCGGAGGTGCTCAAGAAATGACAGGACCTTTGTGCCATGGTCTAGTTGACAAGGTGGTCTCTTCCAACCTAAGTGTTCCTGTGATTCTGTGGTATTTTACACTCAGGAGAGTTAGATTGCCAGCATCTCTGAATGAATCTAATCTGTGGGTATACTCTTTGCACCCCTTCCCTCCTGCTTCGCAGAACATTTGGGTAAGTCACAAGTAGTGTGGTTTATGATTTCATCATTAGGATCTGATCTTTGAAGTCCAGCTTCATCAATGTACAAGTGTGTTTTCACTTTGACAGGAATGCAGTTCCTGAACTTCATATGTGCTCTTTAATGAAAAAAAATGTTTCCATTGAGATTATAACTGGATTTGGAAATTAATTTTTGATGAGGTTATAACTAGTAAATAGAAACTGAGATTTTTTTTTTAGTAATGTTTCTGAAGACCATTAAAACTTTAATTACACAAATTTAGCACCATGATTGAACAGAGTCATACTAGCAAAGGGTTGAGTAAGCTTGTTTGGTTTGTGTCCCATGTTCATTGTCTTTAATTGCATGTGATGTTTATGAAGGTGAAACAGAAAAGAAAGAGACAAGCTCAAGTGTTGTGCATGTCTTGTTTCTCAGCAGCTCTCAATATTTTACAGAGAGAATAACATCTTGATAATTAAATTGCTTCCACATCTGTGCAATGGTGTCAGCAGGATACTGCCATATTGCATATGTTTAACAAATTACACATAATTTGTCTTTATATTTTCATTACGGAAATTGCATTCATATTATTCAACAAGAAGTACAACCATGTAAGAATGAGACAAGAAAATGGAATAACAAAACTGATTTTGAATATTTGCAAGATAAATGCATTTTAACAAAGACAATAAAAATCCTGCTTTGGCAAGTTACAAGAGAAATAAACAAAGCTGATATTCAGAGGAAACTTATTAATGAAAAAATTATTTACTTTTGTACTGTTGGAAGTGTTTATAGCATTAAAAGATAGAAAGGAAAATGCAGTCCAAGGGGAATGCAAAACTTTCAGGTTTGATGAGGAGTGAGACTTGATGGAGCAGTAGTGAATATGCCACAGAGCTTTGGGGCATAATTTGAGTTACTTGAAATTGCAGGTTAAATTTAATTGTGATTGTTATCAATTGTTTAGTGAAAACTGTTTTTTGATAAGTAAACCTCTATGGGTTTTTTTGGATGGAGAAGAGAAGTAAACAAACCATCCCAATAATAATTTTGAACAGTGGTTGGTTAAAAAAAAAATTATGGAAAATAGGCTCTCCTCCTCTGTGTGGTGTAATAAAACTATTTTTCTTTCAGGCAGCTTTAGTCAATACCCTCTGTCTGTAACAAAGGAACAGATTTTAATTTTTTTCTGTTGCTCAAAGTTAACAAAGTGCATAGACCTGATATCTAGAGGTAAGAACAGCAACACCTGAGAATAGAGTTCCTTATAGATTAAGGGAGGTTGCTCTGTTTAAATATTTGCATGACTGCATCCTCTTAATTCTTATTCTATCAATTTGCATCCAATTTAGAGTGGTGCCTCAGGTGCTCATTGATTTCTGTTCTCTGTTACCAGTCTCCTTTCTTTCTGGCACTAAATACAAACAGAACATAAAAAATGAAGTGTTCCCTGCAGCTTTTCCTGGTAAATAATTTTATTACTTGGCATTAATCTAGACTTTTAATTAGTGAAGAAGTATACTGATGAAGGCATCTCTCTCTTGATGAGGCAAAAGATGGGTAGATACCACAAAGAACAGAAACTAAATTTGGTGGAGAGAGAGGAATATCTCTGTTTTCTGTAAACATTTATATTCCTATGTCGACAGGCTCCAGGCAGCAACACAGTTTGACAGCAGATAAGGACAGGTTCTGGTCTCAACAAGGGCACCTACTTAATGGTCAGCACTTAGAAAGGGAACATAATTGCAAGGTCCTTTGGAGAACTTGGCTTGGCATAAGATGGTATCTTCAGGAGTTATATTCCCTGCACTTAGTCTCTAGTGCCCCTCTTGGACTCATCCTTGCTCTCTCCTCTTTTAGCTCTTGCAACTTTTCTATCTTTTTTTGTGTAAGCCCCAAATTCAGGAACCAGGCTTTAGCAGAACTATATAATATATCCTGACATGATTTTTTAATAGCAGTGGAGGAAATTATGAGGAAACCTATTTCCTGTAGAAAGTTATAGGTTTTTGTCCTGGTTTGAGACAAAAATTCGGAGGAACGCTCTGGGAGGAACGTCTCCTCTATAGAAGGCAGGTTACAGCCACCCCTCCCCCAACAGGTTCGGGAAAAAATTCCTCAAAGGAAAGTGAAAGGAGGAAAAAGCTATTTATTTAACAAACACACAGGAAAAGAATAATGCTAAATAATAAAACCTCTCACTGTGGAGAGAAAACCTGGGAAGATTTTAGAGTCCTTTCCATGGGTGTGGTCTCTCCCTCTCTCTCCTCTTTGGAGCTGGGTCAGCTCGGGCCCCTCCGGGCCGAGGTGTGAGGCCTCCCAGTGAGGTTCTGATGTTCTGGTGTTCTGAACAGTCCAGAAGAGAAGAAGGAAAAACCAAAGTTCCAGGGAAACAAAGGAGTTTAACTCTCCGTCTCTCTCTTCCAAGAAAAAGGAGCCAAGAGCCAGGAAAGGCAGGAAGGTGCTTTCCTCTGCTCTGCAGCAGCAGGAACGCAGGGGAGTGAATGTCCTTGAAGCACAAAAAAATTGTTTTGAAAAGTTTGTTTGGCTTTTTTTTTTTTTCCCTTTCTCTCGCTCCCAATTTTAAAGACACAGAAAGGCACAGGAATCATGTCTGGGCATGGAGCAGCAATAGGGGAGACACATCATAAAGTCAGCCCAAGACAGTTTTCCTCATTGTATGAAATTTTTTGATCTTTGGAAAGCCCTAGTACATCAACCTGCCTTTAATTTTACACTTAGAACAATTTTTCATGAACCATAAAAGAGATAATCTGGACTCGGCCAATGGTGATGCCTTTTCCTATTTTATTGTCCTGGGCCTAAATGCTGGGGATGGTCCTCCTTGATTTTGTTCTTCTTTGTTAATGCAAAGTTGCCATACCACTGTTCTCTTTCATAAGCATTGTTTTTGCAACTTTCTGGGAGGAAAAGGTGCATATCCACATCATCTCACTCCAATGGAGAGTTAGTATGCCAGTGAGGCAGGTGTTCAGAGCCTATACAGAACGACTGCCCATTTATTCAGCAGTGGTGACACCACACAGGGAGTTCTCTGTGCAGTTCTGAGCTCCCCAGACAAGATGGACACTGAAGAGGTTCCAATGAGGAGGGCTACCAGGATACTTAGGTGAGCATATGATGCACAAATAGAGTCTGAGAGGATTGATACTGTTCAGTCTGAAAAAGACAAGGCTAAAGGAAGACCGGACTGCTGTCTTTAACTCTTGAAGGAGAGGTTATAGAGAAGATGGAGACAGCCTTGGCTCAGAGGTGTATGGTAAAAAGACAAGACACAGTGGGCACAAGCTGTAGCAAGACAAAATCTAACTTAAGGAAGGAAAAAATACATTCTTCAAGAGAATGGTTAAGCTGTGAAAGAGGTTGCCCAAGGCTGTGGAGTCTACATCTTTAGATAAATCCAGAGAGTAACTTGACAAAGTCCTTAGAAACTGAATTGAACTTTGAAGTTGATCCTGCTTTGTGTAGGGAATGGATAAGATGACCTCCAGATGTCCCCTCCAGCCTAAATTATTTGGTTGTAGTGTGACCTCTCCCACTTTCCTAGCTGTGTAAGGACAGAACAGAGATCTTACTACCTACCTCAGAGTACCTTCTTCCTCCCCTTCCTGGATAGATTAGTATTCCACATAAAGATCCCAATGGTATTTCACCAACAGCTGAACAAAAGAGGTATGTGAAAGATTATGAAGACCTGATTTTTAACAGATAGTCATCCTTATTAATGAGCACAGCCCAAGGAAAGGAAAAAAGAAAGCAATTTAAATTCAAACTAAAGTATAAAAATATTTTCATTGGCTTTGTTCTTTTCCTTTTGTGGGGGGAAAAAAAAAAGTGAAAACCAGTGCTGTAGCTATAGCTATTTGTCCCTGCATATTTTAATCCATCATTACCTGCATCTGAATTGTGCACAAACAGAGAAATGAGAGACATGCAGCATGATTGTTAACACTTCAGAGAAGATTCTTCATCACTATGGGAGGCATCGGACATATTCCACTTCTCCAAATCCTTGAGAGTGAAGATCTGCAGCTTAGAATTCAACCAGTGGCTTTCAGCTTCTGACACAGACTGCCTTTATGAAGTAGAATTGAAGGAGTTTGAATGCTTGTAATGGATTCCTCTGAGAAACAGTATAATTGGAATGGCATTGGTCTGCTCTATTCCCTCTGCCTGTAGGGTAACTACTACATTCTCAGATTTCCCTTAAGATGAAAGGACTTTGGCTGACAGATGCCCTATACATTGAATGCATTGCTATAATCCAAACCTGTATGAGGAGGAAAAATTTTCAGTTCCCCTAGAGTTTTAAGAACTGTGAATCACATATCTGAAGAGAAATAAGAACACCTTTCTAGCTATAACTCAAACTTATTTCCCCTTTTCTTTTATTCACGACTGTTAAATCAACACCTTACAGAGGAGGAAATTGCTAAGAGTTACATTGCTCAGATGGATATTCATGTGCATCACCTTTTGTTTCAGTGGTGTTTGGATGTTTAGCTCCAATTTTCTCCTTTTACCCAAAGTACTGTTGTCTGAATATTGTTGCATTAGGTTGTGAGAGCGGCTGAGCAGCACATGGAATATTTAGCATCCCTTCACTTTGGTAAAAAATATTTTCTTATTTTCCATACTTCTCTGTCTTTTTCTTAAGCTCTATTATTTTTATCTAGTTATCCTTCAAAACATATTCTTCTTACTACTTCTTATTTGCTGATTTTTTTCTTTGTTGTTTCATTTCTATCTCCCAGTCAGCTTTTTGTGCTTGGCATTTGCATGTTGCATTCTGGTCTTGTCTATTTATGTGTTTCTTCTTATTTAGTCCTTTGTTGCTGGTTTACTTGTTTTGTCTTAATCCATCTTTGCCCCTGCCCTTTCTCTCTTTGCTGGTACTCTAATTATAGATTCTCTTATTATTTCTAACCTCTCCTTCCATGCAGAAAATTTCTATTTGGTATTTCTGTTTGGAGTGACAAGTCTGTTTCATACCCTACCTCCATTTCTGTTTTGCCACAGATCCTTTCTAGAGAGGATGAGAATATTTCAGTTTCTTGCTTTCAGTTACATGTGCTCCACATGTATATACTAATTTTCCATTTTCCTATTCCTTTACTATTGCTCTCTGTTCATCTTCTCCCCTGCAATGAGTGAAATTCCACTGTATAGATCAGCTATCGATAAGAGCAATATCTTGATGATGCTATCATATTGTGTCTGATTTGTTTCTATTATGCTTGAGTCAAAAAGGTCAGGTAGAAATGCAGAGACATTCACAGACGAGCAGAGTGTTGTGCTCTGCTCTGTACACCGGTACAGACTTCAGACTGGAATTGTAGCATGGATAGACTTTGAATGATGCAAGGAACCAAATAATACAATTAGCCTGTCATTATTACAAAGAAGCTTGAGAAATGCAGAAGGAAAACCAACCAAAGCAAGAGTGAAGAGTGGAGTGTTTGGCTTTTTGAAGATAATGTTTCCTTCCCTGAAATTTTATTTTATACAGTCAAGATCTCTGCTGGGTCATTTACATGAAATAAGATTTTCTTTGCATCTAGATCAGACTAGGTCACTTTTTGAAACAGATGAGAAGGGTTTGGTTTTTTTCTCAAAAAGTTCTAAAATGCATATAGTATCAGAAGAGAAATAACACTGATCTCTTTGTATGTATGAAGAGCTAATATTGGGAGACTAAATTCTAAATCCAATCAAGAAAATATTTTCACTTCACTGCTAATGATTGGGTAATTACAGTGGAGTTCAGAATGAAAGTCAGAGGCAAAGAAAGATTTTTAACAGGTGTAGTAGATAAAAAAGGAGATGGCAAAGAGCACATTTCTGTACCTTGGCAGGATTTTTCTTTGTCAATTTTTTTTCTTGAGATAGAAGTACTCTTTTTGTGGTTTGAGTTACTTTATTTTATCAGCATCTTGCTGGAGTGCAGAAAATGCCAATTTTTTTTTTGCCTGAAGTACAGTGCACTTTAAGGAATGACTTTTAAAGAGGATGGTGCAAGTGCATCACTAAAGTATTCACTAGGACAAGTAACACAGATATGACAGTGATGCAGGTTACATCACTAGAAAAAAAGTTTATTCTATCCAAGAAAATGTATAAATTGCAGATTTTCTTAAAAAAGCTTTTTTTCATGTAGTTTCATTGTTAATTATAAGGCAAACATTGTTTTGATCTTCTAAGAAACTACTCTGAGCAGAGAATGAGACACAATTACACTCTTCTGTGTCTGTAGACAAAAGTATGCTTGATATTAGAGCCTAAGTGCCAGGAATATACTCCATTTTGTCTTAAAAAATGTCAAGGATTTCCTCATAGCAGTCTGCATGGTTTGGATGTTTTGGAGTTGTGACAAAAACATTGTTGATAAGACACTGGTGCTTTAGCTATTGCTGAGCGGTGCTCACGCAGTGTCAGGGCCTTTTCTCTTCCTCGCACTAGCGAGGAGGCTGGGGGTGCACAAGGAGTTGAGAGGGGACACAGCCAGGACAGCTGACCCCAAATGCCCCAAGGGATGTTACAGGCCATATGGTGTCATGCTCAGCATATAATCTGGGGGAAGATCATGGAAGGGGAGACATTTGGAGTGGTGGTGGTGGTGGTATTTGTCTTCCTGAGTAACTGTTACGCATGGAGCCCTGCTTTCCTGGGGATGGCTGGACACCTGCCTGCCCATGGGAAGTGCTGAATGAATCCCTTGTTTTGCTTTGCTTGTGACCACAGCTTTTGCTTTCCCCAATAAACTGTCTTTATCTCAACTCACATGTTTTCATACTTTTATCCTTTTGAGTCTCTCCCTCAACCCCCTGAGGGGGACTCAGTGAGCATCTGCGGGGGGCTTAGCTGCCCAGTTAAAACGGAACAAATACTATAATCACAATGCTCTTCAACTTAAAGATGCGGTTCCTTTATTGAGTGCTTGAGAAACAAAACCATGTGATCCTTTCACAGTTTAATTATAGTAACCTGTGTTAATTGTGGTAAATAGGCTAGTAATTTGAACTAAATTACAACAAATAGTCAAGACACAAAGGCAGAAAAACACAGTAGAAAAGGAAAAAGGAAAAAAATGCTGAAATACTTCAGAAGAGATTTCAGTCTCCTTTCTCTGGTGCCTTTGTTTTTCTCTGCTTTCATTATCTTTGGTCACTTGTCTAGATCATGGTTCTTAGAGATGTTCAGAGAACTGACAGGTCCATTAGTTCCTTGAGTCCATTGATTCTCATTCTTTCTTTAAGGCTGCTGTCAGGAAGGTGTAAAAAATGGTAAAGCTCTGGCTCCCAAAGTGCTGGTTTAATACATTCTTTTAGAAGGTGTCCAATTAGATGCTTTAAATCTACAGCTACAATACCATGTAAGAAAAGTTTTGAGCCTTATGCTGCTTTTTGGTTTTAATTTCTTCCTCTCCGAGTGGTAAACAAAAATAACTATGTGAGAAGAACTGGGAAAAGTACAGACCACTGAAAACTCCCTCTTTGTGGAGTCTTATAGACCTGTGTGAGATTATTAGCATTTTTCTTCATTAGGCACAGTAGTAAATGTATTTTCTATTATTATTATTATTATGTTAGCATCCTTGAAACTTCTCTCCCTTTGATTGAGTAGTAATTTTGAAAGTTATTAAGAAAGTAGTAGCTACAGGACATGAATATGCAACCATGTGGTATGATCATGTGATAAATTCGGAAAGGCAGTCTCAAGCAGACAATATTTCAAAGTTCACAGAAAGTATTTCAGATCTATCCAGCTACTTATTACAGAAACATTTTATTTTTGTTTCAGTACTCTATTCTAAGCACGTCAAGAGTGTGCTGTCCTTCCAGTATCACCCAGCTCAGTTGTACAGCACTACAGCTCACTCAAGGTCAGGAAAACGGCAGTGTGATCTCTAACATACAGGGAAAGGAATGGGGAGAAAGGAAAGGAATAGGGAGACACATTTCCAGGTTCAGGTTTGCATGGAGGCTCCTGACGCTGGGATGATTTGAACAAGTAATGTCCGGGCTTTGGTGACAGGGAGAAGCAGCATGTACTTGGAGATAAGAACTTGGTCAAATGTGACTGAATACCCCCAGGCTCAGTCCCATGGCAGTTTATTTGAAGATAACTTTTAATGCATACTTCAGGATCACCGTGTCAGTAAACTGGAAAAAGATTTCTGTGTTTTATTTTGTCGAACCTTCACAGTGTGCCCTGCAAAGTCTTGTCACTGATCCAATCCTGATTCTTAAGAATGGGAACCTTCAATCATGTCCCAAAGTATTTTGTTGAACTTTTGATTCATAGTATTGTGTAATTTTGAAATTGCATACAAAATATAAAAATGTGAAAATATTACAGAAAAAGCTTTTTTATAGCTTAGGACTCTAATGATAGATTATTGCTGACTGGTTTTCCATTTAAACCTAAAGTTACAAGTGCCTCAGTTACAGTAAAATTTGTATTCAAGTGCTCAAAAACATTAATCCTAAAATAAAGAGCTAATTTAATAATAGATTAGATGAACACATGATCTGCTTCAGCACAGTAGGTGATCAATGTTTAATACACCCTTGCTAAGCTTATGTAAAGTCTAGTCACACCCTTCATTAAGATATGTTGACAGAGAAGTTCATTTGCTTGGACAAATACCAGGATTCAAAATCCAGCTCTTAATTGTGTTGTATTATATATGGTGAATGAATAAGAGTGTGGACATTAGCAGTGAATAAGACTGTGGACAAATTGATTAACTGCAATTAAAATGCTCGTGCATCTGTAAGACTATCCTACTTGTCTGAAAATGAATACTGCTTTGATGTGCAGCAAAGCATTTAACTCATAAGCTAACTGTATGCAATGCACACTGTAATTAGCAAGATGCATGCTTTGTTTTAATTGCTTCAAACACAGGATCAAACTGCAAAAAAATACTACCTGAATGACTGTAATGGGTTTATTTTTCTTATCCTAAGCTTTGGGTTGAAAAATAATATCTCATTGAAGAAACTGAAGACTGGAAAAGAAAACAAGGGCTACTTTCTTACTGTACATACCAGTGGCAGCAGCACAGAAAATATCATGATAGCAACAGTTTTATTCATAGGATCTTATAGAAATGCTATTTTGTACAAAATGAAGTGTCATTAGACATCTCAAATGTATAAATGGATTTCCACTAAAACACCTCCTAATTACATAGATTTAGTTTCTATTGGTAACAAATATGTACCTGTATGACTGCAAACTGTAGTGTTTGGAGAGAGCTCAAGTGTTGCATATGTACATATATGTGGGTGTGGGTGTGTGTGAACACACACGTCAGAAAAAAATTCCTCACTAGTGCAGAAACGAGGCACTAACTGCAGCTTCCCAATTCAAACAAATAACAGCTGTCATTGCATCTAACCTTTTTGGTAACGACCGCAGATTCCTTGGGCAAATTGAAAATGACCAATTAGCTTCAAAAGACTGCAATGCAATGCAATGAAATTTACATAAGAGCATTTCTGCTCCTATTTAAACTGCATGAGAATTGAAGAATAAGGAGGCAGAGGAAAGCTCCTCACAAGACTTGTAGATACTGTTTTTCCAGACCTATGCATTTAAAATAAGGTGAACGAATAAAATCCCCTGACTAATACAAATTCACCCTGTCTGCTTGGGAGAGAGAGGCACCAGAGGCTTGTCATATCTATTGTGCATTAAGTGAAATATTTCATCACTTATTTCTGGGTAATCAAAAGAGCTTTAGCCTAAGTGTAAGTTTGCCTCATTTATACCCTATCGCTTTTATTCAAAGCAGTTCTTCTTCATCTTCCCTTTGTAATAGGAACAATACAAGAAACTGTAATTTATGCAGGAATGTAATATTTACGAAAGATTTTAGATCAATAAATTTAGTTTTCATGACACAATCTAAAAGGGATTTGCTATGTCGCATGCATGAAAAATGTCTTGTTTAGTGATCATTCTGTTATTGTGTTGTTCTATATGCAAAGCTTGATGTAACTGTGCTATTAAAATATATTCCAAAGAATATCCCAAGGGTCTCTCTTGTCATTTTGGCTCAAGCTGGTGCATAAATTTCCAGTGGTAAAGAAATATTCTAAGTTAATCTTCTCAGGAAGTAGCTGAATGGTCCTCATGAGTCCTTCCAAGGCTTATAGAGATATAGTTTCAGAAAGAACTTTTTCTAGCAAGATGTGTATTATATGAATTCAAACACATAATTCCCCCTATAATTAAGTGAAACTGTTCTCACAAGTCCCAAGCCCTATAGTATTTCAATGTAGGCTTCATGGATCAGAATGAAATCCTGCAAACACTAGAAATAGAACAGAATAAATTCATTCTGTTTGAATTTTTATTGTAATTCAAGGTGTATTCAACCTAATTAAATATCCCAAAGGAAATCCCCTTTTATGTACAAAACTGGGCTTTATTTAGCAAGACACACATCCTCCTGAAGTGAAGTAAGATCTCTACTGGCATAAATTTGGAATGTAGGTTCTGTCTTAGTGTAATTTTACACAGTTGAAACTGCCCAGAATGAATTATTTATAATTTCCCTGCTGCATTTTGTCTATGGGATGACACAAATAAGAAAACTCTGGTCGTGTCAGCAGTGCTTCATCACCAGTGAAAAGTATCACGTAGCCAAGTATTTTCACACTTGACAATAGTGATCAAGGAAACTGATACCAATTTATATCACCAAATATCACAGTGATATGTGGACCAATAGGCTTGGGATTTTCTCTGAAAACAAGAACTGATCCTCTTCTGTGGAATCCTTCAAAGAACAGAAAAGAAAGAAATGTATAGCTGTCCCCAGAAACAGGACATTTGGGTTGAGTCTGCAGTCTTTGTAAAGGTTGAATATATTGGTTTTCTCAAATCCGGAACTCTTCTATGAAAGCCTAATTCAAGGAATAGAAGAGCCATTAAGAGTGAAAGATTATTAGCACTCCTTTTTTATCCCCTTTTAAAAAAAGTCCTTTTTATTTTTTTTTTTATCACAGCACTGTTTTCCCTTCCTGAAAGGTTACAACCTGTCATTCATCTCATTTATTTTTACTCCGCCCTGTAATCCTTTGTAGGCACATATATGCCCGTTTTCTCACAGATATTCCTCTAGCACGGATTATTTCCTTCCCCTTTAATCCTCACAGGCTGAGATGCTGTGCTTAGCAGTCTTACTCAAGTTTGCATAGAAAGCCTCTGGTTAGCTGATGTGGATCACATGGCTGCCAGGCTAGCTGGACAGAATTCAGGCTGGATTAAAACTATATATCGTGTAGCAGGGAAAAATTGCTAAAGTCACATTGTCATAGCAAGAGGATTAAAGCCATTTCATTTATTAATTTTGTAACTATATGAGGCTCAGAACTATACATTCAGGGTCAACCAAAAAAGTCCTAGATACAGTGAAGCACTAGACATACACAAATTTCTGAACACCCTCCTATTGCTAATCCACCGAAGTTATTACTCCCTCCAGCTCCCACTCACACAGCACCACACTTAGTAACCCCCTGATAACTGCTTAATCCATTGATTGTCCTCTTGCTCTTCAACCCAATCTTTTGAGGCAGATGTCCCCCCAGATAGTTTTCTGCCTCTCCTTCACCCATTGTGTCTACACCGTCTGCCAAAGATGTCTATCAGCCATCTGCCGAAGGTGAGCCCTGCAAGCCCCGCCACAGGATGTTACACAGGCCATCTTTTGGATAAGGCTTGTCTTCAGGCGTAACTTCTAAATCTTTGACTACAATATCTAGTGACAGCTTTCTCAGAGCCTGCAGGCTTTGCTGAGTGTTGCGGTGAGCTGGGAAGGGGAGGTCAAAAAAGGGATATTAGACCATGATTTGGTCCAAAGAAAGCTTCTTGGTTTTCTGGAGAAAGCCTCGCCCATCCACTTATGCATATTCATGTACCCCTGAACCACTTATGCATATTCATGTACTCTGCAAGCTGTAA
This sequence comes from Mohoua ochrocephala, assembly GCA_013398855.1. Taxonomy (NCBI): domain Eukaryota; kingdom Metazoa; phylum Chordata; class Aves; order Passeriformes; family Acanthizidae; genus Mohoua; species Mohoua ochrocephala. The sequence goes on from VZTA01026985.1 coordinate 104,605, forward strand.
CCAAATCCCTATGCCTGCCCCTTGCTCCCATTGGTTGGTTTGTAACACCCGCCCTTTCCTCCCTCTCTCCCTATTGGCTGTTCTGTATCACCCCGCCCCTTCGGGTGTCCCTTATAACCCCCTGCCAAGCGGAAGTCCCCCCTCTCGGTTCCTGGGTTCGCCATGTGGGCCCTCTCCTTTCCCGGGGGGTTCACGGAATAAAAGCAATGGCGGCCAGCCCGAGGGCCACCCCCCCACCTCTGGGGCGCCTTGTGCCATCATTCGCAGGGAGGTGCAAGGCCCACTCAAGGCCATGAGTGGGTACAGCTAGCTAGCAGAGGTGCTGACCTCGCCCGAGACCCCGTGCAGGGGCCTTGTGGAACACGCAGCAGCTGTGCCACTCAGCACCAGAACCTGCAGGCGCATAATTTTAAACAGCTGAGTTTTTGCATATAAGCTTGGTTTCTCACTGCTCACTTCTTTAACCTTGCCACGCCAAAATGGCTGAAGATTACAGAGATACAAATTAGTCTTCAAGCACAAGAAATTGGTTAGCACAGATTTGTCTGTGCTGAGTGTCCCTTTGGGCCTCACTTTTTCTTTCTAATACCTATAAGCAGAAACAAATCTAGGAGGGGGGAAATACAGCATACACACAGAGAAGTACTTTGTGGATTAATACCTGGAAAGATCTGCAAGGAAATTTGAAGCAGAACTCAGAGTGAAGCTCATGAAATATGAAGCAAATACTGGTCAGTTTGGTGGGAGTAAAGATAATAAGGTCAATAATGAAGGATGACTTCAGTGACATAGGCCAATTGACCTCCTCAAGACTGAGCCTAAACATCATCTGTTCACATGTATGTACTTACCGAAAGATGAAGACATGATCTCTCTCAATCAAACAACCAGAGATTACTTAAAAATATTAAAAAGTAAAAAAGAAACACTTTAAGAGAGGAAAAGAAAGAGAGTTTTAGAAGTCATAACCGTCTATGCATTATTTTAATCAAAGACATGCCGAACTGTCATTAAAATAGACAGTAGAAATTGAGTCATCTAATAATCACAAAAAGAACTGGTTGTAATTTGTGAACCCTATTTCTTAGCATATACAAACTCTTTTCTAAATCACACTTTACAACAAAATCATACTTGTAATAAGACACTCCCGTGTGTGAATTATGAAGTATTATTTCATACCTCATTGCACCAATGGCACTTGCTTTTAACTGCATGACAGGCATGAAATAATATTCCATTATTCATGTCCCACAGTGTCGTGTTACCTATCCCACAGTGTCTTTCGTTTCACATATTTTTCTGCATTCTCAGCATTTCACAGGCCAGTCTGAATGTAAAGGAACAATGCAATGTGAGTGCTCAAAGCTCCTGTTGGAAAAGTATTTTAGACATCATCCTGCAAATAGTTGTTTTGTTGCGTTTTTTCCCCATACTTAAACTGATAAGATTTGAAAGCCTGAAAGTTTATGAACCCTTTTACAGTTCGTCCGCTAACTGCTTTCATTGCACAAGACCATTTTTACCGATTTTTGATGGTTTTTTGTGGGGTTTTTGTTTGTTTATTTGATTGTTTTTGAATCACAATGTTCTGGCCTGTTGTGACAATACAGAGTGCTTGGAGGTCTTTTCGTCAGAATGTGCAGGTGATAGAACTAACCTCATTCTGAAAGCCTAGTCTGAGGAATACAACCAGACTCTGAGCACTGACATGCATCAGAAAGATTCGTCATAATCTGAAGTCTAAATGTAAGGCATTGCATTTAAATTTGGCATTGCTCATCTGAATGCTCCAGATCTATGGTGGAGAGGAAATACAATTTATTTAACTTGTAAAACCTTGCAGATCTACAAGAATAGAAGAAATAGCCATAAAGATATAAGTGTTAACAAAATGTGCTGCATGCAAACTGATTTAGAATTGGTAAATCTAGAGTGTTTTAAGTTGTCAGTATTCATTTAACACATTTTCAAAGAGACTTGGAGCTAAGCAGTTCATTATATTATTTTTTGAAATTGAGCAGAACTTATTACATCTTTGCCCACTTTACAAGAACAGCTCTTTCCAGATATATGTAGTTCTTTTTTTAAGTACTTAGAGTTTTTGTCTTCTTTCAAGGTATGTTAGAAAACATCTATTGAATTTGTGTTTTTGTTAGTTGCTGTTGTTTGTTTATTTTTGCAACCAGTATTCTCCAAAGGAAAAAGTGAAAAATCTAGGCCTGGAACTGATAAGTGTAGCCCACTGTTACCACTTGACATTATATATATCAATTTGACATTTGGTATTAAGCAGGTGCGCTTTGAAGCTTTGCAAGCTCCAGGTTGAAATGGTTTCTCTGGTCAGAAACTGCAGTCCCGTTCCACTCCGTGGCATTGACTTCTATGACCTTTGAGCACAAAGCATAGTGAATCTGAATTAATTTCACCACAGCTACCCTTTCCCAAAGTGTATGTAGGCAGGCTCACTCAGTGTCCCCAAGTAACTCATTCAAATGCCCTTTATCACTGAAAGGAAACACTTTATATTTTGGGTTTTTTTTTACTTAAGGGACTCTTCTGTCTCAGCCTGACCTGCCTGTCGAGTACAATAATACCCTTGAACTGTCTCTCACCCTGTTTCAGCCCATCTCTTTTCTTCATTTCCACAGCACAGTTGTATTGCCTGTGAATTCCCATTACTGTTCTTGGCTGAGATCTGCAGTTTCTCAGACACTGCAGGGACAGGCATTGAAGAGTGTAATACCAGATTTAGTGTCACTTAACTACTGGGAAAATTAAAGTATAGCTTTATTACTGCATCTACTGCCAGCCCAGGGTGCACCAGGAGACCTCCCTTACCTCACAGGCAGGAGGAGTTTTGGCTGCCGGGACTCAGGACCAGCTGAGAGCTGGTGCTGCTGAGGACAGCGCCTTCCCTGCTGTGACCCTGGGACACGCTCCTGGACACCATGAGGTGGCTGTGGCCATGGCTGTCCCCCAGCCCAGTGGGGGCACTTCCAGCTGAGACTCTTGCCTGCTGCCCCATAGCCATGGGTCTGGCCTGATCTCTGCCTGTCCCTGTCCTGTCCCACCCCAGCTTTCCCCTTCTGCCTTGATGGCCCTGCCAGATGCGATGGGCCCTGGCTGCTCGGCCCTGCCCTGAGGCCCCTGGAGCAGTGGCTCCCAGCTCCCTGGCCCTGCCCTGGTCATCCTGAACAGCAGGCACTGCCTGAGGGTCACAGAGTGGCTGGTGTTGGCAGGGGCCACAGGAGGTCACCATTCAACCCTCCTGCTCTGGCAGAACGTCCTGGAGCAGACTGCCCAGGGACCTGTCCAGCTGGGGCTCGAGGGTTTCAACACCTCCAAGGTGCAGATGCCACAAACTCTCTTTGGCTGCCCTTGCTGTGCAATAGTTGTGGCTTACACCTAGAAGTATTCAATCATCTCATAACCCCAACATCTGTCTGGGTGCTGAACATGAAGTTTAGACTTCTAACTGAATAAAATATGAGGATTTTATTGTAAGAAGTGTATCCTCCTCACTACAGTGTCTTCAGAATTTCTTACATTTCAGAAATCTGCTTGCTGTGACTTCTGCTTCCCTGCCTGCCTGCTATTCCTCATGGTCCAGAACATTTTGTTTGCCTGGGAGCCAAGAATCTCCTTCCCCAATGGGATCATTTTGACCTCAGTCTTAAAAAGACAGTCTGAGAACAACAAAACCAAGCAATTTCACCTTCATGGGATGATGACACTAACACAGGCTTTTGAAAAAAAATCACCATTGTGGTTTTTTATATTTAAGAATTTGTTTTTGTGAGGAATAAACAGAAAACTTTAAAGCACATCTGTTGGATCACTCCTTTCGGAATAAACAGTGAGAAAACAAACCTTAAAAACCCTAGCATGTATAGGGTAAGTTGTTGCAGAGCTACCAAGATGCTTCTGTGTATTTAGACCACTTAAATAAATAATAAAATATCGAAAATCTGTATTCTAAAGATTTTTAAGAGTTCTTTACTTTTCAGATTTAAATTTTTAAATTTAACTTCAAAATTCTTGTGTCCCTTTCTGGATCTCTTCCCCTTCTCTAATATAATGCATTAATGATAATTATGTAATCATATATATATACACATTTACACACATATATATATATTTTTTTTCTTACTATTTCTAATTATACAGTGAACTTTTCAGGACAAGAGTCTTGAGCCTGCCTGAGATAGTAACACTACCTAGCAATCACCGAAGTCTGTCAGAAACACTGGCGTGGTTAAAGGAAGTAACTGTGAAAGCTGATCAAGTGGGAAGGACTTTCCTGGTCTATCTCCATTCTTATGCTGTTGATGTCTTGGTGGGGACTGTGAGTACCTTAAACTAGTAAATTCAATAACTTTACTGGTTCCCATAATTTAGTCTTTTCCTCTTTATTTCTCCATGAAGAAGAATTATGACTATGAGACAATGCCTTGGTATTTCTTTCAGTTTATATGTTCATAGAGAATTTTTTATGTATGCAAGATTAAGTGGTTTTTTTAAATTAAAAGAAGTCACAGAACTTCACCTGATACTTGTGTCAGAGAATGTTGATGCTGTCAATAGCTTTTGAGCCTATTCTTAGCTCCACCTGAGGGACCCTGACAGAATTGTCATCTGCAACAATGGACTTTAGTATTTGTCCTCCGTTCCTCATTAGAAAGATAGCTGATTACAGATTTCATGACAGGACATTAGTGATCTTTTAGATTACTTCTAGATAAAATCCTTTTAGATTTTAGATTACTGAGGCACTTTGTAAACCAGACATTTTTCCATAAGAAAGCAGTGAATAGAGTGGTAAGACACATTTTTTCCTTTAGTTTTGATAACTAGAAAATACATTATACAGACAAAAGTATTCTGAGTGATCCTAGTAATGATCTTCCTGGAAAAGTGTATTCATAGACGTTGCTTGTTGCTCTAGAAGAACTTCATGTGGGTAGGAAACCCATTGAACAGACTAAATGTGGAGCAAGCCCTCAGACCAAAAGACTGCCCCGTGGCCAGGAAAACCTGCAAAGTTTTTTATCAGTTAAGGAGTTAAACTTAGAGAGGTACAATGAAGTTAGACAATAAGCAGTTAGGGAAGCTGTGAAGTGTGTGGTCCTTGTACTTAAATTCACATTGTCTTCCCGCTTTTGTCATCTTTGTCAGCTGAACAAAACAAAACAAGAAAAATCCCACAAAAACACCTAAGTCTCCTCCCCAAAAAACCCCAAACCCAAATCTCTTAGTGAGACTAGCAGGAAGTACATATCTTAATACTAAGATATTGCCCTCCAGTAAAGTTCTGGTTATTGTAGACAGTCTTCAATCCACATAAAAACTTGACAATTTTTTCTTATCTTTATTTTGAGTTTTCGTAAATATTGATCTCATATGTCACTATAGCTTTGTGAAAAACAAGTTAAAACGAATCTTTTCCAGGTATTTCAAAAATAAACTCTTAGGAGAGAAGAAACTATAGAGCCTGAACAAGTACCAAACATAGCTCTCTGATCTTCAGGGCTCTGGGAAAATTTTAAGTTACAGAACATCTGCTTCTTGTCTCTTTCTTACTCTCTCAATCCTCACCCAAAAGCAGCCCAAACCCTCAAGTGTATAGCTTAAGGTAGAGATTATTCTTATCATGTGTGCTGCAGCCATAGAAAAGAAACAGACTTTATCACTAAAGAGAACTTGGAGATACCACTTACATTTTTGACATGCTTCCAGTAAAGTCAATGAGAAAATTTTCCTCTATCTACAGAAACAGTATTTCTTTGAATACTCTCACAGGTTTTCAAGATAGGTAGGTAAACAAGGTTTTTGTCATGATTACGTCCTGCCTGTTCTTCCCGTGGAAGTAATTTGTACAAGAAAAAATGTCTTCACATGTTACAAAACTTTCCTCTGTTTCTTATCATCAGCAAAACATGTAAAGGAAAATACTTGTTTGCCATTTTAGCAGTTTCAAGTAATACCAAATAGAAAGTTTTCTTCAAATTGCCAGGTAATGTCTCATCCTGGGAGCAATCCAAGGTGTAGTCTTTAAGTCTTTTCATTCTTTCTCGAAAAGGTGTTATAAGACCTTAATTTTATCACCAATATCAAGATACTCATAGTATAACAAATTATAGGTTATTATTAAATTTTCAAATTATGCTCAATATTCCTATCCTTTTTTTGCTGTGCAGCTGTGTCAGGTGGTTATTGTAACTTTGCTATTAGGGAGGTTTTATTTCAGAAAAGAATTGGCTTATATGATAGCAAGTTACTGTTTGCTGAGCCAGGGGGTTTTTCCCTATCCTGCGATTCCCTGATTCTTATACTCTGGTCCAAAAAGACATTTCTCATCTGAATAGAGGTTTGGAATCTGTTCCTCGGCCAGGGTCTGCAAGAAGCTCCGTATCTTAAACAAGTTATCCCTGAGATATTGCTCAAGTCTGTGTAAAGCCACATAGCACTAAAGTTGTGAATGTCCTCTGCTCCCTCAAAGGATACTAGGGCTTGTAAAACATGGGTTTATATGTAACACCTTTGGAATATTACACTATGCAGAGCATAACAGCATCAGTTTTTCCTGTGAGTGAAACTGGTGATAAAGTCTCAGAGAAGAGGTAAATTTCTTCCTCCAACCTCCATAAGCCCCTGCCTTTGATGTCTTTTCTGAACTGCTTACACTGACTTCAATTGCAAATCCAGCTCATTATGTGCTTTGAGCAATTCACTTCAACAGAGCCTTTTGATTAACCAGAATCTAAGAGTGTGACTCTCCCTGGTGTTCCCTAATTCATGGTAAGCATTAAGAACAACGATGCTGCTGTAAATGACAGTGGATCAGACAAAGCTTTTTATATACATCAGTTACCTACTATTGCAGGCCTTGTTTAAAATGCCTAGTGTTTAACAAAATTCCATCATGCAGCCTTGTGTCACACTGTAAAGGGAGCATCACGATGACTGCACAGATGTTCTTGCAACCCCTACAAAACCCAGGCCTTTACCACAGAGACAAATCCTCCTTAATGGATTCTATGCATAATAAATACAGACTTAATGATGAATATCTAAAATCACTTAGGGTGATAAGGCTATTTTTCATCCTCTGCATGTTGTAAAGGGAGAAAATTGAGAGACATATGCCTTTAAACTACAGAGAGAAAACTGTGAAGTTCCTGTGTGAGCAGAATATTTTCATGGTTTGTTTGCTTTTATAAATATTTGTTAACACCTGAACATCTTTGAAGGGTTGGACATTGACAGTCATTCTAAGTAGATAAGCCTATTTACAATACAAACAAGGGGATGGTGAATGTCGTTCGATTTTTCTATCATATTGTGTTGTACTTACCTTGGAAGAATTTGGTCATGTAAACATCATTATGAAGTGTGAGAAAAGCTGGAAAATTTGAAAATTCTATTCTGTTGCAAATGCTGAAATTTTTATTGTGAGTGTAAGCAATTGATGAAATAGTTACATTAGTAATTGGATTAGAAATTGAAATATTTATATTGTAAAAGAACAATATTGCTTCAATTTATTTTATTTAAGGAATGTGATGTAAACAATACACTATGCAAAAAAAGCCAGATAATATTATATTGTGACGCAAAGTGTCATATTTTATTTCTTTATGTTACTTTGGCTTGACATAATGCACAGTTGATGTGGTTTAACCTTTAAAAATTACTCAGGTAAAAACCTTCAATTTCATCAAATCATTATTTTCTAACACTATGCAGCAAAATTAGCAATAGTAAAATACATGTGAGGACTGTTAGGTTAATGAGCCTCATCTCCTTTGTCTTTATTCAAGCAATACACCTTTGCAGCAGCTGAGGATCCATCCTAATGTTCCTCTTCATCCTCTTGTCAGTCGATGCTTTTCCTTTTATGGTGAGTTTGGGAAAGCTAGGTCAAACATCTGAGCTTTACATTTTGGTTTTGGTCACTCTGATCTCTGTCACAGTGAATCTCTCAGTCACAAGCCAGCTGCTGAGAAAACTGTCTGACACTCTCATGGGTCTTACTTTGATGTCTGACATTTCCAGCTCCCCGGAGGAATGCAGTTGTCATGAGAGGTCATGATCAGGGAGGCTGGGAGCATCCATTAGGTTGCCAAGGCCAGTCACATGCTGGCCTTTAAAGAGCAGGACTGAAACACAGCCTCGATTGTATTCAGCTGGGAGCCAGCACTGAGAGCAGGGATGCGAGTGATGCACTTTTGATGGTCAGGTCTGCCAAGCACTTACAGGTTGTTGCATTCTGCAAAACATGAATGTTTGGAAAGAGAAGGTGAAGAAAAAATAAAAAAAGGACCTGAAATATCTGATTGTATTCTATTGATCTAGTTGTACTGCCAGGGTGCCCTTGAGAGATGAAGCCCTGTGGAGGGGAGCAGAGACCACAGGTGTGGCTCATACAGGCTATTTAGTCACCATCCAGGGCCTGTCCCACCCAGTCAGGAGCAGGAAAGGTGTGGGACGCTGGGCAACTCCAGCCTCGGGAACGAGGGGTGGGCTGAGGTAGGAGTGGGACACGGGCCCATGGGCTGGGCAGGGCAGGGCTGTAGAGACTGGCCCTGCTGCAGCATTTCTGGGCAGGGACAGATGCCCCCAGTGGGCTGGAATGTGGTCCTGGAGCATGGGCAGGATGGGGAGAGCCATGAGCAGAGCTGGGCAAGGACAGTCAAGGTTCTTGGTGGCCTCCGGATGCTAAGAGTACAGTACTGTGATCTGTTACTGCAGGTAACACTCTTATTAATTGTAAATCTTTACCAGCTGACTGTTGGAGGAGAAAATGAAGCTTTAAATCAATGATAAAACTTTTCTTTTTCCTGTGAACTGACCTGAGTGAATTTGACAAATATTAGCGACAATGTAAAGAAGGCTTTCATTAGTACCATCTAGATGTCCTTAACAGAGATACTCAAATGTTCTAAACAAACTCCAGGTTTGGTCAGAAACCTCCACGCATTCTCCTCACAACTTTAATTGAAACGCAAATTGAGACAATGCATGAGACAGCTACAAACCACCCATCAGGCCCTGAGAATCAGCTGTGGTTCAAAGATTGCCCTCTGGAGCTCACTGCTTCCCAAGAGAAGGTGGTAGTTTAACAAAATAAGGGTTCCTAGGATGTACAGCAGATGTCAACAAAGACATACAGAAGTGGAATTTTGTTTTCTTTTCTTTCTAATAGTTTTATTAAACTCTAAGAGACTCTATCCAAGAGTACTTCATACAATCTCTTAATGCCATACAAAATGAAAACAAGATTTCCAAGAAAACAGCCTAAACTGGTTTCTAGCTTGAGTTGATGGTAACTACAGACAAACTCGTGTTCAGTGAAAGTTAGCCTTTCTGTACTTATTTCAAGCAAGCGTAATTGGGCTTCATGCAGAGTAAGACTAGGGAAGCTGGCAAGATTCCCTTCACAATGCCACTGCCCAAGAGATGTGCTTTCATTTGTTCAATGCAGTTATCTCTGTGGAAACAAATACGCGTGTTGTATTCTTGGACGAGTAGGACTTCTGGAAACTCATTTAAAGTTGTCCCCGTGTTTTAAAAGGGAAATATCGATCTATTTTAAACTTGCAAAATTAAGTTGACTTTAATGGCAGTGATTTTAGTGTCACATGGAAAAAAATGACTTTGAACAAGGTTTGAATACCTCTATGTTGTCAATAATTTATGGTTCATAACTGAAATATACTTCTATATTTAATGCTCAGAATAAATGTGGAATCTTTAACAAGAAAAAAGAACAAATTTGAGGAGTGAATGGTACACACTGTTAATATGATACAAAGAACTTAGACCCTGGGGAACTATTTTTCAACCCTAAAAATACCAACAAGGCGGTGTAATCTAAGAGTTGTAAAAGCAAAATAAATCTAAGAGCTTGGAACTGACTTTCTAGTGTTCAAGAATATAAATTGCTGCTGCTTCTTGAGTTGACATTTATTTACCATTTTGCAGTATGAGAAAGAGCCTCAAGATTAGAACAGAGAAAATTAAATTATGTTCCTGCTCCTTTGGCTGCTGGGAGGATTGTGTTTTAGAGATAGCTTTAAAGGTACATGGCCACTCTTAAAGGCCAGTACCTCACTTAATGTAGTTTATTCATAAATGAATTGTCATGGAATCACTCAGCCAGAACTAAAGAAATCAACCAATTTTATTGCCTACTAAATAATTACTTATTCCTGAGGAACATTTAGAAATATAAATAGCATGTAGATGATGATGTCACTTTGGGGGCTGATAAGAACTTCATATTAAATTCCAAAGTCCAGCTGAGGACGCAGCTAAGACATGCAGCAGTTCCATATCTGAAGCAGCACTGCTTTAAATTAGGTGAGATTTTCCACAAAGAGCACTATAACGAAACAAAGATAATTTACTGTGTTCTGGCTAGACTGAGTTTCCTGTCTACAAAGATTCGTTTTAACTGTTTACAATGTAAATAGACTTAAACATATTTTATTAATACTGCTTTAGGTAGATTTTCTATATAATATTTAAGCAAGTGTTCTGACCTAGTAAATATCTGAGCAAAAATAAGAGGGATGAGATTGTAATAAAATACATAAGTTTCTTAAAAGCAGGGTTGCTGCATAGCTTTGAATTTGTACTAAGCATTTAGGTAATAAAACATTCATACCCAGGTTTCAGGTCTGTAAGTAATAACAGTTTTCACAGCTGTTTAACTGACAGTGATTGACCCAAAAGACGTTGTTTATTTTATCCTGATACAAAATATATTTTGTTTCTTACAAGTCTTGCTGAATTTATTAATAGATTTTTTTTTTCTTTTCTGTCAAGTTCTTATAATCTAAATTGCCCTGAGAGAAGACAGGGTGTGAGAGGAATATACTAAAATTACCAAATAAAGCATGGAGGTGGAAAATATTAATTAAGTGTTAGTGAACTGACATGTCATAAAATTAGTATGAAAAATGAGTAATACAAAAAAAAGCGCTGTGCAGCATGAAGTAATTTGACTGTTTGGAACAGGGATCAGTGCCAGAAAATTCTAACTCCTAAATAATAATGTAAGGAAGATTTAGAAAAATGGAATCTGAAACTGGGAACCACAGAATTTTATCTGCTATGCTACTACATGTTGAAAGCTGTGGTAATTCTGGACTTGAAGACTGGTTTGCCACTGAGAAGCGTGGTGTTTTAATTTAGCAGCTGATTTTTCTGGGAAAGGCCAACCAGTCAGTAACTGCAACTCCTTCCTCCTCGCTGCCTCAAAGGGAAGGGCCTTTCCCTGCTGACATGTAGGGACAGGCACGGTTGCTGAGTCTCAGATGATTCATTGTTAAGAAAAGCGCTTTTTCAACGCCTCTCCCAGGCATCGTCTGGGATGGTGATTGCAGTCACACAGAGACTCACTGAAATCACAGGTGTTTTCTGCAAGTCCACATCTCTTTCTACTTAAAACAGTTTCCAAAACCATGTTTTACGTGAGAAGCACAACTCACACGTCTCTATGGCACATCTTAGGATATGAGCTTTGCCATGAACTAGGAAAAAGCACAATCACAGTTTTATTGTCTGTGTGTCAGAAAATATCTTGGTATTGTGATTTACATTTCTGCCATATGTGGTGCCTGTATAGTAGGAGCTACAAAGCATAACCAAAGATAAGCATAGGACATTTTGGGCAGATGTCTCATTTTGTTGATTGCTGAAGAGGGTTCTTGGGTAAGGCAGCTACTTTAGTCTCTCTGGAAGAGCAATTACCTTTGAGCTGCAGTCATTCAAATGGGGCTGTCGTGCTAGATCACATGGGCAGTTTAGGAACAGCAAGAAAAATTGCTATGTCTGGAGCACACTAAATGACCCTTCAAACCAGAATCATGTCTTTGATAGGAGCCATCTCTAGAAAAAGATGATAAGAAAGGGCTTCATATAGAGTGGTGCTTCCCTTGATAAATGCCCTTGCTTTGGAGAAACTGTAGTGCAAGTATTTCCTGAGATGAAAGCTGTTGCTGCATTTTTGAATAACAGTCCTCAGCACACTTTTCATCCATGATTTGTGTTACTGTCTTTGCAAGCATTTATACTTTTGACATGCACAGCACTTCATGACAACGCGTTCCACAGGTTTATGACCTGTGTGGAGAAGTATGCTTCCTTTGCTCATTTCAAACCTCCAGCTTATTTAACAGGAGGGTGTAAAGTATAACAACAGATCAATACAGCAGAGACACAGGGCCATAACGGAACCTCCTAAATACAACTGAGTAAAAAATAAGGTAGAAACTTCGAATATGATTAAGCGATTCTCGTCATTATAAATCATCTATTCTCTCCTAAATTAGTATCCCTAAGGATACTAAAGGATCCCTACAGATCCCTACAGGATCTGAAAATAAATTGAGATGTGTTAAATACAAATGCATACCAGGTCAAACATCTTTCTTGAGTGACCCTATTGACTTCCCACCTAAGCTAACTGAAAAATCTCTTAACAGGCAGCCCAGAACTCGAAAATTCTTGTCATTACTGATACTGTCCAGCCCTATTTGTCGTTGTAGTAGAAGAAAAATTTCAGTGAGTTCTCTCCAGCTCTGGGGGTAATTGAGCTCTTTTCATTAGCTTACTGTTGGAGGCAAACACTAATGAATCAAGCTTACAAACAACATTTCTCACCAAAGGTCTACCAAGTCAGTGTTTGTGGTAGAGTACATGAGTGTTCCCTCTCGTGTACTTGAGTGTGAACTCTGAGACTGTCTGAACACGTGCCCTAGGACTCTGGGCTGTTAAACCTCAAGACTTTTATTCTTGTAAGAAGTAAAGAGGATGCAGCAACAGCTCTTTCAGGTGATAAATCATGGTAGCTTGGACATTCTTCTGAAAACTGGAGGTTTACTGATTCAAGAAGGTTTGGTTTCTTTTTTTTTAACTTGCTTAGAAAAAGGTGTATTTTCAAAAGCCTGTGTGAAGTTATCAGAACATGGTGAAAGTGTCTTTGTGTATGGATAGAAAAGACATCTCCTTTCTAGTTTTGAAGAAATAGGCGAGCTCTCTCTCCAGTCTGCTGCTTAGAATCTTGTTTCCTTTAGAGATTTCTTTCACAAAAATTGTTTGCTTGGGCTGTGAGCCTGAGTTAATAGTTTGTGTCTATTGATATTTTGAGCACCTGCTTTTTCAAAGCTATAAAAGGAACTGCATTACAATCAAGATGCTGCGTTTTCCGGAGATTGACAGTATGACATTTCTCACACCTTAGGCCTAAGCTTTTAAACTTGAATGTTCTAACTTTCTAATGGTGCCAAAAGCAAGTAACAAAGCAAATCTTGCAACAGAAGCACTAAGTTACCCATTCCTTGGTGTCTGCTCGCTCTGCATCTTCACACACATCAACTCACTGATCTTTGGCTTTGTATTTTCCAGTAGCTGGGGCAGCACAATGGAGGATCTTTCCTGTCAGCATTAGTAAAGAATAGAAGAATAGATAGTTATGTTTGTGTATGTATCACAATTGAGGTAATTTTCAAAGTGTAGCAACATTCGTTAAAATACACATTTACGTTACCGACTTTTTCTTTCATTTCATTAATTACCCTAGGAATTTCAGGAAAAACTGTGTAGAAGTGCAGATTTTTGAATTTTATCTCAATAAAAGGTTCATTTGAAGGCAAGTTATGATTGCCTCTATAAAAGGAGAGGCACAAGAGGGAGAAAAGCTTTAAGAGAGTTTGCAAACAAAAGTACTCCTTTCCCTTTCTCTTCCATGTTGGATCTTTATTTAATCCCTAAACACCTAGCATGTACCATAATGGTTTTTATATAAACATATGCGACTTTAAATGCAAATGACAACAGTTATAAACTTAAAACTAAGGGGTTCTCCTGTTTGAAGACAACGTGATTTTCCTGTCACATGCTAAGTACATCTAACATACTGTCTGTGACATCTGAATATAGAGAGAGATTAGAAGAAAGGTTTCCTTACAATTATCAAAAGAATCTGAAACCTTAGTTGTTTTTTTATACACTGTTTTTATTAGTATTGTTGCTATTATTGTTTTTTTTTCCTTATCTCACTTCAGTTTTTCTAGTAAATTGTTTTCTCAACCCATAACCTCTGCCTTTTTTTCCCTTCTCACCAGAGGGGGTGGGGGGCAGGGAAACACCTACTTGGCGCTTAATTTCCAGCTGGTTTTAAACCATAACAGTTTTAAACTTAAATGTTTTCTATTTTTTCTTTTAAATAAAATTTTGCGGGAAAATATTGGTGCTGATGTTAACTAAAAAAGAAAAAAAAGAATATGACTGCCAAAAGTCTAAACCCCTTGTTTGAACAGGGTAATAAGAAGGTCTATTTTAATTATCCACTGATACTATTAATTATCAATTGTAAAAAAAATTTCATCTGCAAATCATGCTGTATTATGAGAACTGATGTTTAGAAGCTTGTACTAGTTAAATGCAGATTCTTAATAATGCACCTTTTAATAATGAGGATAACTACTCAATGGTAGACATTAAAAATGTGATATATGCTCAGTCTTTATAGCAACACTGGATGGCTTTTAAAGAGATACATTATATCTTTCACAGAAATTATAAGATTAGTATAGAAATTGGTACATAATTTGTCTCCTGTAAAAAGAGTTAGAAAATGTTATAATATTTTCCTTTCATTTTAATATATATAATCTAAAAATAACAAAGTGTTTGTTTAATCTCGATTCTTCATTAGGGTACTCAGCATGAGTTGCTGATCAGAAAGTCCAAGTAAAATTAGGATTTAATAAAATTCAAGTTAGAGTACTGCTTTTAGATTTTAGGATTCTACTGTATCATCGTTAAGGTCAATGACTGAAAATATTTTGATATAGTGAGGATCTTATTCATTGAAACTTGATGATTAACACCCTTGCCTGTTAAATTGCAGTTATGTATTTAAACTTAAAGTTTCCATGTTTCCATCCCCACAACATATATATATAGAGAGAAGACAGTATTTGTTGGTTCTAGTGAGTATGACTGCTTTAAGGACTTAATGAAATCAATTCAACAGATGGTCCAAATCTAGGATCTTTTTTTGTGATCTGTTAGCTGAAGGAAAATGGGAACCAATGGCATAGGAATCTTAAATCTACAACATGTGACTTCAAATACATGGCACACAGATGCTGAATAGCTCTTTGCAAAGAATATTTTCTACTTTCAGAGAGAGCAAGAGAATTCTTGACTTTTCCCAGACTTGACTCTGGACATCTTTGGTGACTGTGTAACAGCCAGCACTGGGAACCTATTAAGAAGCATTTCCAAACCATTGCATTCATCTGTTATCAAGTCATAAGAGCAGATGGGATACATGGGCACAATAGGCTGGGTTTGAATATGCTGAAGACAATATGTATGTGAAACCTATTTAAAGCTGAATAAGTCCTTGAAGTGTTCACCTTTTGTTCCCTTTTCAGGTGTACTATGCAGTTTGCCCAATGTCCAGCTCTGGGTAGACATGGAAAACCTGCCTTTCAAACCTCTCTTTATGACAATGTAGATGCATTGCGTGCTTGAAAGGAATGGGTGCAATAGAGAGATGACCACAATCTAACAGAAAGCTGGACTGTTGAACAGTAAAGCAAAAAGAGTAAGATCATTGAAAAGCCCCAGAGTGAATTGGAGAAATTCCATCAGTTTGAGTAAGTCCTGAAACAAAACTTGTCTTTGGATTTCTCCAGACATAATGATGTTCTACACACCATTTTCATGAACTTGCACACAAACAGTGTAATTCCACCCTGCTTCGTTGTGGACAAAGAATGGTTAATTTACTGAATATAAATTCTGCTTTTTGCTTGAAAAATATCTGCAGCTATGTCACATTTTTTTTGTTCCAGTTTAATATGCGCACAAACTTATTTAGTCCCAAGAAATGTGAATGCAATAAAAGTGAGTTTTCTATTTTCATCTCTTAGACTCGATCAGTTCATTTATTAGAAAGTTAATATGGATAGCTTGAATCACTTAATAATCTGGCCAGTGAGCTGAAGGAAAGATTCTGAATGCAAACGGTTTACAAATTTCATTTTTAATACCAGGCAATTTCCTATGACTAAGAAACTTTGTTGGTGCAAAGAAAGAAGAAGGAAGCCAAGTCAAAGTCAGTCCCTTTTCTGTTTGTTCATTTGCTAATCAGCTCCTGCTCCTATTGATCTACAAACATGCATGCACGAATACAGGTATTTATAAAAAGTGGGACAAAGATGCACTGCAGAGTGAGTTTATGGTCAAGACTCTTTCTTATGAGAGACTTGTACTTTTTCAGCTTTCATTAAGAAAGACAGAACAGTGTAATAATTACTACATTGATCAAAGATCTATAGTCATGAAAATTGTATTAATAACTAAATGAATTCTGCTGCTTTTCTAATTATATCATTCAACAATGTAAGGATGCAAATTTGTCAAATATTTAGCTTAAATGTACTTAAAATTGAGAGTGAATTCTCCTTCCTTTTTCTTAGCACTTTATGATTCTCCGTATTGCCAGCTAAACATGTAGTCCATACTAATAAGAGAAATTTGTTGACCCGTTAGTTAAAATTTTACTGCTACTGGACCTTTCTCAAGGGAGGACACTATTCAACAAAACCTGAAGCTACCTCATGTTAAGGAGATAATTCTGCTCAATCTATCCACTTCAGTTCCCTCAATAAAAATGACAATATCCTAATACATAACACTTGAGAATAGAAATTGAAATAATCACTTATGAATTTATCTACAGCTGACAGCTTTATTAATCTCTGTAGCTGTTGTCATTTGATAAAGAACAACATATAATAAAAATTCTGCAAATCACCTAATTAGGCATTCTGCAGCAGAAGCTCTGCTATTATAACAACCAGTAATCAGGTAAAAGACCAAAACAATAACATTTGTCTTGGAAAGGAACAGCTCTTTGAGAACCTTCCTCATTTATGATAATCTAGATACAATCAAGGAAAGAATAATGATTCATAGTCAATGGCAATATTCTGGCATGTAGCTATTACTGCTAACAGATGAAGAAAAAAATCTTATGTTTGACAGGAAATCCCTCTTCCAAAAATACCCCGGAGCACATTTGTTACAGCACACACAGGAATATATCCTGGAACCTGAAAGCAGTCTTCATCAGGAGCAGGACTTGGAGGGACGTGACCAACAAGATTTTCTTCTTTCCTTTGTCTTTCAAAGGAGAGACCTAACTAATTTCAGTGGAGCTATCCAGTGGAAAGCCTTTAATGCAATTCCTTCCAAACATTAATAATGGCTGAATCGGTCATGTGTTTTGTCTAATGGGGATGGTTTTTATGAGGTCATTGGTAGGCATCTTAGCATGACCTAGTTGCCAAATGTTAGGACAAAATAGGACTTTGGTCCTTTGAGAAACTGCGGCTAAAAACGTTTATTTCCTTCAGTTGACAGTAAATGAAGCCTAGTCTAGGTAGTTAACATTGCAAAGTTGATATCTTAGTATTCTATATTGAATTGTATTGATATTGATGCATTTATTTCCATCTTAGTTGTAATTCTGTGAATATTTCCATTTTTCTTTTTAATTTTAGTTAGAGTTTTTGGCAGTTTCCTCTATGCCACAACAGAGTAAATTGGGATATTCATCAGTAGACTACCCTTTGAATGTATGCAGACTTTTTAAAAAGAAGGTTTTCTTCTTTTTAAAGTATATTCTGTTCCTCTATTTGCTGTAACTTCTTTTCTTCTCTGAAAGTGTCCATGGTAAACAAATCTCTTTGGTGTTAAGTGCTAATCTGTGAATAATGTTAAAGCTTATGATAACAAACTACCTTCAAGTTATTCTTTTCCAGGGCTCTCAGAGTATTCTCTGTTCATTCTGTGAAAAAATAACAGGTTTTATTCCAGATAGAAAATGATATTTATACGCCATACAGGTATTGAAGAAGAGACCATTGATATTATTTATACAATACCAACTTGAGAATTTTAACTTTTCCAGCTTAGGCTACTAAATACATGTATAGACATGAGTAATACCATAGAGTTAGGAATGAATACAAGAAAAATAGGTTATTTATCTTCTTATAATGGATTTTGGTAAGGGAAGTGGATACAAAAATAATATTCATAATAATATGCATAACAAAATTCAGGAAAATGTACCTGACACAGGTACTGGGTTCCTCATGACTAACTCAATTCATACGTGCTTAATGGAAAAGGAGACAAGATAAAAAACTGCATTACAAATACATAAGGTCGTGATTTTGCTTTGAGAGAGGCATCTTAAACCACATTTTTTGGGATTTGGAAGTGTCCAAGGCTTTCATAATATTCATTTTAGCACATTCAGAAGTATTTTGTACCTTCTGAATTTCTCTGGACATAATTTTGTGGACCTGTTTTAGCTTACTTGTCTAGATTTCTTTAGAACTTGAAAAAAGCATGATATTCTTTCATAATAGTCAAGCTTCAATTTTCTGTTTCTAAAAAGACGAACTCTACTTTGCAGTACTTCTGTGAGCTGTTGACTTTAAAGTTCTTCTGTTAAGTGTCGACTTTCTTCATTTAGGAAATATGCCAGAGAAGCAAACCCTACCACAACTATACAGACCTATCGACCGTGTATTTTCATTCAGCTATGCAGCTGTGCAAAATTCTCAGCAGTTTGAGAAATCCCTTTCTCTTCTCTACTGCTGCTAGTTTTTTGAGTCCAAAATAATAAATGTTATGAGTAGAAAGATTGGGGACGATTTTTGTTGTTTTTTTGGGTGGGTTTTTTGTGTGTGAAAGCAGCCTCTGGCAACATTAAATACAATACAAAAAAAGATAAGATCTTGGCAGAAATAAAATCTTAAAATACTTTTTTTCATATTTTTGTACAGTAAAATGAGTACAAATGACATTAGTAAAGCCTGCAAATGTGATATTTAGTAACAATTATGTTACAGTGCAAAACATAAGTATAATTTAAAAACAAATGAAAAGAACAAGATGTAATATAAAATTATTTCTTATTTTTCATGATTTTTTCTTCCTTTTCGATAACTCCATCTCTCCAAAGTTCTGTCTTTTTAAACACTTAATCTAAGAAAGTGTGTACCCAAAGTAGTTCTTATGCCTTTTAACACAGAACAAATGAGAAACGTCAAATAAACTAGCTATTCCTTTAGAAAGTGTTTGTTATTTGTTATTTATGCAGTGAAAATGTATTTAGACATGACTTTCCAAAAGCTACTATTACTGTAGTACACTGGTAATGTTTTGGAGCCAAAATGGGTAATCCTTTTNTTTTTTTTTTTTTTTTTTTTTTTTTTTTGTTTGGTTTCATATTTGTGGGTTTGGTTTGGTTTGGTTGGGTGTTTTTTTTGTTTCGGTTTTTTGTTTTGTTTGTTTGTTTTGGCTTTTTTTTTGTTTCTAAATCTGTTTCCACACTTGTTCACACATTTATCTCTGATATAACTGTGTACTTCTATTTCAAGCTTAGTTTAGGTAAAATCTGAAATGTATGGGATGATTGATTTGCTTGCTGGACTTAAGTCTACCCTGAAAATTGGCATGACCTGACCTTGTAATGTCCTATGTCTCTGCCCTGTCATAGAAATTTGAATGAGACCCATTTTTAATAGCCATTCATAGTGCTCCCAAATGCCAAGCCTCGGCAGCTTGGCTATGGCCTTTACAATTATGAGTGGAATTGCTTCCTTGTGCTGAGGAATGGCTTTTACACTATGCTGTAACCTGATATAGATTTTGCTGTATTTCCTTGCTTTTCAGAGCAAGAGTGAGAAAAACACATATCACAGCAATTATAACTTTATTGTTCTGCTATCCCTCCTCCTCCCAGTCTCACACTTTATGGCTTGCTTGTTAGGCTGCTGGTGTCTGGGCTGGTTGCAAAGTCAGATGTTCCAGATTCTGCTTCTCCTTTTCTTGTGCACAGCACTAACATGGAGATTCTGTTTCTTCAGTGTCTTCAAGAAAGGTTTTATACCAGAATGAATAGCAAGCTGGGAAGGAAGCCACCCATTTCCTTTGCTTTTGGAGGTATTGAGAGAAGATATTGAACACAAATTTTAATTCTGGTTCCTTCCTATCAAGAAATTCTATCGAGAATTTCAGCTATGAGAAGGCTGAAAAGAGTAATACTGCCCATAACAAGTATTTTTTCTATTAGTATATCCTCTTCACAGTGTCTTTCTTCCAGATACATCCATTTTTCTGGCCTCTGTGAGAAGAAGCTGGGGCTGCCCCTCAGGTGGACACAGCCAATTCCATTTGGCATCAACGAACCCAATGCAGGGCACAGCTAGGCTTATCAGCAATGATAGTGGTGTCTCTGGGAAAATGTATTTCAGCAAAGGCAGAAAACACCACATGGGCAGAGGAAGAGGAAATGAAAATGGTAAGGAAAACCAGAAAGAACACACAAGTCAAAGGAGGAGGCAGTACCCCATGGGAGGATGAGTATTCCTTGTGGCCTGTAGGTGACTTGCACCAGAGCATGTTCATCCTGATTCTTATCCCAGCTATCTTTTTAATGAGAAAATACCAACATGAGCCAACCTTAAGTATTTCACTACTCACATATGTTTACTGAACATGGCTGAAAAGCATGAGAGAGAACAGGAATTTTGTGGGATATGAAAGAAAAATATGGTAAAAAGTGAGTAGTGAAACACCTGACAATTCCCAGTTCTCAGAACAACAAAAATAATGGACTGAAATGGTAGTTCTTGTTGTATCACATAATCATTATCAACACTATGTGGGTGCTGTGTGAAGCTCCATGAAGCTGGGTTCCCTTCTGAAAATTCCAGACATGCTGAGGCAGCGTCCACACAACAGGTCCCATTTGTATTGGGTGAATTAGTTAATCAGCAGGAGATGCCTTGTCAGTGGAGAAGAAACTCAACTATCAGGTTTTCTGAACAAAACTTTCTTAAAAATTCTTCCACTATTGTGTTAGAATTATCGTGTCTTTGTGTTACTGACCTTCTAGGTGACCGCATAATGTGTCCTCTGATTCGTGTTTGAGCTTACTCCTGGAAATAAGGCTGATTATTTGTACCAGTTCTGAGTTAGGATAAGTAAGGCTTTGACTTCTGCTGAAATAATGCATACATTTCAGTAATTCCTATTTCCCCACTCTGCCATGGTACGACACTGTTTATTTCTCTCCAGGTCACATTAGAATGAAATGTGCTGTCATCAGAAGCCATGAAGTGCATCATAAAACGCCACATGTTGGCCCTACCAGTAATAGATGCAACTGCAGGATTTCAGCAAGGTGTCCTTGCTCAGACTAGAGTTGGTGCCTTGAAATTTTAAGAAAAATTGTCTCATTAAAAAATTGAATCAAAAGGGAAAACAATAACTTACAAATAAAATTCCAAATTCAAATTCTCATAAAAGGGTTCCAGTAAGCCTCTCTGTAATACCTCTGAACACAATTTCTTGAAAAATTCACGAAATATAACTATAAGGAACCAAACAGATACTAGATTTTGGTTTCTACAGTAAAAACTGTTTTCAACTCAGGGGTATACATGTAAGCAGAGATGTGAAAGTAAAGTTTAAGACTTCATAACAAAACAAGACAGAAGGTGGGAGATATTGAAAGTTTAAGGCTATTACCAAATTTCAGGCTAAGATTACAGTTGCAGATGTATGAATTAAAATAAGCTACTGGTAGTAAAAAAAAAAACCTAAATAATGCAATGTAATTAAAATAGTTGATTATCCTATGGAATTTATTAGCCAAAAACTTGGAAGTTATTAAAAAAGTTATCACTGCTTCCAAAACATTTAAGAAACAACCTGAAGATGCAAAGCTTTTTCTGCAGAGATCCTGCGGGTAATGATGACAGAAGCCCTGTTTTCAAGGGTTGTGACTTTCACGTGTGCCAAACCAAATTTAGTTCAGTTAACATAAAATTAAATTAAAGTAGATAATAAACCATGTGTAGAAGTGGATCTTGATGACAGACTGTGATTGCTGGCTTACAAACCAATGCTCAAAAGTTTATTGTAGCTGTAATTCTCCAGGAAGAATGGTCAGCTGACTGTTTAGGCTATTAACCTGCATGCATAAAGTGCAAATGCTTTAGCAGAAGCCCTCTGCTAGCACGTCAGGATTGCACATAGGTGGCACAAGTTTACAAGATGTAAGGAAGAGACTATTTTTGAGAATGTTGGCGTGGGCTTTCTTGGCAAGAGTCAGGGAGTAGGAAAGGAGCTGAAATGTGGTAGTCACAATTCATTTAATCACAGGACCACTTTCTGATGTAACATAATCCAATAAAATGTGGTATGACTCCAGTGCTGTCAATTAAGAAGTTAGTGCGAAGGTTCCACAAGAACATGGGGAAATATTTCTATTAATAAACTGAATTGAATTATGATAATGAGAATGTCTCCTCTGCTTCTAACAGTATGATTTGTTGATCAGCATCCAAGGACAAACTTTATAGAAACACACACAACAGGATTTCTGCGTGAAATCAGCAGTATTTTATGAAGCAAGAGATCACATTTTATATTCATACTGTATAAAAATGGACACGCTGGACAAGTTAATGAATGAATGATTAAAGACACTACTGAAGTAACAAAGCATAGTCATACTTTAACAGCACTTCTTTTGACCCCTTAGATGTGGAAAACAGTTTTATTTAATCCAAAAAGTGAGTTTCTTACCACTTTAGAGGGATGTCATCACTCTTGCTTTATAATCAACCATCAAATATTTATGTCTTGACACTAGGGCCCATATCCTAAGATTGCTTTTATAGAGTATTATGACTTTGCCTTCCTTAAAAATAAGTAAAATGCTGATATCTCAGCTACATTATATAAATTTAGGATTTTCTCTTTTTTTTTTTTTTTGTCCGTAAATGTGTTTCTTTAAATGCTATTGTTCAGGCTATATGAATATATATTTCTGATTAGCAGTTATTTTCATAGCATTCTTACAATTATGTTGGAAAATATCAAAGCTATTTGCAACAGCTGAAGGTTTTTTCTCTTGAAATGTCTGCATTTCCCAGCAGCTCATAACTTTTAGACACACAGATTTAATATTGAATAAGTTTTATTTTAACACCATCTTTTCCCCCTTCCTCCCCTGCTTCAATTCTAGTGAATTTGCACTTTCAGGACATATGCTTCTAAAATGATATACAGCTTCAAGTCCTAGAAAAGTCAATACCAGTCTTTGCAGGTCATTTCAACTTCTCTCTGAATTAGAGCACGTGTCGGTGCCAAAGTGAAGCCTTAACCCAAATAACAAACAGCAATGGCAGCATGTGCTTGATAAAATTTACTTTAGTCTCCTTGGTATTCCGTTGAAAGCCACTTACCCACAGAATGTGAACATCTCAGTATGGAAGGGCAATACAAGGTCTGCTCTCCCACCATTTCATGGTGGAATAGATATGTTACAGTCCTGGCTGCCAGAAATTGTAGTCTCTTCTAAACAAGCAAGTGGTTAAAACTGCGGTTGTTTTCAGGGACCTATAGTTTCCTTTGATGGTTAAGAAATGGCTCTGAAAAATGGCCAGTAAAAATGGCTGTAAAGCCCCATCCACTGACTTGCCAAGTGTCTTCCTTTGCTGCTGAATTCATTATCATTTAGGCGCATTGAACATGTCCTTGGCTGCACTCGCAGCCAGGAATCACTTGGGAAAAGTCTTTCTGAATGGTCAACAACTCGCCTTAATTTACCAGAACTGCTTGGACACCCTGCTAATCTTATTTAACACACATCAAAAAGTTACCGGCTTTTGTGGGTTGCTCAAGATTTCTCATTTTTATGCTATCCAAGCTGTGTTCATTTATCTTGTTAAACATTACATTTCAGTAAGCAAACTTCTCAGTTCTAGGGTCTTTATTATTTCCTACGTACATCTCTATTTTATTCTTCCTTTCCTGGTATCTTACATTGTAATTTTTTGTTGTCTGTCTCATATCAAAACATTTTCCTATTTTTTTTTTTTATAAATTCCTTGTTCTGTGTCTTTAGTCATTAAAAAAGGAAGTTTTGTATACTTCTTTCAGGTTCTGCGTTTTCTAGCTCCCCAGCCTTTTACCTACTCCCTTCATTTTTTTCCTTCTTTCTTCTGTTCTATATATTTATCACATCCTCTTTGCTGCTGATATATCCACAGACTATCCTGCTCATCTAGCCATGTTCTCATGAAGCCTATCTCTTTCTGCCACTCTCAGTCTAAGGACTCTTACCTTCCTGCCATTGACTTATTTTTTTTGCACAGACTCTGAGATGCAGTCCAGTAGCTCCTTACATGGAAAGATAAGCTACAAAAATGTTGCTAAAAGTATATAAAAAAAGGGAAAAAAAAATCCCCAAATCCAAAAGAACTCACTTTTGACAGGTTTTGTACCATCTTGGGGTTCTATGCTGTGCATTGTTGCCATTAGCATTCTTTTCTGAACAGTAAAAAAGGACAGTGTCAGATGGAAGTGGGATAGAAACCTCAACACTTAAAAAACCCCGACTAATTAGAGTCAAATGAGAAATGTGAGCTATCTTTATTAACCAATTGGATAGTTTTATGGCACAAGTGAACTGACCAGATAATGGAAATATGGTCAATCTCATCCATATGGAACACAACAAAGTGAGAGAGAGTGAGTTATGTGAGGGAATGACCAGCAAATGTGGAGAGGACAAATAGAACAAAAAGGAGGGAAAAAAATCAGCTGAGGTGGGAGCAGGAATAGTAAAATGCCTTGCTTTTAACAACAAATAGGAGCTGGACATTAGGCCAGTTATACTAACAATTATTTGCATAAGTCATCTTTTGAATATAGTATTGTTTTAAACAATGGAATATGAAAAAGAGTGTAGCGATTTGAAGTACCCCAAAAGCAGTTTGTGGGGTATTTCAAATACTCCAAGGAATACTTTCCCAAGTGTTTTTATTATATGTAAGGAAGAATTCACAGAAGAAGATAGAGACACCTTACCAAACTGCTGTACACAAATCTGATCAGCCAAGTTGAAGAAAGATTAATTATAGAAGAAACAAATAGTTTGGCTGATGCAGCTGAAAGCATCTCTCTTGTTAGAACACGCTAAAAGGGCTTGTTCTGCTAAATCTTCAGTGAAGGCTGAAATAAAACATGATCACTCTTTCCCCATAAGCATTTTAAGGCTCATATATCTGGACAAGGAGAGGAGTGAGAAATAAAAGAGCCATGCTTATATGAAAACAAACGACACATACTAATCAAAAATACATACATGGTAGAAGTATTAGTATGCTTTAATTGCCACTGTAAAAAGAAGTAGAAAGGCTTGGAAGCAATCGATTTTAAGATGAAATTTGCTATATTTCTGCACAGGCTTTTGTAGCATGATAGGGAACAGTATTTGCTGCACTGTGATGTCCTGCCCACTTCAATATCCTTATGGGTTGTGCAAGCTAATGCAATACTGATTCTTTACCCTAAAATTGTAGATTTATTTTTCTTACTGCAGATTACAGCCATGATAGATTAGCTCCAACTGCTCATCCAGTTTGTACTGCACCATCAGTTTTATTGAGGCAAAAACTGAAGTGTAAACTTTGAACATGGTCTATTGTTCCAAGTGCATTATACCTTAAATATAGTGTTCACTGTGTTACAGGAACAAAGTAGGATGTTTATGCTGTCCTGTACAAGCAGCATATTTTGACACTTACTCAAACTTTGCCTTCTGCAGAAAACTGTCAAGGGGGAAAATAACATGAAAACAGTTTAGTCTAAGAGTCTTAAGAGTTTTGGTTGATCTTTTTCTGTCTCTGCAGAGACATCAAATCCAAACAACATCCTCAGGAAATCCAGTGATGGAAGCATTATGTACCTCTGAAATCCATTGCTCAGCTATCTTTTCTCTTAGTTGCAGCCACATAAACAAAATGCTAATGGAATGGAATATAACCCTATATTAAAATATTTGAGGATAAACAGTCGCATATTCTTAAACATTTAAATACCCTTAATTCTTCTAAAAAAACTCCTACATTCTGAGAACTTTGGAAAACCATTGAAGATCTCCAAAAACTGCAAATGAAAAATAAAGATGTGTAATTTTTTTAGTGGTTACAATATTGTTTTGACAAGTAGCAAATTCAAAATAGGAATTACTAGTTAGCTGCACAATATAAGAGAGTTCTCAAATTTGAGAGATGCTGCTGGATAGGATGAATCTGTCCTTGAATGAAAATATAAACATAGTGAATATATGAATACTCATAATCACTGAAAAAAAG
The DNA here is from genome assembly GCA_013398855.1 of Mohoua ochrocephala. Taxonomy (NCBI): domain Eukaryota; kingdom Metazoa; phylum Chordata; class Aves; order Passeriformes; family Acanthizidae; genus Mohoua; species Mohoua ochrocephala. The sequence continues at coordinate 130,884 of VZTA01026985.1, forward strand.
TCAGAGAAATTACTCTTCTTGACTGTAACATTCTGATTTTACAGTAGAATTTTTTTCTTTATTTGGCTTGAGTTGAAAATATTTGTTTGTAGTTTTGAAAAGGGATATTTCTTAACACAGTGAATTGCTAGAACACCGTGAATAGGAATGGAAGCATTCTTTTTATAAAGGAAGAGAAACATATATGTGCCATTTCAAGAGGATATTTGCTTGCACTTGCCATATCTTATCCAGATATGGATGCTGTGGGAGGACCTATTTGGACCATTTGCATTGCTACCCTGCTCTAGAGATAACACAGTTAACATTCCATAAATGAAATGCACTGGTCCTTTTTGTTTGAGATTCAGTGTCAGAGAGTTGTTGTGTGAAATCTTTCTGAATATTTCAATTGCAGACAAGTCTTAAGCCATATAAGTACTTCATAGGACATTAGGACATAGATTATTTACACCATGTGTTTGGGTAAAAAGAATTTGTTAGGGCTATTTTGCGTACTGAACTGTTCGCAATTCCTGTCTGGACATTGTATTTCCTTTTCAAAACCACTTACTTTTCCTGTCTCTTTTGTACTCTTGTAGGAGTATGTCTTCTGCTAAGGTGACCTGATTTGCATACTTCCTATAAATTGCAGTCAAGCAGCAGCACCTCAGAGGAGAATAGGGAATGGCATTTTATCACTTCTGGAGTTGTGTATTGTAAGGTCAAGGTTGGAGTGTGCCAAAGGGAAAAGTATTTGCCGCTTGCATTTTGTTTTCTTTGTGACTATGCAAAAGGACTTCAGTCTCCAGAGATATAATTACAGCAATTTACACAGACACTAAATCTGTGCACGTGGAACTGGTACACTGAGGAACAAAGCTGCAAAGAGAACAAGGCAAACCTTGGGATTTCTGTCTGATTTCTTGACCCTAGTGGGGACACCTCGCATTCTCCAAGGCTGGGTAAGAAATTCAGGTCCTGTATACCTTTTAGTTTTGTCAACCATAATTGGAATTTGGAAGAATAGGCAGCCCTGTAGTTAGAAACCATTTGTCAGGAAGTGCATTTGTAACTGAAGCTTAAACCATAGAGGTCAATAGTTGATCTCTATCAAAAGGTAGCAAAATAGAATTCACAGCCTTGAGCCGAAATGTTAATCTTTCCCTTTTTTATTTCCTAGAGCTTCCTAAATCTGTGTAATAACTTAAAATAATGAGAAAATTTAAAAATCAACACCATAACATTTTAGCAAGCTAATAGTTTCTTTCTAACTGTCTAAAATATTAAATGAAGGAAACTTCATGGAGACATGTGACTTCGACTTCAGAAAGCTCATTAAATCAAAAACGAAGCAGCACTAGTGTGCATTCACATCAGAGTAATAAATGTACAACAAATTAAAAGAGAACATAGCTGCTTAAAAAAAAATGCAGATGCCATTTAAAATGCTTTGAACAATACTATGATTCCTGGACTTTTAGCAACTTGAAGACAATTAGTTATCTACTGTATAATAACAAATGCTGAAATGCCATATTCATTTCTGTACACTTCGCCATGATAAAACATTCAGAACAAAGACTTCCAGCTAAGAAAAACCAAATCCTCTCTGTGGAGAGAAGATATGGCCTTTTAAGCTATGATTAGTATTATCTTTAAGAGGCAAACAACATTACCAAGTATCTGCCTTTATATATGAACCATCTCACATTTTAAAGAACTCCTATTTGTTATTTACTGAGTTTAGTCTGCTGATGAGAAATATAATTATGCAAAGACGTTGTATAATTAGCTACAACTAGCTGCTCTTGAAATGTTCTCTACAATGGCAAAACATATATTAGTGGAAAAAATAAGTTAACTATAAAGACCCCACTGCTTGAAACATCAGCATTAACAAAACTGGCAATAAAAATTAGGACCATTCTACACTTCTTAAAAGCTGGGTGGCCTACTATTTTTGTATAGGTGAGAGAGTTGTGACGTCTGCCTAGTGCTAAAGGAATTTAAATAAATAAATAAAAACCACTGGATAAGTTAAAATAAATCCTAAGAAATCATATTGAATATGCTCTCAGGATCACTCAATTGTAGCGTCCTGCCTGCATCAGCAGAGAGTACCAGTTGCAAGAAATGCTATAGACAATTACAGGAAAATGTGCTTAGAAGGACATTCTCTTTTTATCATATTTAATTAGTCACTGGTTTATGCCCTGAGGTATAAAGGCTTGAATTCCAATTATTTTATCCTACTTAATATTCACGGTTGCGATTATTCTCTGTCTTCATATCAAATTGAATCTTTCTAGTATTTTATTGAGTTAATATGCATCTTCAGCCATCTGCCTTGTGTTGATTATTAACTTTTGATAATGAGTACTATTGCTGAATTATGCACATTGTAACAAAGCACTTTAATTTATTGCTTTTAGATATGGCTGTAGTTTGAATGAATATCCCCTTTTCTTAAATTAAGAAATTACATAGGCAAAACCAACCTTACTTTTCTACCTTTATGAAGTTCCTTCTAATTATTTTGTAGCCATGTCTGAATGCAGTAGATTTTAACTTTTCACCTATTTAAGCCTTTCCATCAGATAGCCAGTTTCACTATTTGTATTTTACCTTTTTTGTGTCTGTCACTTTTTTTTTCCGAAATCCTAATGGTAGAACTGATTTTTTTTTACAGGTGGATAATCTGATTTATTCTGTGGTACTATAAAATTTTACAGAGTAGATGTCCTGCCATCTTTGTATTTCCCAGCTTTTTATTTTTATCACTGGTAGGGGCTGATGAATCCTACAACCTGAAAGAGCCAAGGCTGCTGCATCTCTTTTCCCTCAGATCCTACCAGGAGTGATCATGAACGTGTTTTCCCAATGACTGACACGCAGGCACACATAGTACACCTACACATGTACAGATGACTGGCCACACAGGCCAACCCAGACAGAAAACACTAAGCACTCACACAAGCATTCAACAACACTAAAAGCCTCATCCCGGTCCCCTCTCTGGTTAATTAGAATAGAGGTTTCTTAGCAGGAAATGTAAGTATATATATGTACAATGTGTATGTACAACATGCACAGTGATTACCATGTCAGTGCTTCCCTGGATCCTTGCTCTTCTCAATTGTCTCACTCTCAGATGCAAACACTCATGTACAAATGAGTCCCAGAAAATTCCCCAAGCCAGTGTCCTCAGCAGTTTTCTCGAACAAACCCTGATCCTGCTAGTGCTGAACTCCTGTTGTCTCCCGGTGAGTGACACACTCACCCTCGTGACTCCTGTGTTCCTTCCCTATGCTCTGGATATTTGCAAGTGATCACACTCAGGTGCACACACCCTAAGGTCTCCAGCTGCTGGCGCCCCAAACACACAGGCCATGTGATGGGTGGTTTCACTCCAGCCCTGGCACTCAGACCTAAACACACGCAAGCACCAGCAGAAAGAGCCCCTTCACTCAGGACGACAGATAGAAAAGAAGTTTAGTGAAAAGATGCATCAGACTACTGATCTAGTGCAGGGCATAGACAGGTGTGCTGATGAGGGCTAGCCTGTATTAACCCTTTATTTCTCTGTATTCTTGTGCTTGTTCATGCCAAAATCACCTAGACCCCTCTCTTTCTCCGCCTTTGGTTTGTCCCTGAAACATCCTATAATAAGTCCTGCACAATCTCTAAATGCTTTTCCCTGCCATCCCATACTGTGTGAAAGCACCTTCCCCTGGCTCATGGGGCCCTGATGGCCCATGGGGCTGAAGCTTTCCTGGGAGAGTCCCAGGGGAAGGCAGGGCAGGTTTCTCTGCATGGGATATTGGGGTTCCCCCCACCTTTGTGCCCCTGTGGTCTTTTAAACTGGCAGAAATGGATTTGTAAATGGTGCAGGGTGTTTAGGTTCCCCCACCCTTCCCTTCGTATGCGTGGAGGTGAGCTTTAAATTGCATAACAGACTAATCTCTACTTCACGTGGAGCTCTGCTTTCACGGAGCTGTCAGCAATGATACTGAAGCGTCTTTCTTAAGTTCTTCCCATTATTTACAACACATCAGTAAGCATAAATAAAGTAATTGAATTCTGAAAATTTGCCAGTCAGAAATGGAATTACTAATACATATAGAGTTAGACACAGATTCAAAACTGCTCTAATAATCAAGACATCTGATAAGTCATCCACCAGATATAGTTGTTTGTGGTGTATATTTTAGCTCAGTTTAATTTGTATTAATGTGCAATAGACATCTATATTTTAGTTCTGTGGCAACACATAGACATTTTACCTCCAGATATTTAAAAAGAAGATACAGTTTCAGTAGGTCTCCTCTGAACTAGATAACAGTACCAAATGAGTTTTACACATTTTATTTTGCATTAATATGATAGTAATTGCCTGATTGTACTAGTTTGAAAACAAGCCTGTGGGAGATCATGAGTCAGAATTATAATTGAATAGGAAAATTAAAATAAATGCAACAGTACAAGAACACTGACAGAGTCAGGATACAACCTGGCACCCTGTTAGTCAGGGTGGTGGTAGCAGTCCAGATGAAGTGGTCCTGTTGAAACGGTGATCCTGTAGAAGGGTCTGGTCTTCACCTGAAGGTCCAGTGGTAGCTCTCGTCCTTTGGGAATCCAGGAGGTAAGGGCTGTTTGTGCTGCTCCAAACCCCAGATTAGATCCAGGTGGGAATGCTTGGCTCCTCCCCCCTGGGCGGAGCATCTCACAATGGGATGATGTAATTCTGTGAGTCATGGGGTGGGTCCTTGACAGCCCATTAAACAGAGGTAGCTCCCGGAGGGAGTTATCAGGGCTGAGTCATGGTGGGAGATAACGAGCACTGCCCCACCTGCTTTAACAGCTTGTGAAGGTGATAATAGAATACATACTATGGGTTACATCTTACATTGTAACCTAGGACACTGATGTAATTTCTTCTCAAACGCTTATATTTCTTTCAGGAAAAATTTCTATTTGTCATTTAACATTTCTTTTGGTTCAAATAGTATTTTGAACAGATAAAGCAGTAATTGACCTTACTTCACAAGACTTCAGTGGTCTAGATCAGCTTCTTTAACTCGCAATCCCCATGGCAATAAAAAAATATGTTGAGAAGTTTGGAACATCTGTAAGTACATGAAAATGAATGAAAGTAGGCAAGAAATCTGGGGAAAAAAAGTCCTTTGTTTATATCCTAAGCACACACTGAAGGACAGATGCTTGTTGCACTTAATCTACTGTAGGTATCAGATATCACACTGAGTAGCCTAGCTCTTTGGGAGTCTATGGTTAGTGCTGTCATAGCTGACTACTTCTATAAAATGATGGGATTGTCAGTCTAAATTTAATTTTCCATGATCTTGAGACAGAATAGCTGTAAGATTGTAAAAAGAAATAGAAAACTAGAAAACCTTATTCACAGGCTGTGAAAGCTTAATTTCTTTTGTGAAATTAGAGGTTATTTTCTGGGGGAAAAAAAATCAGTGTTAGTCTAGAATGTGGCTTTTCCTATAGCATTTAAGTACTTTCTGTAATTCATCAGTTAATACATTATGTTCCAATTTTACTCTTGATCATGGCTTGTGGTCAAAATCATTAGCCTGAGAGGATTCCACCAGTTATTGGTTAAAAGATTGGGTTACCACTATGCAATATCAATTTTTTTATAACCATTTTTCCAGTCAAAAGACTTGCACTTGCAATACAACATAGTGTCCACAATAGGCATTTAATTTCTTATTTCTATTTATTTATTTGTAGTCAATAGTTAGCTCTTTTCTTGACACATATAAAATTGTAGTGTCAACAATCTTTATATTGGTCATTCCTTAAAGACCAGAGGACATTCTTCTGGAAAACTCTTAGGCAGAAAATTGCAGTTAGCAGCATAAGGAAGAGTTTTTGGGATGGACAAAAATAGATTGCCCAATTTGTACTTTTAAATGTATTTATTGAAAATGTTTTTCCCCTAGACTCTATTTATTATTATTATTAGAGAGATTTAATACTTGCTTGATTTCAGAACACAGGCATCTATCAACATTTTTACCAAGAGAAACTGTCATATGTTCTCCTAAATCTCCTCCCTATTTCATGACAAATTTAGTCCCCTTAAAAAAGTTGTCAGTCTTGTCTGGATCAAAATGAAGAAAAATGTGACTTTTGCCTTGTTCTCTTGTCTGTCATGAGTTTTAAACAGGTGGTATTTTGCCTTTGTCATCACTTGCTATAAAATATACCTCAGAACGATGTTGTAACAGATGGTTTCATTGAAGTATGTGACTTACTTTTCTAGTCACTGGTATGTAAGTTGTGATGGAGGGAGAAGGGTTCTATACAAGAGTCTAAAATTCCTCAAACTGAAACCTTCAAATGTCATCCACATATGAGAAATGACTGAAACCAATGATGTGAACAAATTGATTAGCATATTCAGTGACATGTTTTTGGATCTATATATTAATTTTCTTTGCCAAACATATTCTAAAAAGTAATATAGCAAAACAGACAACATGCTAGAACATCTCAGATGATCCTTAGACTTCCTAACAGTATCTGTTGTGCTGTTAAAAGAGGTTTGTTTGCTCAGGCTTAGAAGATATTATTTGTACAGTTACTGTCAAAGCAAATAAGCTGGAAGAGATACACTGTCTGAAGAGTACTCGAGTGTGCATCTCATCCTTTTCTTCTTCTTTGAAACAGTTGTACATACCAAGTGTGCTTATCTCCTGTGCTCTGATTTGTCAGATGATAGTTATTAATCAGGAAAGGTGAAAGAAATGAAACAAAAACTAGAAAGATATGCTAACCAATTAATGGGGATAATAAAGATGATGACCAGCAAAAAAAAAAGATTATTCTACGATGTTACACTTTTATATTATTCTAAATTATTTTTCACTGAGATCAGTGTTTCTAGAACTGAATTCCATGAAAGTGTTCAGTTGCTCTCACTGGGAGAAAAGCGAGCCCTGAGCTGCTTTTGAACAATGCTTTTGTGGTAAAGAGTTAATGATATTTTTTATCATTTCATTTTGGAACTGGGCAGAGTCTAAGGAACAAAGAGGAAAGTGTTTTATAATACAGAGTACAGTGACAAGTTGGGAAGAGGTGTTTTCAGCAGTTCAATAGGAAACATCTTAAGATGGAGCGAGGTGTCTGAGGTCTGCTTATATATCTGGCAGGAGCAGCTTTGTGAACCTATTTGAAAAGAGAAAGACAATTGTTCAATAGGAATCCTACAAGAATAAGCAGAAGTGGAGTGTCTGAAGAGCTAAAGCTTGGTCTGAGAGTGATGTCACAAGTGGGAGAGTAAAATAGCAAAAGATTGAGAAAAGAAAGAGAAATGAGGGTATAGCTATTAGGTTGAACAAGTTTAAACTGCAAGGGAAGCAAATGAAAAGACAGTAGAAAACAGATGAAAACATGATGGAATGGAATGCAATAAAAAATGCAGGAGCACAGTTGTACTGAGGTTTATGACAGGTAGACATCCTGAGATGTTTTGGAGGAGCATGGCTCAAGGATGCAGTCTGCTTCGTGTCAGACTGCGCTGTGTAAAGGGGTTAGAGAACATCTTAGGGGCAATGCAGCAGCTTCTCTTCTGCCTCACATGCCAGGTCATGACTGACACATGGAGTCCAGACCAGGAAGGCAGCTGCAGCCCTCCCATGGCAGTGTGTGAGACAGGAGTGCCATGGCAGAAAAGCGTGAAGCATGGATTAGTGGGTGAATTTAATGCTCTGGACCTGGGTATGTGTGAACGATTTAATTGCTATGTAACTGTCTCATAAAAGAAGTTGTGCAGCATGTTAGAGGTGCTCATATGTGGAATTTAAGATAAATGTCCAGTAGGACATCTTGAATGGTGATTTTTATATCGGATCCTATCATAAGTCAGAGTACCAGGCAGTGTCTCCACTGGTTGCCTTCTGGCGCTGAACCTGGTGAAAAAGGCTGGGGTTATTCCATTGCTGTGTTCTCCAGATGGGTGGCTAAAGCCAAACGGCCTATTGGAACACTGTGGTGTCAGGAGCTCTTGGGAGAGTGCTAGCTGGCACAAGCGATATAGAGGTTGTGCTAATGTTTAAGATAATTGTAGGACTGTGCCTAGGCTCTGGAACTGTTTTGTTTACTTGGGACTGTCTCTGATCCCAAGTTCATTCCAAGCTAGAGCCTGTACAATGGCTACCACACATCAGGCTCAGAATCCTGCCTAGCAATTCTGGCAGCAATATTAATGTGCCCCTTGTGATTTTTATATCTTTCTTTTCAAGTACACTTGACTTTATTTCACCCTGAATTGTAACTGCAAGGATTTTTGGGGAAGATAGACATTGTCAGGGAAGAAAATGATGTTGAGCCTCAAGGGAGCACATTGAAACTGAGACACAGTGTGGGAAGGATCTGACCAGACTAGAGGGAACAGTCAGTCCAAGAGAAAGTGCTCTGAGAGCCCAGGCTGTCACTTTATTAATACCTCAGAGAAACCTGGACCGATGCTTCATATCTTAGCAGTTTTGCTCTGACAACTCTTTTCTTGGCTCAGAAAGGCTGGTGCTACTGGAAATCCTTAGCACTGAACTAAATCTGCTCCTACTTTGCAGTGAAAAAACATGAAAAACATGAAGCATATTGAAATATAAACGCTTTTTAAAGATGTGCTCTTAGCTCCTTTAAAAGCTGGGAAATTTACCCAGTAGCAGGTGTTGAGGGGTCTGTGAGCACCCTTCCCCCTGTGGTTTGGCTCCCAGAGCCAGGTGAGCACAATTGGTGGAGGGGGGAGACGCTCCAGGTGCTGTGTGGCAGCCATGGGCAGGGCCAGCCCCTGGCCTAGTGGAAACTCTTCCAGCTGTGGCTCTTGGCTGGGCCCAACTGAGCTCCAGCTCCTGCCACCCCCAGCCGTGTGTCCTGATGTGGGCTGGCATCCTGGCCTGGCCTCAGCCTGTGCCCATCCCCAGGAAGGTGCCCAGGGCTGGGGCTGTCCCTGTGCCTCGCATGCCCAGCTCCTGGCTGGATGGGCAATGCCAGGCTGACGTTTCAGGAGCCTGCAAATGTGGGCAGCTGCTTTCACTGCCCTGATGCTGCCTGTCGCAACGGTGTGGTGCCCTGAGCAGCTTTGCAAAGGGCCAGTTACGCACTTCAGCAAGCCCCATGGCAGCAGCTTTGGTGAGAGAAGGCCACAAGGTGCCCCGCCCCTCAGCATATGTGCTGTTTAGGAAGCTGTCTTGGATTGATTGGGTGAATAGTGCTTTGTTTTTTTCCTTTTTGTGGCCAGAAAGGCACTTTTCAGAATTAAAATTTAGATTTTAAAAGTCCCTTGGGAGGAATCATCTCTAATAACATCTAATCCAGAAGAATTTTTTTTCTCTATCCAAATGTTGCTAGAGTTTAAACTTCAAGCACGAGTGAAGAAAAGAGTGAGGGGAGACCTTCATGGAAGTGTGACCTGTACATGTACATATGACCACTTCTGGTACCTGAAAGCTGAAAAGGTTTATAGAATCTGAGATGCTTTTATCACAATTCCAAAAAATGTGACCTTTTTAGTGTTTCTCTGTTTAGTTAATGTGGTATTTTCCCTTTCTTATTGAATAAATGTAAGAAATGATCCTTAGATTTAACATGATTAACTTGATTACTCCTAATTAAAATGTTTTCTGCCACCCTCCATAAGGAAAATATGTAAATTTACCCAGGGAGTGGGGATGTGCTGGTCATGTTGAAACAGATACCTTTTCTATTACTACTGTGGGTTTTGTGAGTTTACTTCAATACTGATTATATGAGAAATTTTCTCTAGGAATGATACTATAACAACATTCCCCTGGATTTTTTTTTTTTTAAAACTTTCTCTTCTTCATTTTGTTCCCTTGATCAGGTTTAATAAGCCTGAACTATTTAACTACTGTGTCTAATGAGTCTGTGGTGTCTCTGATGCTGAAACCTGATACATCAGAACATGGCTTGTGAAATGACTCTCAGTTTCTAACGGTCCTTCATGTCTGCTGGCATCTATAGTCCAATTACTCTGGGTTTAACCACTGTTTTAAATGATAATATTATTAACTGTAGTAACAAAATTATATTTTGTTAAGCAATAACATTCTGTTTACATAAGTGTTAATTGCTTTATTCGTTTCTCTTTCCCTCTTTTGTCAACATGGCTTTTTCAGTGGTATGAATGGTGGACTACAGGTTTTTTAAGCTTCAAACAGGCTTTCAAAAAAGACTTTCAAATAGAAGTAAATCAGGAACTCCAGTCATTCACCTGGCAGCATTTTTCTTTGTGACTTGGTGAAGAAATACCAGATTTTTGCTTAACTCTCTCCTGTAGCTGCATTGTTTTCAGACTACCTGTGAAACAAAGGATTTAATTCCTTGCAGGAGAGGACGCCTAAGGAAAAGTAACTGGAAGATAACATATGCTGTTTCCCTGAAATGCTTCCCAGCCTTTGGCTATGTTCAGGTCAGAGTAATTCATGAGCCCGGTGTGATTTTTTGGTTTACTAACTTTTCAGCTGATCTTTCTTTCAAGTTCTTGTTCAGTTTCTCTTTGAATCTATGTACATATCTTGCACTTAGCATAGATTTTGACACTCTGTTCTACTGGTCTGATATCAATTCAGAGAACAACCATTTACTTTGGTTTGAATTTGGTTCCTGCTGTCTTCATATGATGACCTATAATTCTTTATCTGGAAGAGACAATGAGTTGTTGAACCCTATCCACTTTCTCTACGGCACTCCTGATTTTGTAGGCCTTTATTACATCTGTGTAAGCCACCTCTTGCCCGTGTTGAAGGGGCTCAGCCTTACCCATTTCCCATATGGAATTGTCTGCTCATATGGGTGCTGGACACTCTCTTGATAATCCTTTCTGCCTTTACCTGAATCATTTCCAGTTCTAAAATAACATCACTCTGTTCCTTACTTCCCTATCCATACTTTCAGAGTTTTGTTGCCAATTGTTTATTACACAGTTAATGTTTACATTACATAGATTTTCCATCCTTCAGCCTCGCTTGATTTGATCAGTCTTGATTTATGTGAGGAAGCAGGTGACAACAATGAAAATGTGATGGTTTAAAAGGCTGCATCAAGTATGCTCACACTGAAAGATTTCCATGGAGCATTGAGACTCATAGTTGAAAGGGATGATAGTAGATAATGAAACATATTTTCTCATAAGAATTAGTGTATTTGAAGGGCTATGAATACAGGGACTGGAATACATGCCTAAATTCTTAAATGGTATATATGATGTGGAGGATGGTGTGGCAGAAGGAAGATCACAGCTGAAGGAGAAGATGGCTTTTCATTTTTAGAAATGGTTACTGTTCTAGAAGATCCCTGCCCCTTCCGACAGAAAAAAAATTGCTGTGATGTTTAAGTGTTCAATTTAATAGATAAAGAAGCTGGCAAAAAAGGAGCATCTCCTCCAGCTGACAATCCTGATTATTCTGCTCCTCTCTATGTCCTACACATTGCATTTACAGACAGAGTTATTAAGCTGTGTTCATTTCTTTAGTCTTTGCAAACATCCCCTGCTTCTGAACTAAATCTTACTATAAAAAGCGATTTTCCATCTATTGACTTCCCAACTGCCACTTTCTTCATAAACATGTAGGGAATGACTGTATATTTCTCTGAGAGGAGGAGGTCAGAATGCACACAAAATTCAGCATGTGAACTATACCAGAGATTTGTGCAACAGCATAATGATATTTTGCATTTGTTCATAGAATTACAGCATCACAGAATGGTTGATGTTGGCAGGGACCTCTGGAGGTCATCTGGTTCAGTTGTCCTGCTCGAGCAGAATCACTTAGAGATGGTTCATCAGGACCATGCCCCGACATTTTCGAATATCTCCAAGACTGAAGACACTGCAATATCTCCGGGCAACCCACGCCAGTGATTAGTCACCTTCGTAGTGAAAAACTGTTTCCTGAGGTTCAGATGAAACTTTCTGTGTTTCCATGTTTTGCCCATTGCCTCTGGTCCTGTTACTGGGCACCTCTGGCAAGAGCTCTACCTTCTTTCCATTCTCCCTTCAGGTACTTACATATGTTGATAAGATCCTCTCTGAATATTTTCTTTCCTGGGCTAAAAGGAGAAAGGGTGCTCCAGTCCTTTCACCATCTTTGTGGCCTTGGACTCTCTTCATTATGTCCCTGTCTCTCTTGTACTGGGGAGCCCAGAAATGGACACAATACTCCAGGTGTGGCCTCACCAGCAGTGCACAGAGGGGCAGAATATCCTCTCAGTCTGCTGGAACACTCCTCCTTATGAATCTCAGGATACCTGAGATTGCCTTTCTTTGCAGCACATTTCTGGCTCATGTTCAACCATGTGTCCGCCAGGATCTTGAGGTCCTTCTCTGCCAAGAGGTTTCTGGTTTGCTGGCCATCAACACATATTGGTGCATGGGTTTGCTCCTCCCGCGGTGATTTCCCCTTGTTTAACTTCATGAGTTTCCTGTCAGCCTACATCTCCAGCCCGTTCAGGTCCCTCTGTAGGGCAGCACAATCCTCTGGTGAATCACCACTCCTCGCAGTTTTGTGTCATTATTAAACTTGCTAAGGGCACCCTGCCCCAGCATCTAGATCATCAATGAAGGTGTTAAACTAGACTGGGCCGAGTATTGACCCAAAGTACGTTGCTAGTTATTGGTGTCCAACTAGATTTCGTGCTGCTTATCACCCCACTCTGGGTCTGGTGGAGTGATCAGTGGCCCGTTCAGACAATTGTCAACCCACCTTGATGTCTGCCCATTCAGCCCATTCTTCATCAACTTCTCTATGAGGATCTTACTGTCAAAGGCCCCAGTGAAGTCAAGGCAGACGGTATCAATTGCTCTCTTCTCATCTACCGAGCCAATCATTTTGTCATAGACGTTTATCAGGATGGGTAAGCATTACTTCCCATTGGTGAATCCATGCTAACTAGTGCTAATGACTTTTTTGTCCTTCATGTGCCTGAAACGTTCCTTATTTCTGATCTTCCCCACCAATCCTATCTGAGCATTTATGAAGAGCTCCTCTCACTGGCGTTGTTCTCAGTGAGGTGACACAGGCTGCCAGTCATCCTCCTGGCCACTCCAGTTGCCCAAACCTGCCCTGTTCCCTGGCTGGGGGCAGTAGGACAGACCTGGCTGGTGAGGCTCCTGCCTTGATGGATCCCCTGTGTGTGCAGATGCCTGGCCCCAGGGAGCTGCTGGCCCTTGTTGAGCCAGGACACAACTCTTCTTGGTGGTTCTACAAGGATTTCTGGAGGGGATTTTGCTGCTATGGCTTTAGATGAAATTTTTATTGTTAGTTTTTATTCTTTTCACTATTTGCTTCTCAAATTCTTGCTTGGTCTTCATAGTAATACTTTTTACATCTACACTGTCAAAATTTATCAGGCTTTTCATTTTCTTTATGTCTGTACAACATTTTAAAAAATACTTTCTGGTTTCTAGTACTATCTTCTGCTTTGCTGAATAGCCATCCTGGCTTTATCTTTTCCTTTTGCAAATCTTTTTTAGCAGATGATATGCACTGTTTCTCTGTTTGCCATATGGTATCCTTCAGAAATTTTCATGCTGCTGGGAAGGGTTTAATTCTCTTATGTATGTCTTCTGGTTACAGACAAGACTTTCTTTCTTCTCTGAAGTAAATCACAATGGTAGTACATTGTTTGGTCTTTGCTGGTCCCGTTGTGATGTTGAAACTACATCTATATTCACATCAGGTTTGGACAGAGGTACTGCTACAAGATTTTGTAGGCTTTGCCCTGCAAGATTTTAAACTACATTTTGCACATAGCTCACTAACAAGATTATTGAATCTTTCAGTTGTTTTTGTAATTCTTTGGGGAAATATGACAGTAGTTTGAATCCCCTTAAGTTGAAAAGGAACTGAATTTAACAACTCTGGAGTATAGATGAACTTTCCAACACTCAAGCTGTTACATAAAGATGTGTAGCAATTCCCTCCCTATAAAATGAATGATCTTTATTGCATTCCTTAAAAAAAAAAAAAATTTGGACATTCCTTGCAGGGAAGGATTGTGGGTGGAGTGTATCCGGGAAAACGATACTTTTGAGAAGCCCTGACCCAGAATCCAAAGCATGAAAGGTAACAGCGTTTCCTACGTGTTTGCGTATTCACTGTTTCCTCACAGCTTGCTCTAAGTGGCTTCTCGCTTGTTTCATTAGCCAGTAGCTACTTCAAATAGCCTCAGAGATAACTATTTAAGTAACCAATAGCTTCTTCAAATAGCCATTCTTCTCAGGACACTGAACAGGGATTTTAGTATGGGCACTGAGCTCTGGGTTCTGGATTAATTGAAGAGACACAGGCACCTAAAAATCTGGCAATTCTCATGCATTAGAGTGTTCAGCTTTAAACTCCACTTTAGCTAAGAAGTAATTGAAGGATATTGTTATTCCTCAGGCAAACATTACCCAACTCCATTAAGAACATTTTAGACAAGTTTTCACACTCAGATGTTTTAATTTATGGAATCTGAGTGCTATAACATTTGAATCAGAATGATAACAGTAAGTACTATTTACCTTTACCTTCCTGAATGTTGTGATGTATTTGGCATTGCTAAAGGCAACAGTTAAATAAAAAATGGGTTTCTAGGATCTCAGAAATTCATACTAGGCCATATAAACCGGCTGTTGTTTCCTGTCAGAGATTCAGTCATAATATTTCAGGGAAATCTAGATCTTCAACAACACAGGGAAGGCTTAGGCTGGACATTAGGAAATATGTATTTACTGAGAGGATGATAAAGCACTGGAACAGGCTTCCTAGATAGGTGGTTGATGCCCCAAGCCTGTTGGCATTGGACAATGCCCTTAACATGCTTTAAATTTCCAGTCCTAAGTGGTCAAGCAGGTGGGCTAGATGATCATTGTAGGTCCTTTTCAAGTGAAATTATTCTATTCTATTCTATTCTATTCTATTCTATTCATCTAAAAGCAACAAGTCTCTTTTTCCTACACCCCATATTCCTGACTATGAAATACAGAATTAAAATATGGAGGAAGTTCCAGACATTAAAGAGTCTGACAGAGAGAGGGTGTGATTTAAAACCTTCTGAAATATGCTGTCATTAATAGATCCCTGAATTTATTTACTGTAGTTTACACCAAATTTTGGATAAGATTATGACTGAGGATGGAATCTGCAATAAAAAGTTTAATGACTTCTGGATTTCAGGAAGTGCAGCAGACCAATATCTCCTTACTCTCATACTATGTTTTTCTTCAGTGGCTTATTTCAGTCCAATCAACAACATAAAAATTCACATGTCACAATCTATTTGTGCCTTTGTTTATCGATATCTTTCTCTTTTCCAATCCTCTTGTTTTTTATATTTTCATCTATGCAAAAGTTTTTTTTGGAAACAGTTATTGGATACAGTGCTCTGAACTGTGAAATAAAATTTTATCTTCATTTGGTTTACGCTGGAGTATTTGTTTACTTTGAATTCAAGAACTCTTTTTTTGCAATGTTCGAAAATCTATAAAAATGCAATGTTTCATTTAATTCAAAATGTATTAATGTCTTCTGTTTCAAAGACCAGCACAAAAATTTTTAATTAACTGAATATATTTCCTTGCAACTGAAGTAATCCACACTGTCTAAATAATATCTCCACTCTTAAATACTGCACTCTCAAATACTTTTCAGAGTGAAAGATAGGCTCCCCTGCTCTCTTTATGTTTAATAATATGAAGCATTCTCAACCTGTAAATAAAGTAGTGCTTGAAATGGAAAGAAAGAGAACAGAACATTTACTAAATATTATACCTTTAGGAACAGTGAAAATGAAATGCAGAGAATTTGAAAGAACTGCTCCAAACCCAGCATCACAATTATGGCTGGAAAGCATACTGCTCTGCCTCTTCAGTGTTCGGTACATTGACTTCTTCTGTCAGGAGCGGTAAATCCCTGCTCTTGCCTTCTGGTTATGAAGCACTTCATAAGACATGAAAACCCTCTGAAACGACTACCCAGGGAAGAAGTTGCTCTGCTAATAATTTCAGCTTTGTTGCAGCAAGCCTAGCCTCTGAATAAGGTCAGTCATAGCACCATGGAATTGTGGAATGGTTTGGGTTGGAAGGGACCTTAAAGATTACCTGTTTCCAACCTCCACATCTATATTTGCGTTAAGGAAACTTCCCTGTCTGGCCATTCAGCAGACTGACTCTGGCAGTCACACCCACACTGTCTGAGCTGAGGCAGAGGCTCCTTCGCAGCTCCACCCCCACACTCACACAGGCACACTAGGTCTCCTTAACTGGCTAGAGCCCAGGTTTCCTATAGGAGAGTCTCAGATATCCAGATCCTTAAATAATTTAATTATGAAGCAATAACAGAATAACAACTTGACCTGGGTCCAAGGAGGGACCCCTGAACAAAGGAAACCCTGGGCTTTTATAACCTCACAGTCTAAGCATGTGAAAGTCTGGAGTCCTCAGCTCCTGATGTGTCTCTGAGTGTCATCTAGCTGGGCCACAGGTACTGGGGGCCCTTTGTCATGCAAAGGGCAGTTCACAGCCTCTTGTGTCGGGATCCTCCACCCGGAGCTTGATCTGCAGCTGGCACTGCAGCTCGTTTTAATCCCTGTTTCTTTGGTCTATTATTATGATGCTACTCAAAAGCACATTCTTTTTCAGTAGTTGTCTTTTACACTACTGTGCTGTTGCTTTTAATCCTCATCCTATGGCTTGCTGTTAAAGTCCAGTCTCCTTGCAGGAGGGAGAAGTGCTTTCAGTGAGATTCTCAACAGAACACATGGTCTTCTGTGCAGAGAGGTCTGGGGAATCTGGGACCCCACATCAGCAACCCAATTAGCAGAGCTGCTCCACTGAGACTGTAGCATTTCTAATGGATTCTATGACCTTTATTCCATTAGTTTATTAATAAAAAGAAAATTCTGCTTTCTGACTTCTCTCAAATGACCTGTCCTTTTGGTAGCTTGTCTTATTGCTAGTTGAACATGCAGTATTCTTTCAATGGACGCAATTGCTTGATAGCACCTACAGCAGAGTCCTTTATCAAGAAGTGAACAGCAACTATAATATTTCAAAATTGTTTCTGTGTTCAAGAGCAGTGGATTATGAAAGGAAGAAATGGAAGAGAGAATTTCCCAATAGCAGGCCCATGGCTAGAGTTTATGTGTGCAGGAGAAAAAAATGTTTCTGAGTGTCTCCATTTATAGTCTTCTTTTGAATTCACTAAAGGACAAAGTCATACTATGTACAGGTAAAAATCAAAATAAAAAATACAAAATAACTGTAGTATAGACTGGGCACACTTTTAAATATCAGTTAAGAAATGAAAAGTATTCTGGCCCAGTAATGCTCACCTTATGATTAAGCAAAGGTTAAATAAGTGGTGCAAATGTAGAAAATTGACAGCAATGAATTTGCCTATTTTCCAGTCCAATGTCTCAAATATAATTGCATTACCACTCTGGCATTTCCTTCACTGTAACAGTGTAAGGGTGTTATCAAATTTTGTGATTGGTGTCAAATAAGAATATACATTCTTATAAGCACAGATTAAAATTTAGCTGGAAAGTAGATGGAATTTAATAATCCATCCATGATGGAAATCTTGCATAGCAGAGGCAGGAAAAGTGGCTGACAAAGAAGAGAGGGTATTTTGCCTGCAGAAAGGAATGACATGAGTAGCTGAGCTACTACCATCAAGACAGCTTTGAGCACAGTGAAAAGATACAAGAAAGGTATAATCAGAGAAAAGAACTATAATTTTCCAGAACAAGATGAGGATATTGAGAAAGGACTATTTAACAAGACAAAGGAGCACTCCGTCTCAGTGCCTGGTGTACATGTTCATGCACTGATATTGTCACCTTGGGAGAAGGCTCCTCCTGCCAGATTGCTCCTGGTGGTGGCGAAGGGAAGGAACCATCTGTGACAGAGCAAACTTGCAGCCCCCATGCCACCACATCGCAACTTTGGGCAATGCCCACACCCATTGTTTGTCTCCTCACCCATTCCCACAGTCCCTTCCTTCAGAAGCAGGAAGATCCTCCCATGAAGTCAGCGCAAGGTCTCATTTTCCCCTTCTTGGGCAGATCATCTAATCCTCGCCTATGCTGCTAAGCTATAACCAACCCTAATAGGCTCCTGGCCTTGGAAATACCATGCCTGACCCAACTTCCTATGGACCACCTTCTTACTGTCTTTTTCCCCTTGGCATCTTCCATGTTGCCTGAAAAGGTAGACATCCCTTACCTACTGCAGTGTGAAAGTATGTATAGATGGTGATTTTAAGAAAGTCAGTGTGATTATGTAGAAGTGTCTTGTAGATTCTCCTTCAGAGTACCACCAAATTTATTAAGTGATCACTTATCCTGTGATAAGATGGTTTGTCGTCTTGGTTCTGATGCTTTTCTCTTCACAGGATGAACTTGGGGATTGTCTTGTGGTTTTAGCAGACAGTAAAGGAAGAGAAATGCATTCCTGATGACAGACCTTTTAGAATAGGCTGGAGCATAAACTGAAGAAAATTTCCAACACTGACCCTGACTACCAGAATAGTGATAGAATTACAAGGGAGGTAATGTTTATGGACAATATTACCAAATCAGAGCTCTTTGCCATTATATAGTGGCTCATAATGTAAATAAGGACCTGTTGATAATAGCTAGCTGCTCCTAATGCTATTGTAAAAGGTGGGTGAAAGATGGAGAAAAAAGTGCCACAACAGACATGTTCTGGGAATGATTTTAGAGGGGGAAAAATCATTATTTTTTAATACTGAGTTAATTTTCAGCTAGCAAATTGCAGTAAATTTTCAGACAGCAAGGTAGTTATAGGACTCTGAAAATGCACATTGGAAAAAGAGGGTATATAGAGTACTCCTTTACAAGATCTTTTTTGTCTATGAAAGGGGAGGAATGCAGTTTGGAGGAGTAGAAGCATGAATAAAGTCATTCACGTTGCAAATCAGCTTCTCCTGTAATATCTCATTCTAAGAACACACATTTCTCATCCTACTTAAAAAGTAGACCATACCTATGAGTGTAAGCTAATGTCTTCTGTTTGAGTAAGGACAAAATACCAAAGTGGTTTGTGGTATGACTCTTGGAATGAGATGAATTTTGAATTTTCTTCCCTGTTTGTCAGTCTGTAACCAATGATTTCCATGTTCTAATTGTGAGCTCTGTTTTCTTTTGACAATATTATATCTTTGTTCTCTCAAGGTTTGTTAGCCATTCCTTTTTAATCTGAGTTGGAATGATTGTTATAGAATATTCCAGTTTCTCAAGCTCTTTGTGTGTCAGCACAGCTAGTACTTCCTGTCTTCTTTTTTTTCATGATTGACAGAAAGAAAAAAGATTCTTGATTAACTGTATTCCAATTCCTTATGAACACCTTTTTTTTTTTGCTTTTCTCCCTGTAGTAGCACCAAAATATTTTTCTGTCAAATTACATGCCAAAGAATATCTAATTAAGGCTAGATGCTGGAGATAAAATTCAGCACTAGCGTGACTGCATAATGCTGTTATTTTTCACTCCTTGCTATGGTATAAGGATTAGATTGTTCCCTATAAATGTAACTAAATCTCAAAGGATCTGTTGGAACAACTTGGCAAGAGACAATCCACCTCAGTATTTGTTTAATGTTCACTGCGCTAAAGTGAGTTTTACAAACACAGTCTTCAGAAGGCCCAGATGAGTCAGACTGGTAAAAGGTGTATGGAATTGACCTGGCATGAAAATGAAACATCCAGTGCTGTGTGCACATGTGGTGGTTTAGCAGTTTAGAAAACTTGGTTGGATGGGCAGGTTGCTAGACCGATTAAACAAGCTGGTAACGCCTCTGCGGTGACAAGAAGGAGGAAATGCGAGAAGTCCCTTTTTTTTCCTGCTTCCCTGCTGAGGGGTGGTGGCAACGGGGGGGCCCCTGAGCCTCCTCCTGGAGTGGGCAGCTGGGGTCCCCCGGTGTGGCAGCTGAGGCTGGGCCACTAGGAGAAAGTCACCCCGGAGCCACGAGCAGCTGTGTGGCCAGAAACCCCCCTCAACTGAGGCCCAGGACCATGAGGCCGAGATTCATCCGAGACTGCCGTGGCCCACGCGGGGCCAGCGGGCCCCTGAGGCCGGCGCAGCTCAGCCCAAACCGAGGGAAAAAACCACCATGCAGCCGGCAACGAAACACAGGGCGAGTCTTTCCCTGATGCAGAGCCTGAAGAAGATCAACTTCTCAGCTGAAAACTTGCAGATACCAACTTTCTTCCAAGTCAGAGAAAAGGGAAAGTGACGTCACATGAGGAGGCTAACATTGAGGCGCCATGGTTGGTGGAAGAAGGGAGAGAGAGGAGGTGCTCCTAGCACCGGAGCTGAAATTCTCCTGCAAGCTGTGGTGAGGACTATAATGCAGCAAATTGTTTTCCCTATAATTCATGAAATGAGGTACATAAGGGGGTGCAGAAATCCACGCGCAGCCGGTGAAAAATGTGCTCACGCCAGAGCCTATAGATGCTGTGAAAGGCTTTTAGAGAACGAAGAAGAGAGCCTTTGCTTTCAGGCTGGAAGAGCTCATCCTTAAAAGACTAAAACCCCATGACTATTATGACCCATGATGGCAGTTGTGGAAGACTGCAAGATTTAGTGGGAGGGATTTTTTCACTGCAGCAGATTTGGGCAGACTGTTGTTTGTGAAGTTTGAAACCACGTTAGAGAAGTTCGCAGAGAATTATCTTCCATGGCAAGAATCCCATGGTGCAGCAAAAGAAACTCTCTTCCTTAAGCATACTGAAGAAGGACTCTTAAAAAGTGAAAATACTGACCAAAACCCCATGTTTGTTTCCCTTGCATGGGTTGGTGGAAAGAGGGATGTACTGGAAGAGAAAGGTGTTCTGGAAGTTTGCCTTGGTTTCTCATTATTCTTTTTACTTTTAATTCTGTCAGTAATAAATTTTCTTTATACTGTTTAAGTTTGGACCTGTTTTGCCTTGAAGTTTTTCCATTTTCCTCAGTAATCCTCATTTCACCTCATGAAAGTGAAGTTTTAATTTCCCCTTCTCTGCTCAGCTATAGCAGAGGCAAGGAAGTGAATAGTTTTCATGGTGCTTGGCGTCTAATCAGCGTCAAACCACGACAGCACAGTGCACTGCAAATAGCTGGCTCCCAAAAAACCCCATTAGGTCTTCAGTTTGCAGACTGTTCTTTATGCACCCATTCCTGTCTTTTCATATCTGACTACTTTTGCTTATTATGTGAATGACAGTGATTGAAATAGGAAAGCAGAATGATAAGTGCAATATGAAAAGCTTGAGTGATAATAATTTTGAAGAGAAATGATATCAATATGCTGGATTCTGCCATATCTTCTCATACAGATTTAAAAAGTGTCCTAACATTTTAAGATGAGAGGCAGAGATTAGTTTCTGGTAGACCCAGCTCTCTGTTCTTTCCTGCCTCTTTCAGTCCCCCAACTACCATAATCAATCCACCACTGTTCCACCTGGCCCTTACTCACCAGTTACCTGCAATATCCTTGAACCATTAGATGTGCCAATAAACCACATTTTCTGTCGCTGAAATTTTCTCCTGAATCTAACCTATGCTCATCTTAAGACTGGAGACTTTCATTTGCATACCCAGCATTGAAAGATGCTTTATTCCTTCTGTGAAACCTTTCCTGCTGCACTACAATCACTCTGTGACCTGCCTGTGTCAGCCAGCCATCTATCTGGCTTTCCTAGACGAGGCTGAAAATCTCTTCTTTGCCTCAGGTTACACTCTCTGCTTAACTCATTGTCACTGTATTTATTGCAAGGTCAGAAACAGCAAAAACAGCCTGGAAAAGACTGCAACTTGCAGGAAACTCAATATTCGGCTTCTCCAGGATTAATGGAATTCCACAGAAAACATCTCCTTGTCACAGTCTGGCAAAAAAGCATTGGTCTGGCAAAATCACACCAAATCCATTGCTGGCACAGGTGATCCTTCAGGTTATTGTACATCAGTCTCATTGCCTCGTGTTCGCAGTGCATCTGCCATGGCAGGGTTTCAATAATGCTGAGCCTCCTTTGCTCCTTGCACTGGGCTCAGTCCTTCCATTTAATTGCTGGGAACATATCAAATGATCTAATTTTTTTTCATCTGGTGAACTAAATAGGTTCAGCTGGTGGCTAAAAGTGTATTTATTTTTATGCCGTTTCTTGCCTTTTCTTCTCCCCACAATGTCCTTGAGGGGTATGCAAATGCAAAGTCTGGAGCATGATGCAAAGCAAATATTCTATCATTAAATTGAAAAATATAGACGAGCAATCAAAATCTGGGAAAATGTAATTCAAACTAAAATTTAGCCTTTAGATTTCTGCTCTTTTCTTATCAAGAAAGTAAAAGAACTAATTTTATTCTGCAAGGTAGCTATTTTTGAAAATTGGCCAAAATGAATTTTTAATATAATATGAATTCTACTGAATTTAATCTTATAAGCTTTCCCATTTGGTTAGAAGGACATAGTCTCATGGTCAGAATTATTTTAGGATAGCTGTTATTCTTCCAGAACTACATGTTTAATGTCTTTCACTGGTAAGAGACGACTTTTTTTCTTGGTAATCACATCTTCATCGCTCGTGCTCTGTTGCACAATATATATTCCAGCATAAGCTTAACACCTGACTGTATTTACCATAATTTCTTGGCTTGACTTAAAATCTTGTTTCCAAATAGAACGTTTGCCTGTCTCACTGCTAGTTCTGGTTGGCTGTGAATCTCGATTCCTCATTCACCCTGACAAACAGTTATTCACGTGAGCAGCTTCATTGGCACCGGTGTAAGGGCACGCAAATCGCAAAATATTGAATGTTTTTAGGGAGTCATATTCTAAAAAGAAAAAGAAAATTTCTTTCTCTTCCAAACGTGATTCCACATGGAATATAATTGAGAGGAAAGTGCTGAATGTAGGTGAATAGCATTCTTCACTCATTGCACTCAAATCTGTTGTGCTCTCTCATCATTAAGTTTAAGCCTTTGCATTGTTTGTAGCATGAGGACATTATTGAAATTACATTGCCACAGAAAGACAATTCCTTTTTTTTTTTTTTTTTTTTTTTTTAAAGTATCTCTGGGATGTGTGAGATACTTTGAATTTGATTTGGAGTTAAACCAAAACCTATTACTAGTAAATATTATTATTACCTGTTTTATCTCACTGGAAGTATTCCAAACTGAAGGTTGCAGATGGGAATCTATCCATACATAAAAAACTCCACACCTGTTTGATCTATTTGCTTTTTAAAGGGAAATATGGAGAATATTTCCTATAGCCAGACTTTACAGGGTTCATTTATAAAATTCCATAGGAAAACTTGAAAATTCTCCCTTGACTGAATAGGGAATCAGTGACTGCCATTTTTATCTTTCTGTCACTTTAGGTGCACATGAACAAACTTCTCTCTTGGTTAATGTTAATTTTTGGTACCGAGCTATAAGGGAATTGGTTTTCCAACAGAATGCTAATACTTCTCAATCACAACTCATCCAGAAATGTGGAGGGCATTTTTTTTTTCAATATTCCAAAAACGAGGATTCAGAGCGATTATTCTGATTTCTTTTCACTTGAATTGATTCATCAATTTAAGTTCATGTGTTTTCTCATTGTTGGAGGCTCTGCTGTGATAGTTCTGGTTTTACTTTCCATTAGAGTATATCTTGTTATCTAGAGGAAATTTTACTAAAAGCTTGACTTTGAGATTAGTTCAACTGTGGTATTCATTGAACGCATTTAATCTTCTAAATTATCTGATATTGATCTGCAGAAGGAGAAGCTTATACCTTTTGATGGAAATTTATTTATTTTGTTTAAATTGATTATGACCCTCATCCTGTCATACTCTTGACCAATTTCCTCCCTACTTTAAGGGACAGTACATTATCTTGATAATTTTTGCATTATTAAGCTTCAAAATAAACTTTGTCATTGCAAAGCACTGCTTCTTGCCAGTATAAAAATGTTTATATAAAACCCCATATGGAATAACTGTTTTTGTTCACAGACCGAGGTTTAATGCTGTTTTCAAAAGGTGCTAATATATTTTAAAAAAAAATATTTACCCATCATGAGCCCCTTTGCTCTGCACGCAGGAACAATGTGTTTGCTTCTAGTACAAACCACAAGGGGGCAGTTCAGTATAACAAACCCACACTGGGTAGAGTAACAGATACCAAAACGTTCCGTGAGAGAAAAGCAGCCTTTCTCAATCTTCAAATTAGGGTTGCATAGATGCAGAGATTACCCTTAACACTCAGAGACTTTTGGTCCAGACTTAAAGACAAGAACTATAATAACACAGAATGTATTTTAACATGGAACAGGCCTTTAGTCAACTAAGAGAAAAGAGGAAAGAAAGAGTTCATACCAGCTGGGCATGTTGGAAGGAATTTTCTCAAACATGTTTTACCTTAATTCAAGAATTTACATGCATCAGTTACCAGAATGGATTAGACTATCTTTCAGTTATCAGTTTTAATGTGATAAACATTAGTGCAGCCAGCTGCACCATAGCACTGGGATAGAGTTAAACTGGATTTGTTTATAATTTACCTTGTTTCCTGCAGAAAGCCTAAACCAAGCTTTTGTAACATGGATTAAACTGATGTACTGAAGAAGGAATATTATGCATAAGGGCTTTGCAAAAAATGACCAGATGTGCCAGTTGAAACTTTCATCTTGCCATAAATACAATGCAAAAATCTCCTTTTCTACGGAAAGCTCAACATTCTTTTTGTTGCAAGTTCTAACTACTTTACTGCATTATGATATAATTCCCTTAACACTGCTTAGCCAGGAGAAGTCCAGAATGATTCACAGTTCAGTGAAAGCTTGCAGATAGCTTGCAGTGTGCCCTTGCTTTGAGTTAATTTCAAGTGTACAGCAAAGGTAAAAATATAGGAAGGATGACTCTTGGTAAAGTGAGATAGAAATTTTAGCATAGCAAAGTATCTGCCAGGCTTGCCTTATGTATGTCCATCTCACGCCCCAGTGTGTTGGAAGAATTAAAAGAAGCAAGAATCCCCAGGAGGAGTTTGGACTGACTTGATCGATAGTCATCGTCACATCTCTTTTTGCAGCACTTTAGGACCGGGTGGCTATAGCGCCACAGGAGGACCTACAGAACTTTTGTGCCCCCAGGCAAGGCTGGCTTCAGCTCTGTGGTTTCATTGTGAATTCTTCCACCGAACCAATCTGTACTGCTTAAGCCACTGCTTAGAAATTGTGGCAGAGGCACAGTTTGAAGCCTGAATTCTTCGGCTGCTTAATGGGTGGTTCTTGCATGGTGGGAGGAGAAATCCTGAACTAACTTCAGGCACAACTCTGCGCAATCAGGTTAGAAGATTGGCTAAAGGTGAAAGAACTGACTATTACATCCTTTTCTAGGATCTGAGAAATGGTTGCTGTGGTTGGATTACACTTCTGTAGCAGAAAGCTTCTCCTCCTTTCTGAGGAGAGTGGCTTAAATGCATTGGGTTCTGTGTGAGGCAATGAAGCTGGCGGTACAAAAAAGTAGCTCTCTGTTTGAACCCATCACAGTGTGACGGCATTGTTTGCACCATTTTCTGCAGTTCTCTGTTATCTTTTAACATTACTTAGAAGAGAAAACACTTTTATAACCTCACCATGGGAGTTTTACTGACTAGATTTTTTCCCATGTTGATTATAGACTGCACAGATCACTGTACACATATGCACAATGGACCACTCCCATTCTTAAACATTTATTATACCAAATGTGACACTAGATTGAATCAAACCACAATTCTTTCCTCACAGTTCTGCAGTCTAGGTTGCTGCCTGATGATTTAGTCAAGGATTCATTTACTAGCAATCTGTGCTGCAGTGTCACTATTGTGCAAAAAAACCCTTTTAAAATAAACTTTCAGATTAGCATCATATTTAGATAGGACTAGAATATTCATCAGTAATATATAAGCATATGACTTCTATGCACTGTGAATTTCTGTCAAATTTAATGGTCATAGCGTCCTCGATCTCTTATATTTATTTCCTGATTAGTCTAATCAGATTTTCAAGTTGGAAAGTTGAACTGTCTCTGTATGGTATCTTGCAAAATAGGCTAAGTATCTGCCAAATAAATGAATAAAACAAAACTAAAAAGAGCATGATATCCAGTAACAACTGGTAATTGTTGTCAGTTACAGGGTATTTTACTGCACTTGGATAATTTTATTTTATAGCTAAGAATGGGAGGAATATTAAAAATGTTCAGTGTGGCAGTTTTCGCATTTCTTTCAGAGTTCTCTTCACATTGACTATCACCTACTCGTGGCTTATTCCCTATCTGACACTTGAGCAATTGTTATAAACCATTTCCATCTGTGATTTACTTTGTTTTCTATTGCAGGCGACAGTTAATGTATCTCGTCTGCTGCTATGAAATTAAAAATGGTCTGCAAACAATAAGAACAAACACTTGCAAAAACAGGGATAGGAAAAAAAAGCTTTTATGTTTTCAAAATTCATGTGCTTTAAAAATCCCTCAACGTAATCAGTGTTAGGATGCTTAAAGTATCTTCATTTAAAAAAAAAAGGAAGTGAGGATAGGCTAACACTTCTTAAGAATTTCTGCAGTAAATTCCTTCAGCTACAAAAGTGATGTAATATAGACATGAAACAAATATTTGGTGTTAAAGATTTCCACGGACTTTCTAAGTTTACTCTGCATTTCACTCCAGACCTCTTCCAGCTGAAATGTACTGACATTGGAAGAGTTATATCATAAGAAAGCTTTTCACCTAAGGTGAACAGAAGAACCTAAACTAATAAAACTTGATCACCGCTGGAAGGACAAAGATATAGCAAGCAAGGCTAGGGTAGGTAGTGTTAGTTCAGAAGACATCTGTGGACCAGAACTTTGCCTATGAAAGTGGTACGGATCAGGAGGTCCTACACCCAGCTCAAAGAGAGGAGAAAATAGTGAACAACCATACTGTATTTGGAAAAATCACATGCTTTTTCTAAATTTAATGCCTACCAGACAACATGCAAGTGTTATCTTCATTTCTAAGCATGCTGCTTTGAAAGTGGATGAAATATCTCTGCAACTGTTTCACTTTCCAAATGTACAGAGTTCGGTAATTTTAGGAATTATTTTTGCCTGTCCCTCAGCTAGTTAATTAGATGCCTTTTCTAGTGCAAAGGACATTTTTTGGATTTCACTATGACAGCTTCAAATGTTCATAAAAGTATAGCTCGCTCATAGCCAGGTCTGTCAATAATCACTGTAGTTTAAATCAGTGATTGGTGAACCACAGCTACAACAGAAAAAACACAGTGGCTGCTATTTGGACAAATAATGTATGGGGAGAACACAGTTTCGGACAATGATGACATAGGAATTGTCTGGTGTACATGCAGATGCTGTGAGTGTACATAGGAATTGTTAGTCTATACTCATCCACAGTATTTATGGCTCTTATTTATTGTTTCCAAGCTTAAGCACCTAGCTGAACTAAAATCTTAAGAAGAATACTGTTTGTGAAAATTCCTTAGCTCTGTACATCTTGAAAGGGCTTTTTAATGTACTTGAACGCTCTGTAGCTTGCAATGAGTTAACATTTAGGAACAAATGTATCATTTGCAGCCTCATGCTGTCCTTAAGGCACTTTTACTTCTCTCTTCCTTTACCTGTTCATATATGTTAGAGATGATTTTAGATCATTGTGTAGATTATTCCAGATAACTTTAACAAATGGGAAATTGTGGTTTAGTTCTGTTTTTGTGAGGGAGACTGATTAAGAATTTTGTCAAGACATATGCGAAAACAAAGTCTGTAGAAAAGTCTGGTGAAGAAATGAAAGGACTATTCACATAATTCACTAGATATAAAGTATCTTTTTGCCCTAGAACTCGATCTAGGTCCTAGATCACTAGATACTGCTGGGCAGTTCCCACAGACATTGACAAGAATTTAGGGTGTTCAGCATGTCACAGTAGGTCCACAAAATCTGTCTAAATTCTGCCCTGACCTTCAGTTTTTGGTGACATGCTTAGACTTAATATTTGCTCATAATTTCATCCCTTCCATCTCAGATTTTCAGATTCCTTTAACTAAAGCCTCAGTCATATTGTGATAATCCCTCAGTTTGAGGAATAACTCCATTTCTGTCAGCCTGAACATGCAGTAATAAATAAAACTGCCCAAATAGCAGTTCATCTCTGGAATGTAGAATGTTCTCCTGGCATTGTCCAAATGTCCTCCAAACAAGATAAAATTTGCTGTGCAACCTTCCATGTCTTGTATATACCATTATGCCTTCACCAGGTTGTGTTCTCAGGGTTTCTCTTTAATACCTTTTGTCAACATTCATACATGAGCGGAGTGGAAATGAGAAACTCTTTCCAATAAGACTGAAAACTGCTGCCCTATTTCTTATTTTATGATTTGGTAGGTAAAAATGATTTTGCAAGGAAGGCACTCAAAAGCTGTGTTTATCCCAGTTTCTGTTCCATTTCATAACCATGTCAGAATGGGACAAATATTTATTCTGTGTAAATATATATATATTCAATGTATAAATCTTAGTCTCTTCCTCCTATCTTTATTCAGTACCTTTATGCTATTTATTTTGTAAGTGGCTTTAAAGAAGTGAGTTACTTTCTTTGGAGCTTTGGCCTCTTAAACCACAACAATATTTCTTTAATTTTGGAAGTGTTTATGTAGGAGGCGGAGTAAGACTGCTTTCCCTGAGTATATTTCCATCATTATTTAAAAATTATAGTAGAGAGTATCACGCCTTTGAGATATCCAAAACGAGGAGCTACTCAGACATTGGAATGACAAAGTGATGGTGCTCTGGCTGAGATGCTCTCCAGCCTGCAACTAAAGAGCCATAAAACACTGTAGAAAAGAGCTGCTTTGGATACCACATTTATACAGAGTTCTAGCAGAATGAAGGGAGCTTACAGGACTTGGTGAAAAACAGAAACAAAATTAGACCACAGCATCAGTTATTTACAACTTGCTGTTATCAAAGATCCTTCATTTATTCAGTGTTATGGAAATCAAAGCATATGCTGCAATTTGTTAACTTTTGTCTCATGTGAGTAAGACCCCTTGGCTGTGCTGCAGCCACATCTATTTGCAATACACTGTGAGAAACCAGTTGTAAAGAGGTAACTTCCAGATAAGTAATAACAAATGGATGAGATTTTTTAGTCCCAGTTTGACTGGCATGTCTGTCTACATCACATTCTGTCATTATTTCTGTTTTGCAGGCACTCAATACAGGTTTGAAGAGTCAGTGTTTACATAGACCACATAGTGTCACATAGACCACTCTTGTGAAGGAGACATACTTTATGCAAATCACTAGATAATTATGTCCTATCTCTATTAATGACTTAAAGCTACAACACTGCAGATTAGCCACATATCTCTTTCATTGTTAATTTATGGACAAAATGAAGTATATTTGAAACAGATATATAAACTGTAAAAATCACCATACTTTAACAGGTCAGGGATCTGCATAACTTGACGTCCTGTTTCCAGCAGCTATCTGTGTACAGAGGAAGTGGTAAGTGTAATCAGGTTCATATTTTCAGAGTTGATTACTTTGAAGTAACATGCTGTAGGATTTTTTCATATATTACATTAAGCCAAGATTGGCTTACAATCTGAAGCACTGGACTTAAGATTTATATTTTTCAGGCCTATGGAATTCAGTGGAAAGGGTTGCCTTAGTGAGTTTGGGAAGACCTTTTTAATCTTTCCACTAGTATCTCTTCCCAGCAAGACAGCTGCAATTCTACAAAGCTATTTAGTTAAGTAGCTCTTACTGGTGTGAGCTGGGTATTTAAAAATCCTGAGGACAGGAGAATTTATCTTCGAAATAACATTGCCTCCTGTCTCTCTAGCAGACCATTCACCACAGAAAACCTAGACACACTTTTCTAAGTTTAGACAAAGCTAAATTCAGCCGTGATGTGGAGCAGTGTAGCGCACATGGGTGGCTGGGTGAGCTGGCAGCCGCTTGTTCAAGGGGGTCCCTTTCGCAAAGGAGCCCCTGCAGTGCTGTTTAGCGCCTCGCTGGCTGAACACTTCTCACCCGTGCGGTGCAGCACGCAGCCAAACCCACGTAAGGCAGATGAACTTAGGCGCCGCTAGAGATGCAGAGGTGGCTCTCAGACGACGATTCCAAAGGTGCTTTATTCGGAGGAGTCCCAGTGCCAAGAGAGAGCGAGAGAGCCTCTTGGGACTGGTTGAAAAAGGGGGTCTCGAGGGGGTGTGGTTACACAAAATCAGCCAATAAGGAGAGAGGGGAACAGGGGGTTGGGTTACATCCCCATAAGAATTTACAAAACTTGATAAAGAAAAGCCTTTATACCTGAGAGCTGACCCACCACCATGGCAACTCAGTCCTCACTTCTGTTTGCTCAGCTAACGCAACAGAGCAGGAAGGAGTCTTCAAGCCATAAGGACGTGACCGTGTCGTGTCAGGGGAAACGCAACTCCACCAGTGTTGTACTTAGGGAAGATTCTGAGTACCTTAAGTAACGCTGGCAGAAATCCATTCCAGGTACAAATCTCCAGTTTGGAAGGTCCCGTTTGACTTTTCTGAGCTATTCAAAATGCCTGTAAACAATTCATCTTACAGGAACATTCTTCAGGAATCTACAGTTATAATAATTAGATTATATTCAGCATAGTGCTTAATAATGTTTGATAATGCTTGATTGAATGCCTTTTTCTGAATTTCCCAGTTGTGAGAGATTAATTGTTCTCTAGCTTCTTATCACATTAATTTAGTTGGGCCTTTTGAAGTCACAAGGAAGAAGTTATAAGAAAAGATCAAAAGACCTCTGAAAACATCAATTACTGTGTTTAGCACATCAAATTATGGTGCACAGGCTTGTTACTCTCTATTTAGTTTTAGAAATGCATCTGAAATGACTAGGAGTTTTCAGAGTTAGGAGTTTTATTTGAGATTTGAAACTAGGAGTCTCTCCTCACAGCTGAGAGAGAGAAGGAAAAGAGACGATGAATCAATCCACCTGTGCTCTGTATATCTTGTAAATGTGAATCTCTTTCCACTGGCCCAATGCCACTTCATTCTTAGACCCCTAAATCAAGTAGCTAGACGTCAGTTAGGGTAAATCTTTCTTGGCTTGTGCCAAACACCTTCCCTGTTACACAAACAGATTTAATCTGGTCTTTGCCAAAGCAAATTCTTGATGATGTTTCATTAAGTGTCTAAATTAGGAGACATGAATCCCTTCTAGAAGTGTAGTTGTTCTTCATATTATTAAATAATACCCTTGAGGTAGTTTCCTTCATCCTGTTTATAGAACAAGTCCTTTATTCATATACAGTGGTGAAGACACCTTAATAACAGAATTTTCTTTCGAGTACGGCTCAGAATGCAGTTCTTAAAAACTGTTTAAGCACAGATTTACAGAAAGGGTCAGGTTGGAAGGGACCACAGAGGGTCGTCTGGTCCAACCTCTCTGCTCAAGCAGGCTCAAACCAGAGGACACAGCACAGGATTGCATTCAGACAGTTCTTGAATATTTCCAGTGAGAGAGACTCCACAACCTCTCTGGGCAACCTGTTTCAATGCTTGGTCACTGGACAGTAAAGACATTCTTCCTCATGTTCAGGTGGAACTTCCTGTGCATCAGTTTCTGCCCATTTCTCTTGTCCTATTACTTGACACCACTGAGCAGAGCCTGGATCCATCCTCTTGACACCCTCCCTTCAGATGTTTATAGATGTTGATGAGGTTCCCTCATCACTCCTCCTCAACACTCCTCCTTAAAAAATAGTCCTCCCTAAATTAAAAGTTGATAAAGCTCACTCTCTACCCTGGCAGGATTTAACTCTTAATAAAGTTAGCAATCTATTAATTGATCCTTAGTGAAGAAAACACTACACATAAGCTGTAATGAACAAAACCCTCAACACCAGGGTTCTCTAGACATAATGTATTTAAAACTGAAACCTAAACAAATACTTTGGCATTGACTAGGATATGTTAGGTTACCAGTGCTTCAAACCAACCTCAGGAAAGGATTTAAAGGCGAACCTCCTGTAAGCACAGAGCACAGGACGAACATGACCAGTAAAGGCTCTAACATTTTCTAGCAGCAAGGCATGTACAAAACAAAACTGAAGATGAAGAAAAGGCAAAAAGTCAAAGGACCAAGGTGAATGAGAAATTTTTAATTGAGAATAACTTCTGCAAACTGTAAAGAACACAATTAAAAAATTTAGAGGTGATTAGGACATCATTTCTGTAACAGTTGAAGATTACAAAAAAATTAACACTATATGGCTGTGGAATAGAATAACACATTTGAAAATGTTTCATTAGATGTAAACATTTTCCTTGAGATGGAAGGATATCTGCTTGCTAATTTTTTATAAGACTTAGCAAAAAAAGAAATATGTGTAGAGCTTGTGTCTCTCCTTCTCTGTATTAATGCGCCGCGTGGGTGGCTGGTGTATGAGCAGCCGCTTGTTCCAGAGGGGTCCTAGCAAGGAACCCCCGGCGGTGCCCCTTGGCACACTCGCTGGCTTGCCCTCTCACACCCGTGTGGTGGAAGCACACAGCCACTCTCACANGCGGGCTCCGTATGGAATTCCGACGGTGTTTATTCAAAAGAGTCCAAGATGGAGAGAGCGAGTTCCACTCGGGACTAACTTGTAAAGGGATCCTGAGGGGGGGGGCGGGGTTATACAACAACGACCAACGGGGAAAAGGAGAGAGGGGAGCAGGGGGCTGGGTTACAGCCTCATAGGGGATCTACAAGATTCGATGAGAGAAGCCATTCTCACAGAGTCAAGGGGAGGATCTTTAAACCTTGGAGCTGGTCCACCAGCGGGCCAACCCCACACCCGGGTCTCCCAGCCAGCCCCCTGGCCACCTCAGCTGTTGGTTCAGTTGCTGCAACACTGTGTCTTTTGCTTTTTTGAATTATTACTGTCCTGAAGGATGGGGAGGACACTGGCAGGAGAAATTTTTGAAACAGACTTAAAGTTAAAAAAGTGATTTTTATGCAGTGAAGTCCAGGAGTACTTAAATAATAAGTTATATATAATATGTGTTTTGGGAATATTGTCTCATCCTACAGAGCAGGATACTGCACTATCAGATTCCTATACATCACGACAGTCATATCTTGCACCAAAAGTTTTTCTGTATCCAGGCATTTGATACCTACTCGGACTCACAAATATGATAATGACCTTATCCCACCTCCTCATGACCTACACTTAAAAATACCTAAATCACTGTGTCTATTGCTTTGTTATTGAACATCACTGAGATGGCTAGTTTAAAAGCCACAAACTTATGATTGGTTTCCCTATATCCTTTTGTTAGAGATTATAAGTGAATGACATTTCTGTTTTTTCAGGTCATAGTTTATTTATGAGAACAATTGATTTAGCAATACATAGAAGCATCAAACTTTAAATAGATTACACAGTTCATGCTTCATAAATCACATTGGTCACACATTCTTAACTTTCACAGAAAGACCAACTGTTTGGATATTTTCCTTTAACAACAGTGGATGACCCTTTAATAACTACATTAAAACACAATTAGTTTTTGTAGATTAACTACAGGCAGATTTTAGATGTGAAATCGTATTTTGAAAATCTTTACTTAAACATTCTTGAAATGAAGTGCATCAGCAGCATTTCACACTAGGAAACACTTCTATTTTTACAGCAGTATTGCTTTCATAGCAGTACTATGTATTCTGCAAAGTGTTTGTATAGTTCACATTTTATCTGCTGTGGAAGATGTACTGAAAGTGATATGTTATATATTTATTCACACTTCGTTTTGGGGCTGACAATTGTAGCATATACTTCCTTTCTCATACTTTACCAATCACCTTAACCCTGACCTGCATGAATGTAATTTTCTGCATTAATGAGAAGTAGCTGTCTCTGTGAAGAGCCTGAGCTGAGTAAACATTGTCAGCTGTGTCAAATGGTGGTGATAAACAGTTTTCACTCTTTATTTATGGCTGCTGGTGCTGCTGGAAGAGTTCACACTTATTCAAACATCTGTTTTTTTTGTAAGCAAAGGACTACTGTGAAGTCCTGGAGACTAAGGAAGCGTGCATTCTGAAAACAGTTTGGGGTTATATTGTTACAGAGTTGCGTGCATTTTGTGCTGCAGGAAGTCTGTAGCTGTTATGCTGCAGTTTCTGGTTTGAACAGGAAACAACAACAGATTTGTAAGTACAAATTTGAGCTTGACAAGAGTCTGAAATTCAGAAATTAGAATTAGTCAGCACTCAAAACTTCTGCACCAATTTTTGTTCCCAAAATTGTAATTGAAAATGTAAAAGTGTTTATAACTCCTCAGAACAGAAATTCTGAAACTTTTTCCCATTTATAGGTGTTTAAATGTTGAGAAGAATAGCCTGTGAAGGAAAAGGAGACATTGCCAATGATGATCCCCAAGGAGTTCTCCATGTGTCTGCAGGCTTTCAGGAACCTATAAGCCTCAGTGGCAGCAAGCTGCTGCCAAACATGCATATAACCTGTGTGAGAACCACACAGATCAGTTTAAAACAGAGACAAGAAATTACTTTACAGAGTGGCTAGTGAATTTATGGAACATGATGTGAAGGCAGATGATATTTAAAAACAGACACATTCACAATCAGTATATTATTAAATACATGGTGGGAAGAACCTAACATCAGGGATGTAATATCTAACATCCCTTACGTTCAACTTGGTGGTGTATGCACCCAGCACCACTTGCAGAAAAATAACTGAGAACTAAGATACTGTTTTCTGACATGGATGCAGAAAGTTTATCTTATGTAATACTTATTTGTTTGTATTACTTCATGCTGGGCAATGTTCAAATGTGCAACTCCAGAAGTCTAGATGAAAATTTACTTGTGGTACTTTGATATTAAAGTTGCTAGCCAGTGTAGGATTTGTCCAAAGTCTGCTGAGGTACTTTGAAATTCTTCTATTGATCAGGGCTTGTACAGAAGAATTAAATTGCTAGTGAGCAAAACAGGCAATGTCCAATTTGGGCAGCATGTGAAATATTGGAACAGCTCTTTCCTGCATGTTCCTATGCAAAGTTTCCAGGAAAACAGTGACTAAAAAGAAGGTGTTCTGGGAAATCAACAAAAAATGGTCCAATAATTTGGCTCAAATTTGGCTGTGCCCAGCATGACTAAACATCTTGAATTTTTTTGTCAAGTTTTTTTCAAATACCTGGAGAAAATATTTGAAGGAAACAGCAATCGCGGATTGTAAGTTGAGTGTTTTTCCATTTGGTTTCCTATTCCCCTACTTGATTAAACTTCAGCTTCAGAACTGCCCTAGTGCTCTTCTAATTTTGATGCAGATACCCAGCTTCAGTGGAAAAGTTGGGAGTTTCTCCCAGTCAGGCTGCTTTAGTGATCATATCACCTCTACTTGAAAAGTGGGAGCTGTGACTTTGAACTTCTCTAGTCCAAAATGAGAATAGACCCGAGGCATTTTTGATTTCTTTGACATTCTGTGGTAGGCCATAGAAAGATGAACAGCAGCTCCATCTCAATATCTACTGATGCTGCAATCATCTTAAAAAGGAACTAAAATATGAAATGTTGAGATTTCTGAAGATGGCAGAAATACTTATGCACACAGAAGAAGTTAGGATTTGCTTTGGTGCTGAGTGTTTTCATTGACTATCTCTCTGTGCTCTTATCTGTGTGACAGGAGCTCTGACCCACCTCTGGGAATCCTCCCACTTCCTGTTGTCTGCATGTATTAGGAGGCCTATGCAGCCTCTCTGGGGTTGTATTAATGGTGGAAGGGTAGGTGAATGATGCTTGAAAACAGGATTGTCTTTAAAAATCAGATTTTTAAAATAATTGTTTCTGATGTCCTCTTTAGTTAGTTAATATTTAGGGTATCTGCCTTTTCATATAAAGCTCTCACTGTAGCCAGTGGCGATCTTGTAGCTGAAATGCTTGTGACTCACAATGATTGAAACTCTTGTGGGTTGTCTCTTTAGCTTGTATGTCTAAAGAAGGTATGCTAACATTCAAACTGCTTGAATATATTTTAAACAAATGTATATAATTATTGTTAGCTTTGGCCCTAATTATTTTGCTCTGTTAAGCTTCTGAAATATCTTGACTTGGTTACTTAATGAATCTGAAGCAGCAGGCAGATGGCTTTTCATCTATTGTTAAATTTCAAGGGCTTACTAGTGCTAATTATTTTGAAATGGATTCCTACGATATTATGCATTATTTCAATGAATAATGCAGGACTGGCAATTTATTGGCAGAACATTCAGAGGAGTGCCATAAATCTAGAAATAACATAAAAGCAGAGTGGATACATATTTTAAAAGCACAGCTTGGGGAATCACATTTGGGCAATGCTACAAACCTTCTTATGAGGGTGCATATTTTTAAATATAATCAAATCAAGAGATTGTCAGTGAGAGATTGGAGTTTATTCTACATATGACAGCTAAGAGACAGTTATTGAAATTAAATATTACATTCTAGATTCTGTGCAAACTCATGAGGTAGAAAGAGACAATCTGTACTGTCAAGAACTTGCAACCCAAATATAATCCCAAGTGCAGCACCCGTATACAGTCACAGGTGAGAAGTAACAAGAAGACATGCACAGCTGATGCCATAGCCTGTGTTTTCCAGGCAGCAGCAACCCATGTTTTTTGTAAGCCTGTCTTCAAAGGAGAGAGTGAGAAGAAAAATGGCAACAGCTAATGAGATAGCTCTGTAGTTGTTCAAAGTGAGCCCTTGCCAAGCTTGAAGAGCAGTTAGAGAACTGAGCAGAGAAATCCCCTACAAAATACAAATACAAGGAGTAAAAATATAAAAACATATTTATTATTTTGTTTAGAATGAAGTATGATTTTATAAAATACATTTTAATCTAGGGATGCTGACACTTATGAAAATACAGCTGGATAGGTTTTTGGGATTTAAAGCAGTAACAGCTCTACCTCATAGGAACTTTGTATGGTTGCACTGTAGGGCACAGGGTTTTGGACAGTTATTTTTGCTGTTGCAATAGTATTTAAAGACATTAAAATTATCTAATAATGGCCACTATTGGAGACAGGGTACTAATCTGGGTAAACCTTCACTATGCTGCAGTATGAGCACCTCTGTGTTCCTTCTATCACATTTGCCTGTAGTCTGGATATAAACTTTTAAGACTGACAAACCTTAGTGTAAGACAAATACTGTAAAACAAATAGAGGAAATAAGTATAAAGGGATACACTTTCTAAAAAGATGATGATATAGAACAAATAAAAATGACAAGATAAAAAAGAAATCCTTGATTTATAAAACAAAGGTAAAGGAATCATGTTAGTTTTAGTTGTAGAAATGTACTGAAAAATTTGGGCAATAAATTGAATGTTCTAAGGAAGATAACTGCAACATTCTTTTAAGATTATTGATTACTATTTTTTATAATTAAGAAGTTCTGTGTAAGGTTCCCAGTACTTTTCAGCAACTGAATTTACCATACATGTGTAGAAACCATACCACTGCAATGTATTGTAGCAGCAATAGCACAAAGCCTATGGCCTTTCCAAGGAATGAAACAATAATTAGTGAGGCAGAATGTTATCAAAGTAAGGTAGCAGCAGTGAATATATATATGAAATTAAAATGGTATTTTTTTCATTAAATATTACAGTATTCATGCATGTTTGATGCCAATTTACAGAGTGCAGATACTTTAAACTTTACATGTGATTTTAATTTGCTGAACTATACACATGCACACCAGTAAATGGAAAATGATTAAGAAAATATTTGTTAGAAAGTTCTGTTTGTATTTTCATAATTTTCTATAGGTTCTGTTCTTCTCTAAATAACTTCGTTCAAAATGTACTACACTTCAGAATGGACTGGTAATAATGGATATTTATGTTCAGAATTTTACTTTGTCCTGATCTACTCAGATTTTATGTAGAGATGCATATGCAAAATGGTTATTAGGAAAAGCTAGCATGACCATTTACCCTAGTGTCTAGCCAGCCTGAATTTTTTCTGGGGTAATTTTTGTAAATTTTTCAAAAGAAATTTTGAGATTGATCGGCTTCAGTCTTTGTCAGTTATTAGATTTGAGCAACACCTTTCACCTGCTAAAGAAAAGATTTTTGCAGGGCTGCTTGCATTTGTCTTTAGAAGAAAGATGAGGGAGACTTTTAGTAAGCATTCTTCCAACCTTAGGATGTCTTAAAGGTTAGATTGTCTAATGGTGACTCAGCCACACACTTAGAGCTAACTGCTTAATCCTAGCGCTACTGCCCAGCAGCAGCCAAACACTGGAGTGTTATCAACTCCTTTCCAGCTACCAGTGCAAAGCACAGCACTGTGAGGGCTGCTGTGGGAAAAGGAACTCCAGATCAATCCTACTGTTAGTTGCACTTCCAAATTAACGACATCCACTCTGAATAAATTACACCATGAAGCAAGTTTTGAAGTCTCTTAATCAATACATATTGTTTTTTGTTGTTGCTGTCCTGAATATATGTATAGACAAGACTTCTTTGGCATTTGTATTTCTATGTATTTCCATAACTTTCCCTGAAATTCACTTTTAGTCTGGTGTTCTTTCTTGGTCTTATGTTTTCTTTCCTATTGAGCTTCTTTCTAAGCCTGACAGCAAAGAGCCTCTTGGAAAGCTTGCTGTGCTCTGCATCTCCTCATTCAGCGCACAGGATAGCGATTGTCATGATCATGATTCTAAGATAATCACAATACCCCTCATAACATTCTACACCACTCTTTTAGGAGGTGCCACCAGCCTCTGGAGGTGCCACCTGTTCTTGGCATGTGGGTGTATAAAATTCGAATGGAAAGGAATTGGCAAGTTAGATTTATACAAGTAATCAAAATGAAGTACAGAGCTGGAAGTACAATTTTTCAGCTTGACCTGAAAAGCCAAATTTGGTACCTGGCAACTATAGCACATCCACACCCCCAGCAGGTTGAGGCCTTTTTTTCAGCAGCTCTGGGAAATGGAGAACCACTGGAGCCAAAACTGTTGAGACAGTCAGTGAAATTCCAACAGGCAAGAAAAGTTTTTTGGTAGAGCCCCAGCATGGCAAGCTGCATCAAGTCTGACACAGAACCTGGGACTTGGGAGAGCAGGACAGGCTGGCACACAGATTCTTGGTTTCTCATCATCCTAGGTTTACAGGGACAGAGCACCCCAATATTTCACTGAGCACTCATTGTCTTTCCAGGTCCTCAGGTCGCCAGACACCTGCAGACAGGTTACCAAGATACCACTGCTCTGTTCTCAGAAGCTCACGAAGGATGGCGAGACTAAAGCACGTTAAACTTTCTGCTTCTTTGGAAGCCAACATGGTGAGCTGTCTGAGAAATGTGGCTTGTGCTTTCACTACCTACTTGTCACTCTTTTTATTCAATAAATTCCTCTCTGAACCCTTTCTTTGCCAAAAATCTGGTTTTAGCCAAGAGGTTTCTTTCCTTTGGAAGTGTATGAAAAAGGAGATACAGTACAAATGATCCCGTAAACTCTTGAACTGCCGAGTTAGCTTCCTTGATAAATGTTAAGAATTGAGATTTTGCTTCTAATCAAAATAACAAAAATATCAAACACCTGAAATTTCCCAGAGATGGCTCAAGGTAGTTCTAGTAGCAGATAGATGGTGTGAATCACCCAAAATGTAACACAGTAAATTACACACTGCTAATCACAAAAATATGAGCACTATACCGCTTCACACCCCATAAGTTCTTCTATTTATATAAAATCCATGACAGTTCTATGACCCAAAAAATACAGATGTAAAAACGAACTACTCTCCTGAGCTGGCATCTGAATGAACATTGTTCTAGTAGAAGCAAAGAAAAATAAATGATCAGTAACCACGAATATGAACATTTTACAATCTGGAGAGTTAGCAATTCAAAGGGGAATAGGGTGAAAATGAGTAAGGAGAAAACTGGTGTACAGAAAATGTTGCTGCAGTTGTACAATGTTTCATATAGCTTTATATTGCATTGAAAGAAGCATATATATCTACCAGCAGATAGGGAAACGCATGTTTGCAACTGTCCAGTTCTCTGAGATGCCATAAGGGACTCTAATTTGCACAGGACAAATGCTGAGTATTTGAAATTTCATGAGGCACTGTTCAATGGGAATTTCTTCTGTTCTTCTTAAAGTCCCTCAGTCACTACCGGACTTGTGGGCGTGTCAAAGTCGGTATAGAGAATTCCACTTTAAGATAACAAATAGTTTGATGATCTATTTATATGCCTCCTATTAGCATTCTACAAAGTGCGGGTTTTTTTATAGGCATTCACTGTTAGGACCAATTCTCCTATGAACTTAATCTAAACTGAATTGTTCTCTATGAAACTAGTGTAAATTTTGGCTGAGGCGGAAGATAATTTGCAACCATATCTGGAAGAGCCTTATTAATATTTTTTTCCTGCTAGTTCTTGGAATATTTTTTCCTTTAATTTCTGGAATGTATCTGTATATCTAAAGTTTTTTCTTCCATTAAAATTGAAACAAAATTGTTAGTTCATAGAACCAATAAAAACTAATTCATAGAAAATTAAGTTTTTATTCATTTCTCCAGCTTCCATCTCTTTCCCAAGTTTTTCTTCAGTAAGAAAAACAAAAACCCAAGTGTTACTATGGAAATGTCCTGAGAGGCATTTGTTACAATTTTCTTTCTAGCAAAGGAATTGCTTTGGTGTATTTCTTTGTTTTTAAATTTGTATTTCTACTAATTCTGAGAAACTGTAGCCAGAAGTGATGCTGCTCCAAATTTGCCTTCATTTCAGATTAAAATGAAACCAAATTATTTTAGCACTGAATTTGAAGACTGTGAATACTCTTCTACTATAAAGTAATTGAAATATTTTTTCATTGTGCCTAATTGAAAAATTCTGCAAATCCAGGTATGAAAGACAGAAATAATCTTCAAAGATCATATTTAAGTCACTGTGATTTTTTATTAATACTTCCTCTATATTTCTTGTCAGCAATTTAATATAATGAACACTGAAAAAATGTAGTGCATGTGGAGCATCATGTGTTAAGAGTTTGGTCATGCAATGAGAGTAGGATCAGACCGTTTTATTAGCAAAGATTTGAACATAAATATACAAATCCAGATGCAAAAAGGTTTCTGAATTAATATTCAGGCATAATATGAAGTCCGTCTTACTAAGAAAAGCTTTTTCTCCTTCCCATTTGCAAGAGAAATTGCTACTTGTATGCAAGCATTTTCAGAAACGAGTAATGTCACAATGCAGAGTTGATAATTTGGGCAGGATTGATACATGAGGCATGTTTCAATGTATGATAAGAAATATATCACTATCATTAACTAATTTTTGTTAACAAACACTTCATGCTAGTTTGTAAAAAAATATGGTATTAAGCAATGTTTATATTTTTGTCATTTAGCTCTATAATGAGTCATACTCAATGGAATGGCAAAATTGTCCTCATTATAGAGTTATTGAAGAAAATGTATGTCTGTTTTTATTGTTGGGATTAAGGCTCTGATGTTGCATTCATTGAAACTGATATTAAAACTCCTCGTGATTCAGAGATGGAAGGATAGGCCCTCAGTGGAGTTGTCTAAGTGGCTTATGGAAGCAGATGATTCTGAATTTAAATGTTCTTTATGTAATTTTTTCTTTCATTCTTCTTTGTACTGCTCTGAATCTTTTATTTGATAATTTCAAACAGAAAAAGGGGAAAAAATGCCACAGTCATATCTGATTTCTCCTCAGCATCTCCTTGCCATTTTTTACAGCAAATCTGAAATACGACATTTTTTTTTTTTTAATATTCATGGGATAGACCAAAAAAAACCCAACTCCCCTTCCCAGCAGGACAGGGGAGAGAAAATAAGATGGAAAACAGTTCACAGGTTGAGATAAGGCAGTTTACCAAAGCAAAGTGAAAGTTTGCACTTGCATAAGCAAAGAGAAAAAAAAAAAGTTTTATTCTCTGCTTCCCATCAGTGAGTGATGTCCATTCACTTCCCAGGCAGCAGGGTTCAGCACGTAGAGCAGTTACTCCAGAAGGCAAACATTACAAATAACAAATACCCCTCCATTCCTCCTCCCTCCCTTAGCTTTTATACCTGAGCTGACATCATATGGTATGGAATATCCCTTTGGTTAATTTGGGTCAGCTGGCCTGGTTGTGTCCCCGCCCAGGACCTTTCCCACCCCCAGCCCCCTGATGGGGCCGGGATGTCGGGAGACAGCTCTGATGCTGTGCCAGCCCTGCCCAGCAGCCAAAACACTGGAGTGTTATCAAGTCCTTTCCAGCTACCAGTGCAAAGCACAGCACTGTGAGGGCTGCTGTGGGAAAAGGAACTCCAGCTCAGCCAGACCCAATACAGTTATCAGCTCATGGTGGAGTTCGGAGAAGCTGTAAACTTATTGTCTTTGCAGGAATAAATCCTTGAATCCTTTCAAATGAATGTGTACAAGCTGACTTTTTTTATCTTTTCTGTGGCATGTACAATACACTAATGTAATGAAAATTCCTAAAAATCTCTTAGAGGTGCAGAAAAGAATGAAAAGCTTCTGAAGATTAAATTAACAGTACAATGCAAAAATAATGGAGTGTACCTCTGGTGCAAACAAGTGTGTCCCTCTGAATGCAATCAGACTGTTTTCATGAAATATTATACCTTTTTCCCAACAAGAAGCTTGAATACATGTACAAACATATGGGCAATGCCTGTGCACGGATTCACTCAGATGCAATACCAGATGTAACGTAGGCAGCAATTTCACTTGGTCTCAAATTTCTTTGCCTATTTACTTCACATCAAAAGGCTATGCTTCTGTGTGAAGCAAGAAGGTGTGATTCATGTCTTATTTTTTATCTATCTCAGGTAATTCAGCTTTCTCTGTCACATGTGCTCAGCAATGTACAAAAAAGCACCAGCCTTTACGTGTGCATTCTCAAGCGAATAAATTTCAGGAACATGATAAATATTTATTTTATTTTATTTTAATTTTTTTTTTATATTTTATTTTTTAATACTGGGAAGTCTGATTTTCATTTATTTAATGAAAAATGTTTCCATAATCACCACATAAAATAACTATGCTCACACAGACTTTAAATACTACTCCTGTGTGCTACTCTGATACTAGTAATTCTGTCAGATCTCCACAAGTTCCAAATTTTAGATGTGGACTAAGTTCTTTTGAAATATTGATCATCATGAAAGAGAATTTTAAAGAAAATGTTAGAGGAAGATGTGTTTAGAAACTGGAATATCAAAGATAAAAGTTCTTATTCTTCCTTGGTCAGATATGGGCTGCATTTTCTTGCTTTGTTGAACATTTACATTTGTAAAAGAAAGGATAGAAATGGGGAACTCTACTTATCTGCAAAGCAATTTGACGTCAAGTGCCTCTGGGTCAATATATGAACCTAATTACTTTGACAGAAGGGAGAGAGATTTCCCTACTATTCAGCCAAGTTTTGCAGTAACTTGGTTTTCTCAAGGTAATGAGTAAATATGTAGATAGTTATTATGGCTCTGCTGACTTGTTCAATAGAAGGAACTTGATTGAAAAGAGAAGCTGTGTGCAGTTCATTGCTTTCTCCCTTCCTTTTTTTTTTCTATTTTTGAATTTCATGTTTCTTTCTATGTAGTCTTTTGATTAAACTTTTTAATCGATATTCAAAGACATAATTTGTAAAGTGGATTTATTTCCTGCTGTCTGCATGCTTCTGGAAGACTTTCATAAAACAACTCCGTTACTTCTTTGTGATTCTTTTGCGTTCATAGCAGGACTAAAATCACAATACCATCAAAGTTTCAGGAAATAAATGAAATCTGTATCAATATGTCAGCATACACATGTGTATATTTCTATTTGTCAGGTTTAAATTTTGATTTTCCCTAAGGTTTAAAAAAAATAATTTTTACCATTACATGCTATTTTAGAATTTTGCCTTTGAACAGTGTATCAAATGTAGAAAACTGCTAGTAAATATTTTAATTGTGCTTGTGAGATCATTGGAAATGATACTTATTGGCACTCATGGCTTATAGCTACTTATGAATGCTTAGCATGTACTCAGGGGAGCAGTAGAAATGCAGATCGAAATATTCACTGCACATCTGGTAATCATTTTTTTCACTATCTACAAATTATATGTGAATTTAAATATGATAAATGGTTCCCTTCTCTTTATACTTAACCTTGAAAAGAATTGTGTACAATTGTGACTAGATATTTGTATTTGTCTGTTAAGATGCTGAACAGCTTTGGGAAGACCATTGTCTTCAATGGGTAGTTACAGGACAAGTAAGCTTGAAGTGGTCAAATATCTCTCTCTCCAATGAATTCACCAAATTCATAAGATTTTCTTCTGATGAGTTTTAATTTTTCACTTTTTTGCTCAAGTACTCTTTAAATGTGCCTAGCGCAGGTTCTGAGGGGCTGGGTGAGACAGCTGCTGCGTGTTCCACAGAACCCCGTCCCGGGCGGGGCCAGACCCCTGCTAGCCAGCTGTTCTCTACCAATGGCCGAGATGATGGCCAGGCACCTCCCTGCGCATGTTGGCTCAGGTGCCCCC
Organism: Mohoua ochrocephala; assembly: GCA_013398855.1. Classification (NCBI taxonomy): domain Eukaryota; kingdom Metazoa; phylum Chordata; class Aves; order Passeriformes; family Acanthizidae; genus Mohoua; species Mohoua ochrocephala. Next base: position 175,520 of record VZTA01026985.1, read on the forward strand.
AGAGGTGGAGAGGTGGCTGCCGGCCTGGACTAACGTAGATTTTATTATGTAGATCCCCAGGGAAGAGAAAGGACCCACATGGCGTCCCAGGAACCAAAAGCATGAACTTCCATTCAGCTGGGGGTTATAAGGGAGTCCCGAAGGGGCGGGGTAATACAAAACAGCCAATGGGGAGAGAGGGAGAAAGGGGCGGGTGATACAAAACCAACCGATGGGGACAGAGGGACAGGAATGGGGGGTTTGGTTACATGTTGCAGGGGTACATGAATATGCATAAGAGTGGATGGGAGAGGCTTCTTCCAACAAACCTGGAGGGGGCTTTCTTGGACCAAACCATGGTCCCTTGATCTTTTGATCCCCCCGCTACCATCTCATTGCAACAAAGTACTTTTCTACTTCCAGTGGTACCTTTGCAGTCCTGGAAAGATGAATTAGACTAGAGGCCACTGCTGTAACTACTGCCACCAAGTCAACGCTGAGAAATTTCAGTGGCATGAAATTATGTTTTTTGGGTCTTGTGTCATCACAAGGGTAAAAGCCTTACCAAACTGAGTCTCATAGCTTAAGCTTGTTGACAGAGTTCAGTGTTCGATCACCAAATTATATCGTCATGGGTTAAAAATCCTCAGTGATTCCTCATATATGGAACACTCGTTCATGTCTTTGTACTGAGACAGTGGCAACAACAGGTAGGAATACGTGTTTCAAGATTTTTTTATGTAAAGATGGAAATGAAAGATTTGCTTATAATTACATAAAGACTTTGACTGTTTTACAAACTGGTGATTAACAGGAGTGGAACTTTTGAGTAAAAGCTGAAATATTATGAGAGTCAAGGCTAAGCCAGTGAGCTGTTAAGGAGGAAACACTGGTAACCTATGTGCAGATCTGTGAATAGATTTCAAATGGGAGAAAGCTTAAGGTTGATATATAGATTAAAGTGCATATCTTATCAAAGAAGCAGGATAATAATCATGGCCAGAGTAATCATTAGTAGAAGGAAAGATACATTTATTTGTCCAACATGATGAAATGCATTCTGAAAATAAATATACCATAAGCCAGCATGGGCGGAAGTAATTTTACATAGCTGGGTTTCTTCAGTAATCACCAGAACAAGAACACCCCTTACAAAAGACATTAATCCCGCTTATCTCGGGCACCTATTTTGTGATGGTCTGAACAATGCTGTGAAGGTATTCATCTCCCTCTGCTGAAGACAGAGGTATCCTCCATGACTGGATCACAAAATACAAAAGGATTAGGTGTGAAAATAAAGTAAAATTATAATCACTCAAGTGCTTGCCTCGCTTTAAAAATTATCCACTTTTTAGAAAGTCCTAGTGCTCTGGTTCCCTGCTGAAGCACAATAAGGTAATGCAACTTTCCTGCACATTCACAAATTAGGGAGCGCAAGTACTAAATATGGAATCTGAGACCTGAAGGATCCTTGGACTCATCAGTGGTAAAAGACAAAGACGGGCTTCCTACTTATAATTATGGACAGGGTAATGAATTTCTAATATCTATCCAAAAAAGATTGTAGAGGTGTTGCTGCTGCGGCTGTGGAGGTGTTTAACAGCTGATCTTATATGGCATCTCTAATCAAGAGAAAATTTCTCATTGGAGAAAAAAATCCTTCAAGTGAGATACTGAGATATGAAAGAATGATTTAGAAATTAATTATCAGTTCAGGAAAAACACACAGGTTTCAATTAGTTATAAATTCTAATTCCAGCCCATCAATCGGTTTGCCTTTAAGTTCAATACACGCTGTACTGTGTTCTAAATGTGCTACAGTTTCTGTCAAAACAGGGATTGTACTCTATATTCATATGCACAGTCTCAAAAAGGGTTTTCTTGGATAGGTTTGTTTTGATGACTGCAGTTGAGGAAGTATTATGGGTAAGCAGTTGAAAATCATCTTAAAGTAAAATAAAATCACTTTTCGAACATCATATTCTCTCTTACAGCCGGAGTATCTCCTGCTCTGCATGGTGCAGTTTGATCAAAAAAAGGAGAAAGTAATAATATTCCAAAGAGCTGAAAACCATCAGAGAAATGTGAACAGAGTCAGTAGTGTCATCCTAACTATTCTGTTCATTCAAATACATTTTTTAGTCCATTTCGTAGAGGTTATTTCTATGCTGGTGAAAGGATAGATGTCTTTGAAGGAAGGGCCATGCTTAAAAATAGTATTTTAAATTGTATTCTTTTGCCAGTCACTATGTACAACTAACAACATTTTCTGTCTGTAATGAATTCTGGTAGTCAGCAGGTTGCCCACTGGTCCCTTCCATTAAATAACAAGATGTTGTTCTGCAGCCACCAAGAAAAATGCATTCTCCTCTTGAAAACAATTTCCACAGACACTTTGCAAAAGCATAATCCTTCTCTTAACGGCCACATCTGTTCAGCTGCAAATGGACTTTTTGAAATGACATATTGTCTACTTGTTACATATGCTTTCTGTCTGATCTTAGAAATCCTGGTTGTACCTCTTGGCCTCTTGGTGCTGTGGTTTTGTCAAGTCTCAAATTTGGACTGCAGCTGTGTGTAAATGGCAGGTTGTCACTGCAAGGCTGGTATTTCGTCATCTGACATTCTTTCCTACGAGTCGGTATAAACACACGCCCCTGTCCGGAGACAGATGTTAGATGCTGCTGGAACTTGTACTTCCCTCCAGGTAAGAAATACTGTAGATAGAGAGCAGTGTGTTGATCAGAGACCTGTGGAGATATGTGCTATGTTCCTGCAACTGCTAGATGTCCTCAGGCTGGACACGATACTTCCACTGGGTTTCTGTAACATAGACGTGATGTTTTGATGTCTTCTAGGGGAAAGTCCTACATAAAATAAATCTACTGCTCCCAAAAATTAAAATTCTGAAATCTGGCCATGTACATTTTCATGACTTCTTTTTAAGAAATGCTGAACATCCTGGAAAATTTTCTAGTCTTCTGATTACTTTTTGCCTTTCAGAATTTTCCCTTCAGTTTTATTTAAGTCATTTCATATTTCAACATGCTGTTCAATGTTGTTGTGTTGTTCAGTACTCCAGGCAGCTGCTGTATTTGTCCCTAAAGGTGGTGTTATTTCAGTTGCCCAACCTAATTCACACATGAGCTGTAAGACTTAAGAGTACCTTAATGCCCCTCTCAAGAATGAAAGACAATGCAAAGGATCTGTCCAAGATATTATTGTGTATACATTCCCTCCTATTTTCTCCCATATTAAATACAAGTCCTTTAAATTTTTTTTCCCTATGAAGTATTTTAACTGATATTTAACAAATTCAACACAAATAGTAACAAAAACCCCTCCCCTCCCCACTGAAAGCTAGCCTTATTACACAGATATTAAGTAGATATGTCGTGTTTCCATATAATCCATTTTCAGATCTTTCCTCTGTTGTACGTACACATTTAATCTCATTTGTCAGGAGTGTATCCATTAATCTTATTTTACAGTTGCAATTACAAAGCTTCCTTACATGTTTCTTGTGAGAGAAAGTTAAGTCCACTGCAAAGCAGGCACTCAGCTCTGCTTTTCATCTCTCAGGAGTAGTTTTCTGTGTGCAGTGTGAATCAGTGTTCCATCATTCATACCGTGACAACTACATTTACTGTACACTGACAGTGATGACTGTCCTCAAATATGAATTTAAAATTTCAATAACACAGTCACATAAAAGCAATGATACTCTAACATCAAGGCTCCTGTTCAGGAAAGTTCTGCTGAAGCACAAGCCTGTGCATAAGATTCTGACTATGGTACCTGTGCTGATAGCTAAGGTCATTAGCTAATGTCCTTTCTATATTATGTATGCATTGTCATTGCTGTGCAGATTGCAATAAAACATTGAATGGCTGGACTCATTCCAAATGAGGTAGAGGACAACATCTCGGTCCCAAACAAAGTAATCACAGACTTCCTTGGGAATTTCAAAGCAGAACCAAAACCACAAGAGTGTTTCTATACAGGAGTTGCAGCTATGAATATTTTCCATCCTTTTGGTTACCGACAGCCTGCTGCCCATTTTCCTCTCCACGTTTTCTCATGAATGCTTCAGTATACAATGATCAGCTATGTGAAGAAAGAACTACAATTATTTCTACAATGTATTGCTGTGCAATATATGATTGATGCTATGCAAACAGCAAACTTGATGCTTGGTGCTGTACAAACATAGAATGGGATCTGTTATACCCACTGCTAAGTGTTGACATGACCAAGTTAATTTAGTAGAGGAGACTCTATTCTGCAGATCCCATTCTCTCAGGTACTGTTGAATTAATCAGTAAGGTTACATCTCTCTTTTATTTTCAGTGAGAGAATGGTTTGAATTTTTTTTTCTTCTAAAAAAGAGAAAGAAATCACCATGATATCCTCTGGTGTAATATGGCATGCAACTAAATGCTGTATTTTACCCAAGTAGACTAAATCTGTTAGCCTGCAAGCTTGGGGGCCCAAGTAAAGGATCCTGATTATTATGTCTGAAGAAGAGCAAAGTTTCTCAGTTTTGAAAAGTCTGTTCTGTTAACTGTTGACTAACTCACGGAGTGAGAATTCTTCAAATTACTTTCTATGGGAACAAGAGCACATAAAAATGATTTTCCTATTCCTTTCCCCAGGCCACAAAACACATATTTTTCTTCCTGTCTCAAATACATTGTATGCACAGTTACATCAAGTCTACAGTCTTATTCAAAATAAATATTTATGATTATTTTTCAGGCAACTTCAAATCCCTGTATACCTTATATACTGAGCAACCGAGAACAAAATGTCATCTGTTTAGCTTAGAGTCATAATTCTCTTATGGTCTATTTGTACACATGCAACCAAATTGCTAAGTTTTATTCTGGAAAATGAACTAAACTGATCTAGAACTCTTTATTTGGATTGGACGGTCTGATACAAGTCACTGATAGGACTATTCTCATAGGACTATTCCTATGAGAAATTTGGATAACAGAGATGCTGAAGATTCAGAAAAATCAGCAATTTTCTGCTGAAAATATTCAGACACTTGGGTTATTAGATTTTAATTACATTTTAAATATAAGTTGAACTGTTAACCAAAAATGTGAAAGAAAAGGTTGAAAACATGGGAAAGAAACTTCTTGAGTAGCTTCTCCCAGGGTATTTGAATAAAATATTCAAGTTCTACTTATTAGACTTTGGTATACTGTTTTGTTATTAAAATTTTAAGAATTCAGAATATAAATTTACTGACTATGTAGAAACATAGCTTTTGGTCCTAGGTTTGTGCTATGCATCAGTGTAGTACTGTACAATGCACAACTGGTAAAAAACAAAACTGAAAATAAAAATATTATCTGCTTTTGCATATTAAAGATAGGATAAAAGGTGAATAAATTGAGATAGTCAAAATTATAATAAGTCAGTAAACTTATTTTTCAAAATGATATGTATTTTCTATTATTTCTAAGCTCTGATTGTGGTAAACACATAAGATAAATGGAGAAAACTTCATTTAATAAAACCAAGAAGATGAGGGGGGTGCAACCTTTCATATTAATATCTCCACAAATACAGATAGTGAGTTCATTGATGCCACAAACTGTGTTTCATAAAAAAGAAATGGAGATGAATCACATTAATATAGAGTATTATTTTCTGATAATGTAAATTCTAGCAGTCTACCCACTCTTGGAGAGCCCAAATGGGGGACTTCGATTTTGCAAAAGTTATTTACTTCACCAATTATACACCTCAATGTTAAGATAAGAAAGACACTCTTTTCCTTGCTACATGGGTACAAATCAAGAAAATGGTTGGATATATTTTGTGAAGGTCAGGGTAATTCATAGGTACTATACTGTGTAGCTTAGTGAAGACATGAATATGATTATCTATAATAAACTGAGGTTAATATCAGCAGAGACACCCACAGGTAATAAATCTAAGGCAATTGATTCAAGCAAAGCAAATCATATCCATCAAAAGAACATTTTCAAAGAAGTATTAAAGGTTGCTTTAACAGCTGAAAACTATGGGAAAATCTTTTGTTCTTTCTTTCTATAACAGTTTTCTTTATAGGAACAAGAGCAGGAAGTTGAGAAATTAAAGAAAACAAAAGTCTTCAAGGCAAAATATTTTAAGCTCCCAGCAAATTTATTTGGACCATAACTAGTTTTGGATGACAGTTTAAACCCATAAAAATGTAACAATTTTTATGCAGAGGCAATTGATATACTGAGACAAACAATCAAACAGTTTCCCGTTAGCTCTGATATTTCTACTTTTCCTAAAGCTATATAACCAGCTGGAAGTTCTTATTGTTCACATCTTTATCATATGCAATATCTGCCAGAAAAAAAAAATCATAGTTTTTTTTTTTTCCCCCTCTCTGCAGTTATGGAATATTTTACATTAGAGGTTTTGAGAAAAAAAAAAGATGAAAAAGATAAAGATCTGTGAAATATAGAAATAGTTCTCTAAATACTCTGTACCTTTCTCTTCTTTTGAGTCTTTCAATATCTGGAATTCTTTCTTTCCATGCCCATCATAGAAGTTATGGAGGGGATTTTTTTGTTTCTTAGGTTGGTTTTTTTGGGGTTTTGTTTGTTTGGTTTTTGATTTTTTTTTTTTTTTTTTTTTATATTTTTAAACAATAGTTTCTAAAAGAGAGAAATTATTTGGAAAATGAAAATATTTTGCTTCAAGACAGAAGCAGTCAAGTACATTGAGGGATTTTTGTCTATTATCCATTTCCCTACTTTCCTCCTTAAGCTTTGTACTGTAGGAGTCAATAGCTGGAGTTGCACAATGCTTTCTCCCTATTATCAGAATATTATAATTATTAATTATCAGAATGTATCCTGTGGGTAGAAAAATAAAACTTTTACACTAGAAACTCCCCTTTACATAGAAAGTTCTGATCTTTATGCTTTTTAGATGGGGAAAATTTTATTTGAAATAGTATCAGGTTCCAAATTTAAATCAATCATCTAGGCTGTATTGAAATACCTTGTTGGGGCAAGAATACATAATGACATATTACATCTTCTCTCTCCACCTTAAAAACACACAAGCCTCTACAACTTATTTCTGTTTTCCTCAGATCTTCCAAACTTTCTGACAGATTAGGAGGGGCAATGAATCTAACCTTTCATGCAAAACCCTTTGACACTGTCAAGTTATCCTGTAGGTTTCTATGCCAGTTTCTTTTTCTCTTTTAAGTTTACGAAATTAAGACCAGCTCTTTGGCTTTGTCCAGTCTTGTCTTTGTGAGCTATTGCTGTCTTCCAGTATTGGAGACACCCATTGAAATGTAGAGAATAATTTCAGGACACTTTCACTTATGTCACGAGACACAGAACCACATATTGACAGAAACACTGAATGGCTGAGGCTGGCAGGGAGTTCTGACTTTTGAATGTCTCCAAGGATGGAGACCTCACAACCTCCCTGGAAAACCTGTGCCGGTCACAGTGCTCAGACAGAGCCTCCTGTGTTTCAGGTTGTGCCCATGGCCTCTGGTCCTGTCTCGGAGCACCACTGACAAGAGTCTGTCTCTGCCTACAGGCAGATCAATTTCAGAGATCTTTATCCATCCCTCTATATAAAGTGTATTTCTCTCAGCAGTCATAGAATGCTTTTTTAATGTGCCTTATCCATTGCATTTCTAGGGAGCTTGTCTCCTTTCAGATGCTAAATATACAAAGATACTAGAAAAAAATTTAATATAATTTTCATTTCCAAAAATACAGTATTATATTCTTATGTTTTGCTATGAAAAAGGTGTAATATGCAAGAATTTTGTTCTGATTCCTGTATGGCTTCAGAGCAGTGTAACCTCAACTATTGCTATAAAATTCTTTTTTCCAAATATCACATGGATTTTACATATGCAGGAATTAGCATTCACTTTTTTTTTTTCTTCAAATTAGCAGTCATTTTCTAGTAAATTTTTTTCCCAAGTAGCTGTTGAGAATTAGCTAACCTTAAAATAATATTTATTTTATATTTTTCATTTCTTCTTTCCCCTCTGGATGAAATTCTGAACTTAGTTGCATTAAAAAAGCTTCAAAGAAATCAGTGACTATTTACAGCTGTACAAGTGTACAAGAATAATTCAGATATTAAATTTTTCCTCTATTTCTCCAGCTATTAATACAATATTTGTATTTTCTCGTATTGTTATTCTGGCACTGGTCGGAATGAAGAGAAATCAGAATAAACAGTATATCAGATGCCTACTACCACAGAAAGCACTTCATGAGAACATTTAGCAATGGTTTTTTTTTTTCATAATTTGAAACCATTAATTAAAATACAGCTAGCTAAATGTAAGGCGTTTTCTTAAAATGAAAATTGCTGTTTCATTTATGTAGAGCAAATTTCAGAAAGACTGTATTAGTTTTTCTGGAGGTAAATATAGATATGTTACGTACATATATTACCTGCTCTTTCTACCTGAAATTGAAATAAACCCCAAAATAACAAAATTACATTTTTCTAATACATGAAGTTTAATATTTGAAATAAAACTATGCTAACACAGTCAATGACTGCAATCTCCATAACAATTTCTGGGTATGATTCCTTGTGTATATCAAGATAAAAACTGAACAGATCCCCTCCATCCACTAGTCTGCATTCCTATCCAGTGTCCCCCATTAAACTCTACCCATTAACATTTGCAGTGGAAGGTTTCTATGACTGTCAACGTAATTTCAACAAAAGTTTAAGGAACTCTTTATGCTTGCTTTCTCTTATTTTCTTCTAATCTTGAACTAAAGATGAAAGCAATGACCTAAATGCATTATATAACCATAGAGACTAGAGTTTTGTACTACTATGATCTGCAGTCATTTCTAAATTATTTCCAAAATTATTTCCTCTTTAATGTTGGCATTAAGTTCTGCTTTCAGAGGTATGAATGCACCTTCTATTGGTACTAATATCTGCAGTGGTAAAATTATTCGCAGAGGTAAAACCATTACTTATGTTGTGGAAAGAGAAGAAAATTAGCCATTACATTAAATCCTGGTAGGTTTAACCCTGGCATCCACCTTTCATCATACTCTTTGTATATATGGAATTTCTGTTTGTAAACTGCTGGGTACTTTTTTGTTATCCTTCTTCAACATAAGGTTTATGCTAAGACTGACTTTATGTGCACAGCCAAAAGCAAGGGATGTAAGCAAAGCAAACCAGAATCTGAAAATACTGCATCCCACTGAGGATTTTATTCTAAGTCACCTCTCCAAAAGAGGAATATTTTACAATTTGAGAAAGCTATTTAGCTAAAGTAGTTGTTTGTAGAGCTTTTCCTACTTATAAATCATGCTTTACTAGAGCAATTATATTAGTCTTACTTTAAATTTCTTGTTTAATGATTAGTCATTAAATATAAAGAATGCCATTTTATACATAAATTGCAGGGCATTATTGATTTTTCTACCATTACAATTGCCTATCCTTTTATGCAATAGCAAATTTCCTTTAATTCGTTCTCAGCAGATGCTTTCATTTCATGATGTGAGAACTAAATCTCTTCTGCATTACCGGAAGATTAGAAGATTTTCTGTATGTAAGAAATTAATCTTAATCTATATAATTTTCACCCTTTCTTTGTGTTTAGAAATAGCATGAGAAGTTGTTGCAGCCGGTTTGGTCCTACCCTTCCAGTCCCAAGAAAAATCATTCTCTAATTTGTTGCCCCAAAAACCTTAATTTATATGCCAGGTTTAGGTAATTAATACTAAAATTGCCTTACCCTTCCCCCTCCCCCCCCAACTTGTTGAAATGGAAAAAACCACCCCTGCAATTCTTGTTCATTTCACATCTCCCAAATTTCACTGCAAATTTTCAAAGTGACAGGTGCAGTGGAGAAGACAAAAGCACTTCTACCAAGTCCAAAGTCCAGGATCCTGATCTTAACAATCTTTTCTTTACATGAGTACCTCTTGTAAGTTCACATAAGAACGCACTCACCTGTAGGCCCCATTTTGATGCTCAGTAAGAACTTTTAAGGTGAATTTTATGAAGACTAATTAAAATAATGATTTTTAGGTTAAATTGAATATTTTCATGAAGTTTCTATAAATACTACAGCTTCTTGTTCTGTATAAGAAACAAAATTCATTAGACAGATGAAAGAACTACTATTTATATAGATTAGGCTGAGGACTACAGAAGTAAATAAATAAGACAAAATATGTCAACAACTTGTGCTATAAATGATCAAAAGAAAAGCATTAGGAAATAGAAAGACTTCATCTAGACTATCATATTTCTGACTGAAAATTACAGCGTGTCTACAACTGAGGCAGAATCATGTGTACTACCTCTACTGATATTAAGCAGGTAAAGCGTAATTTTTCATTTCCGTTAGCTGGTTAAGTTTCTTCTGTTGGGATAGTAGGAACCTCTAAGAGATTACTTGTCTTAAAACATATGTCTAGCACAGGTCGGAAGGCACATCTCTCTTTCTCTTGACTGTGCAGGAAGTCTACATGACCAGTTTAACCCACGTGCCAAATTTTAGTCGCACGTAGTTAGGTGAGATGAACTCCCCTGAGAGATCGTTATTAAGTGGTACACAGTTAAACAGTTGGAAAGGCTGTTGTATACAGCAGTATTTTGATTTGTGTTTCCTTGATTCTCCCTTTCTTATTTGCACATGTAAACTATTTTTATTATGTAGTACTTTTTCTAAGTACATACAAATTATGTATCTCCTTATTTAAACTAAGGTATGTAGCCTTATCCAACATCACCTAATTTTAATAAGAATCTTCCTACCAACCATTGGGAATTTGTTGAAAAGCAGTTCTGACATTCTGATATTGAAAACTGACACAAGATGACAAAATGACAGACTATTTCTTATCTTGCAGCCCTCAAGTTAAATGATAATAAAGTTATCCTCTTTATGTTAGAATCTTTAGATTGTTTTGACCATATATAAAGTGGTTTTGTGCATGGAAACTTTTTCTTAAAATTCAATGGGACAATTAAAATTAATATGTTATAAAAAAATTAATTAGTCAACAAAAGTAAATTTTAGTCTTTCTAGAGCTACACCTGGAGTCACCAGCAAGCACATGCTTGCTGGCATATACATCATAAATGTCCTTAAAGAGTTATGACCATGCATGAAGTCAATATATAATATGAAGATATTAAAAAGTTAACATAGATAAACCCTCTAATCCAGGATATGTAGAGAAAACCTTCAGAGGCAAGAGAGTAAATTTTTAAATGTTAAATGTAATATTATGCTGGGAAAACCTTACTAAAGAAACAAAGAGGGCTAAACACTGCAAGTATGCCAATGAATACTGTTGTTCACTCACGTAAATAATCTGGTTTTTTATCACAACGTCGTAACCAGAGCAAGAACAAGTAATTCTGGACCATATATGTTGTGTTAAATAAATACTAAAATAAATTTATTTTGACTTGATTTTGAAATAAAATTTTCACTATAGCAGGGTGCCCAGCTATATGCAAATAGCAGCAGGTTACCTTAATTTTTTGGGGTAGCCTTCCATTTTATTTTGCCATAAAACACCTCTAATTCAGCATTTGTGTGCATACATTAGATATTGGCATAGAAAGTAAATATGTAAGGGTTAAATAACTTCCATTTTGGACAGAGGATTTTTTGGTGCAGTATTTATGATGGCATGGGTAAAATGTTAGTTCTGTGTTTTATCAGCATACTCATGAGACATTTAAGGAGGGCTAGTTGTCTCAGTCAGTCAATTTTCAGTTCAGCAATAAGGTGTTCCCAAATTTTAATTCCACAATATGTGGAATTTCTGTCAAGAATTTCTGTTAAAGAGAGGACGTTAAATTAAATAAAAACAAGCACCTAGTTCCTTCAAAAGAAAAGGGCCCCACAAAAACATGAGTTGTACAAGACAGTGATTGTGAGGAGGCAGCTGAGGGTTTAAGCAATTTTGTTATCCCTGAAATGAATAATACATCATAGCCTTTCATCCCTGAGGTAGTCAGTGTATCAGGATGGGAAATAATACTTACCAATATAGATGATTGACTTTCCCTGAAACACAGCCTGGTATTTCCAAGGTCAGAAATAAGGACCTTCCAAAAATAAAAATTCTGACACAGGAATACTTTAAAAAAAATTATTTATGTGGGATATATGGTTGAATAGTGGTGTAACCAAAAAACAATCCAGCCCTCTGTTATTACTGCATTCCTGAATTATATTCCAGTCATAAACAAACATGAGAAATACTCAAGAAATACATAAAAGAAGATATAATGCATCGTGTCTAGTTCCTCTACTCATGGGTAGTTTATACACTTTAATGGGATATTTTGTCAGAGATGTATATAACTAAATGTTTTACACTTAAAATATCTTTGAGCCATTTTTTGCAGAATCTCTGTTATGGAGGAAATATGAAAAGAAACATTACTCTCATCACATATGAAAATCTGTACAGATCTGAACATTCACTGTTCCCATTGAAGTCATTGGGACTATGACTGTAGCATAAAACATGGACTTGTAAGTGCAGCAAAACTCAGGCTCAGAAGAGAATTGGAGAGACTTGCACCCAGTGTGCTGATCTTCAAAATCTGCACACAATGGTGTGTATGGCTGAGCTGAGATGTGGCAACTTCTTGTCATTGTTTACTTGCTAGTTTATAGCATCCCACACTAGAGTAAGAAAAGCAGAAAACTGTTCACTTCCTTGAATGCTAGAGACAGATGGCAGGTGGCAGGTGACAAAGCATGGCTGTGGACTATGGATAGGATGAGGGTGGCTCCTCATCCTATATCCGGAAGATGATGAGGATTTAAAACACAACTTAGTTAATATGCCATGTAAAATCATTTCAGGTCCTGCTCAATATATTTGTTGACATAAACCCATTTTTCAGGTGACTATGTTTTCCCATACTTCCTACGGAAAACTAGATGTCTAAGTCATATCTGCTGGGTTCAGTAGGGAAACAGGTGCCTGGAACTTAGACCTTAGCTGTGCTTCTGAGCTCATGAGTGCCTTCCCTTCTGAACAGGGCCACTGTGCAGGGACAGAATATTCAGGTCCCAGTTTACACTTTATTTGACAATATGCTCTTGTGGTTAATTTGGTGCTGACAAAGGCATTCCCATTCACACTTATTGAGAAGAAAATAACTTGGATTGTGCCAATTTGGAATACCCACAGTGACAATCATGTCCTAACAGGTAAGTATTATACTAGTAGGTTGCAATCCCTATCTCCCAGTGGCTCAAATTTTGTCTTGCAGAAGTACATTTCCTTTCACATGAGGATGAAAAATTAATTTCCGGTTTTCTTTACTGCAATGTTGTGTTGTTATTTATTGCAACAGTATATTGAAAGTTCAGAAGATTTTTGGTTTCCTGCCTTGTAATTGTAATCCGTACCTTAATTATAATGTGTGTACTTTAACAAATCGATATAGTTGTAATACTGGCTTTTTTTTGTCCACTTTCCTTTACTCTGTTTTCTTTGTCAGAGAAAAAAATTACAAGTCTGCCTGGAAATGCATAGCACAATGCACGCACTTAACTGCCTTATCAAGTTCTAAAACTAACGCATATGATTTCAGACACCTTTAACAGATACTTCATTTGGAGTGTTTCAGTTGTGTAATGGAGATACTTTTGCTTTTACTCACGTGGAGACATGATCACATCTGGAATGTGGTCAGAAAAAAAGAGAAGTCCATTTCAGTTGGGCATCATTATTCAGCCAAGGGTTTAGTGTCATATCCTGTTGGTGTAGAGGTAGGTTCTGCTCTAGGATGAGAAACTAGATGTTAGGTACAACCTTATCAAAGTTGCAAGATTCTTCAAGATCGGAAATAATGTTTCCCACTGGTTTAACAGGTTGCTATGTTCTAAAATTTCTTGTGTTCAGGTTAAATCTTCAAAAAAAGATTCTCTGGAAAAGAAAAATCAGTAAAGCTCCATAAAGGAAAGGCAAGACTTCATCAGCCACAGACTCACAGAGAACATCTTCAGCAGAATGAAGCTGTGGTGTGACAGATGCAGAATAAAGACAATGAATTTTTATACACTTGGTTTGTTGACAAAAGTCCCAAATTCACTTTTAATATCAACCAATATGTATCCCCTAGCTCACTTATGACAGACATTTATTGTCTCCTATTTGACTAGCATCAGAGACTCTGTAAATAGGCAGTCTTCAAGTTTTGTAAACAGATGAAATAAAGGAGATGTTCAGATAAGAAACAGGTTCTTCTATTTAAGAAGAGCTGTCACAGAAAGCTAGATTTATGACTGCTTCACTTATTTAAAGTTGGGTAATCATAGAACAAGGACAGAGGAATTTGATTTTTTTCTTCATCTCTGTTACATCTTCTGTAAAACAAATTCTCATTGGCTTTCCTGATGGAATAACTTGCACATTATCTTCAAAACACTTCAGTATAGTCTTCAGCCTATACTTGGATTATTTTGGTCTAAAAACATATTATGGCTTCCAAAATTCCTGAAAAGTGCTTACTGCTGAAAATATATCTGTTCTGTTGAGACATTTTAGAATGTAGTTGTGCAATCTCAGATAATTTTGTTTGATTACTCACCATTTACAAATCAGTTTTAGACATCAAGAAAAAACTTTTTTCACATAATTTCAATAATAGAAGAAATAGTTCCCAAGTGGACGATATGAGTTTAATAACTTAAAAGGTTCACTTTTTGATTGTAGTATGTGTGATTGTGTCAGATCCACAGTAACGGGAATGAACAACAGTCAAGCTTAGGACTGCCTATGAGCAGGATCAATAGAAAAATGCATTATTTTCTCTCTCAGTATAGTACTACTTTGCATGAAGTTTTATGTAGAAAGCATTTTTGTGAGAGATGAAAGAGCACTCAGAAGGGGAAAAAAAAAATCAATGTCTTCTATGGTATTTCTCCATCCAACATATGACAAATAAGATGTAGAGACAGCAATGACAGAATTAACTTTATCAACCTTAAAATCATGGACCACACACACCAGTTGTGTTAAATGTTCATAAATTCATGATCATAATGACTTACACTGCTCTCAGGGCAATTTAATGCCAATGCCAGTGCACACTGGTGAATCGATATGATGACATATTCACCTGTAATTATTTTAAAGGCCTATTTTGTTATAAGTTTGCTTTCTTAAATTTGTCTTTCATTTAATTGTTGTACTTGAAGCTGGGAAAACAGAAATCATATTTGACCTTCGTTGCCATTTTCATTTTACTTCCTGTTCAAATTCGGTGTTTGGCATCAGTTTGCTCATGCAATGCTTGAAAGCCCATGTGTCCTTACAGGTCTTCAAAGAGCAGAATCTGACACTGAAAACTGTTGCTACTTCTTCATAGATATAGTGGTCACTATTAAAATTCAGTATTTGCAAATTAAGTAGCAAACCAGGGAACTGAATGCTCAGACTGAACCAAATACACAAACCATAGCCTCTCTCCACTAAAAAACAACTTTAAGAGGACATGAAAGACCTGTGTTCAGATAGCTACAATTACAAGTTAGTTATTGAAAAGTGTGGGAGAGAAGGAATTGTACAGTCTTAAATGATTCTTCTCTGACCAACATATTTTGAGGACTGCAGAAGTGATCACTGAGTATCAAAGAAGATTAAATCCCTGAAAGAAACCCTGTCTAAGTGTTATGCTGCATTTCACTCAAGTCCCATATAATTCAGTGTCAAAAATTAATTGCACGCCTGAATGTTATATATCACAGAATGGCTGAAGCTGGAAGGCACATCGAGAGATCATCTAATCCCACCATCCTACACAGAGCACGGTCACCGTGGGCATATTGCCCATATTGCCTATGTTCAGTTGGGTACTGAATATCTCCAAAGGTGGTGACTCTGTAGGCTCCTCGGGCAGCTTATTCCGGTGTTTGAGCACTCTCACAGGAAATACTCTTTCATTATGGTTAATTTTACAGATTTCAGCTTGTGCTCATTGCTGCTTCTCCTTTCACTGGTTGTCACTCATAGAAGTCTACTTTCATCTCCATCTTTCCCTCTCTGTCAGGTATTTATACGTAGAATTTATTCAGTAAGTAGATACTGTAGCAAAAGTAAGGACCAACATGGATTTACATATGCCTTTTCATTATATATATATGCACACCCTTGAAAGGGCTAGAGTTTTAATACTGCTGATGAAAACAAGATTTAATAATAACAACAATGTCCTGAAGACTTTGTTTTCTGTGCTGCTCTTGTTCATACAGGTAGCCCTCAATTCTTTCCAGCAATATCTGATGAGATCATTTCAAGAGATAGTATCATGTTGGAATAATAGTCCTTTTGCTTGAAGACAGACAATAAGTCTTAGTGTCAAAGTAGTTTTGTTTGAGTAATGATCAAGAGACAGCTCTAAGAATAAGACCCTTGCACATATATCCACGTGGTGTTTTAAACAATGTAATTTTAAAATTTCCTTTTTAGTAATTGAATTGACTTCTTAAATCCATCTCAAAGATGATGCAAGCAGATCATTGTTGCAAACTCTTTGGAAGATAAGATGAAGTGCAGTCTATGATCTAGGCTGAAAGCAGTGAAATGAGGTGCAATAAAGAAAGTTCTTCCTATAAAGATATATTAATTCAGCATGAAGGTGAACTGGATAGGGAAAAAAAGAATATGGAAATTACAGTATTCACATAAATAAATACTACTCTGATGCAGTACTAAACAATAATAGTAAAAGGCAAATGTTTAATTTGCTTTTATGAAAGGGAAATATTGTATTTTAAACAAAGCTGATGTAACTGTTGAGCAACTTAATTCTGTAAATTCTTATTTTAGGGAAAGTAAATTTAACTAAGCAATCACTCGGGTCAATGTTTCCCCATGTTAATGGACTGTATCAAATTAAACAGCAGGTTAAGTTCAGAATAAGGCACCTGGACCCGTGCCCTAATTTCCTCTTAAAATAACAGGCACAAACTAGAAAAAGTTCAAAATTAAAATAAGCTGAAAGACATGCAAATTGATGTCCATGAAAAAACCCTAAGAAAACTTGTGCGTATACAGACTACTGAAAAGTGTACAGATATAAGACATAAGGATTGTTCTACCTTGCTTATGAGACATTATAAAGTAGTCAAAAAGGAATGGGAATGGAGATGTCAGTGAGTTTAAGATGCAACAAAATGAACAAAAATAATATACTTGTTCTACGAGAAGGCAAATACCCAAAAGGTTTATTCAGATACTGAAAAGTTACAATTCCTTTGTCAAACATGATACATCAAGAATCATTGCACTCCTAGTGCAAAGATTATAAATAAATACATTTCACAGAAGTCTTAAGAAATCCTTAGTAAGGACTGTGAATTAATTGGTTGAGGATTCCTGTGAATTCAGTCTGCAAAAAGACTTTATTGATCGTATCCCTTTTGAATATAACGAGAACTTAGCTATCCAACACACTTGGAGACACCTAAGGAAAAGTGGCTTCAGATGTGAGCTCAAGGCCTTTCACAGGGCATAAAAGGTTTTATGTGAAATCAGAGCAAATAATGAAAAAAAGTACCAAAAGAGAAGGTGAGTTATATACATGTCCAACTATCTGTTGACCTCAGTTATTTGCTATACAGAGACCAGAAATGGTGCAATGAGCTGGGAAAGGGAGGTCAAAAAAGATATTAGACCATGGTGTGGTTCAGAGAAAGCCCTTTCTTGGTTTACTGAAGGAAGCCTTGCCCATCCACTCTTATGCATATTCATGTACCCTGCAACATGTAACCAAACCCCTCATGCCTGCCCCTCTGTCCCCATTGGTTGGTTTGTAACACCCGCCCTTCTCTCCCTCTCTCCCTGTTGGCTGTTCTGTATCACCCCGCCCCTTCAGGACCCCCTTATAACCCCCCTGCCAAGCGGAAGTCCCTCCTCTCGGTTCCTGGGTCACCATGTGGACCCTCTCCTTTCCCTGGGGGTTCACATAATAAAATCTATGGTCGGCCAGTCCGAGAGCCACCTCCCCACCTCTGGGGCGCCTGAGCCACCATGCGCAGGGAGGTGCAAGGCTCATAGCAGCCATGGGTTGGGTACAGCTGGCTAGCAGGGGTCTGCCCTCGCCCGAGACCCCGAGAAGGGGCCTTGAGGAACACGCAGCAGCTGTCCCACCCAGCACCAGAACCTGCGAGGCGCGTGTTTAAACACAGAAACATACATTTGCTACAATATACATTTGCTATACCTGACCAGAAAACATTGGAGTACAAGATGAGAAGAGAACAGGGAAAAATAGAGGTGATAGATGGAAACATTTCTCCTTTCTTTGAGGCCCGAGCCTTTTTGTAAAATTGTTTGTATAGTGATAATAACAACAACAAAAAAGTTTTAGCTAATGTCAGTCAGCACTTTCATTAAAAATACTTTTTTCATGCCTTGTCCCCTACTACCCCCATGCATCAAACAGACATTTCCCTCCTTCCGTTCTTGCAAATTTATTTTCTTTCGCTTGGGAATTGGAGGTTTTCTCCTTGTTTTGGAACAAGGGTCCCTCAATGTTTCTGCAGCACAGATCTTCATGATGGTTGCACCACAAGTTCTCTTGTTACAGAAGGAGGCTGCTGAAACATGGTCTGGGCAGCCATATTTCCATCACTAATAGTAACTCCTGTGTAAGGAATTGTCCGGGCCAGCATTTGACAGATAATCAGAGCTGGTGGCCACAACTGACCTCTGAAGTGACCAGGCCTCAGAGAGGTGACAAACACCTATCCCTGGCAAGGGTAGTCTTCCGAAATACCTCAAGAAAGATTTACTTAAAGGCCTCTGAGGCACATTCTGAAGCAAAGCTGGGTATGGAAGGCATTGCAGCCTCTAGCCGCTCATTCTGCCCCTTGCTGAAGGTTACAGCCATCGTTGAAAAAGCTGACAGGAGAGAATCTACAGTCATATTTCAACAGTTCTGTTCACAGGCTGCTTGATGAGGGCTAACTTTACAGCTGAGGTATGGATTGACAACTTGAGTGGCTGAGGTATTGGCGACTGGGACAAGCAACACCTTAAACTATGGCAGCTAAAATCAGAAGTGACTTGACTCCATAAAGTTTAAAGCTATTTTGAAATTTATTATACGCTATGCCCCTGAAATTTTCTTATAAAACTAGAATAATGTGAAACTAGGCATTCACATGTCAGGTTTCCAAATTAAAAGGATTTCAACTTTTTAAATTTATCATCTTAACACTGTATTACTATGAAATGGTGCTTATAAGAGAAATTGCAGAAAAGAACAAGAAGAATGAGCAGTGTTCTTGAAAACACGACCTCTGAAGAAAAGATAGGATTTGAAGAAAAAAAATGACTGGAAGGGATATAAAATAGCACTCTTTGATATGCAGAAGGTAGTAACAAAGAGGAAAGGAATAATCTGTTCTCTGTGTCAACCTTGGATAGAACAAGAAGTAATGGTCTTAAATTAGAGCAAAGGAAATTTAGATTATGTATTAGGAAAAGATTTTCAACCATAAATCACAGAAAAAGGCCATCTAGAGAGACTGTGGAATTATCATTACTGGAAGTTTTTGAGAACAGACTGGGCAGACAACTTTCAAGGCTGCATAAAGTGGAGGGAATCCTGTTCAGGGAACAAATGATAAACTTTTAAAATTCTTCTTGAGATTTTTTTTTTTTTTTAAATTCTGGAATGTCAAATACATCACATGAAATTAAACACAAATTAGCTAAAAAATTTAAGTACAAATTAGCTGAAAAAAAGTCAAACCAGTAGCCAAATAATGTGAAGAATGAAGGACATGCCGACTATTTGCTGACTAACAGATTATACTGGGACTGATTTTTGGTACTATTCTATGAAATGAATGACATACTAATAGCTGTATCTTATCCATGTGGGGAACAAGCTGAATCATGTAGAACTTAGCGAATTTCCACAAATTTGGAAATTAGAAGAATTCCATTCTTTTCTTCTTTTGCCTTTAAAGTTATTTTTAACTCTTTTCTGCGTTCATTGGATTGTGAAGGTTAACAAAAGGAAATATGATCTCCAGTCCCCTTTGTGGTCAGGCCTTAAGTGTCCAGGGAATTTTTAAATGGTATGCAAATACTACCTGAACTGCCCAACAGGTTTCCTTATGTGGATAAGCAACCTAGCATCTAGCACCTAGGATCAGATCTTTCAGTGACGATGCTACTTAAGTAAAACAACATTGGAAATTTCTGTTTTCAATCAAAAAACAAATGTAAGAATGTTAAATAAATTCTGTTACACATTTTTCAGATATAGGTAGTCATTAGCTTTGTGAAGATTTACTCTAAAAGAGCTTTTTCTCTGTGAGACTTTGTCAGTTTATAACAATATTGTATTGCATACCATATCTGCTAGGTGCAGTGAAGTCTAAGGCATGCCTGTGATCAGCAGTAAAAGCTGCCCTTTGCAAGGTATTCCAAGAGAGGCTGTCAATTTGGCAACATTTAATACTGCACATTGCATTATGAGGTTATAAGAATAACTGAAATACCTTTACTGTAATTTAGCTCAAGTATTGTAAAATGTTAATGATTCATTAGAATAATGAACTCTGCAAAAGGTCATACCAGGTAAACTCATAAAAGCAACCATATTGAAATAGAATTATAGAGTCACAGAAGCATTGAGGTCAGTCCAACCCCTTTGCTCAGGACAAACTCAGCTAGAGCACGTAGCTTGGGATTGTGCCCATTTGGGTTTTGAATATCTCTAAAGATCAAAATTGCACAACCACTCTGAGCAATTATTCCCATAATGTATACTGAGATACACCATAAAGAAGTTTTCTCTTATGATAGCTAAGTGAGATTTTCTGTATTTCAATTTGTGCCTGTTGCCCCTTGTCCTTTCACAGACTGATACTGATAGGAGTCTGGCTCTGTCTTACTTATTCCCCCCATGAGGAACTCTAAGATTGCCCCCATGATTTCCTTTTCCAGGCAGAACAGTCCCAGCTCTATCAACCTCTCCTTGCATGCCAGATGCTCCAACCCCTTTATAGTTTTCATTGCTATTTGTTGAAGCAGTGTATCCATACTGCTTTCGTTCCATGGGAAGCCCAGGACTAGAAATGTGTCTCTCCAATGCTGAGCAGAGAATGATCACATCCTTTGACCTCCTGGCAATGCTCTGTAAAACAGAGACCAGGAATGGCTCCAAGGTTGCCCTGCTGATTCCTCTTGAACCTGTTCTCCACCGGGACTGCCAGGTTCTTTTCTCCAAAGAAGTTTTTTGTTAGTCCCAAGCATGTCCTAGTGCATGGGCTTATTATTGATCAAGTGCAGGACCTGTCTCTTTGTAGGTGCTCATGAGGTTCTGGTGAGATCCCTCTAAATGGCAGCACATCCATTTGAGGACAGGACTGGACAAACCTTCGTAGCCCCTCCACAAAGTTCCAGATCTGTGTCCCTGGCAAGCAGGAAACCTCCCCAAGCAGTAGATCAGACTGGCAGCTGGAAGCCTTGGGACTCTGCAGCAGGGAGCCTCCTTCTGCTGTCACTCACTGCTTCCTTGGGGTGCTGCTGCAAGGCTCAAGCTCAGTCAGGCTGGTTGCTCCAATAAAAGGAAAAGCTATCAATTCTCAAGCACTAGGAATTCATATCTCACCTAGAGTAACCCTTGCTGTATTATGTCTTTCCAGTATATTTTCAGCATATTTTCAATTGTAAGAGGACTTTTTTTTTCTCACCCTGCTATTTAAACTGAGTCCAATTTAAAAGATAGCACTAGAGAAAAGATATAGGTGACTAACACTGTTGCACACCATTTACTTTTTTACAAAAGGAAGAAAAATATTTTTAGTGGCTTGAGATACTTTTGTACTAACTGAAAGATAGCCTTTTGAATAAGATAAATTTACTTTCTTACTTATTTCACTATTATGGTGATATTCTGGGAGCCCTGCATGGTCCTGCTTGGAAAAAAAAGTGAACAGGAGTATATGAGGCCCAAGCAAGGGAAAAGATTATCCAGCCATGTCAAAGATGTGGATACTCTGGCAATTTGGAAGAAAAGCAAAGCTCAGTCATCACTGAACATAAAATAGAGGCAAATGAAACTAAAAATAGATTGTTAAATACTCGAATAAATAAAAGAAAATCATTCAGCGTTGTCACATTGAAGTACTCTATGAGTCTAATTCCAGCCCTGTTAAAAAGGTCAATAGGATTTGTATCTCTTCAAAACTGTCCCTTGGCTTGTCAGAGCTAAGCTAGACAGAATTTCCAAGTGTCACTATAATATTCAGAACCACCATGCAGATGCTGCAAATCTGCCAAACAGATCTACCAAAAATATGTCTGTACTGTGTGTGTGCTTTTGGGTACTACCTAACCTCTAGGTCTGCCTAAAACCAGTCACCACTGTTTTGTCCCGTGCTGTGTTCTCAAAGGATACTGCTTCCATAATATTAATTTGACAATTGCCTGGAAAGCAGGCAGTATAAGTTAAAGTCTCCTTGGGCTACGCAGAGCTGGGTCTGCATTTCTTTAAAAATGTTTTAGGGGTTTTTTTTTTCACTTCTTTGTTTAAAAACAGCTAAACCACAAAAAACCCCAAACATAAAACCCAAACCAGAGTGGCCTGTATTTTTATCATCACAGTCCAGATATCTCATTAGAGAGGTCTGTTTCAGAGATGAGCTGAAAACACATGTAGCAGCGACTGCTAGACCCTGAAGCAGCAGGGCTGCTGCCAGCAGCAGGAATTGCTGCAGATGCTGCTTGGGGAAACAAAGGGCAAACAGGAGAGCCAGCTTTGGAATTCAGATGACTGGTATAGGTGACTGACTCAGCCTAAGGACATAGTGCCAGAGGAATTTTTAACTGATGATTTTGAACAGGAAGACAAGTCTCTCTCTCCCATCGAAGCTGTTCTTTTCCTCTTGCAGTCCAATTTCTGGCTAATTTAAGCAACTTCCCACTCAGATCCTCTGTAAGCTAATGAAAAGCTTTTCCTCTACCATCTGCATAGTTGAGAAAGATGGAAATATGATGGAAAATCCCCCTGAATGTCAAGTTTTATACAGAGTCTGTATTGAAATGCTTATCTGAGTGATGCACAGACATTTCTGGCCTTCAGGGCTGTTATATTTACCACCTTTTGTATTCTTTTCACCTGCATTCATAAATACTTCCCATGTAAAGATTTGTCTCTTGCTTTCCTCTCCCCTCATCTCCACTCTGCATTTTGATGTCATTATCAGATGCACATGCAGGTGCCATAATTTTTGGTTTCCCATTAGTGGCAGTAATAGTGCAAATGGTTTCTGTAACCAGTACCCACAGCTGCTTGTCCTGGAAACATCTGTGGGCAGGTAAGGGCAAGTGTAAAGCTACCCAAGGGCTAACGGGAGATGGACTTCTAGCCCTGACAAAATTTTCTACATGGTACATTCAGCCTTGGATCACCATTTGGACTTGCTGCAGTATAAACAATAAATAGAAAAACAAAGGAAAAAAATAGATTAAATGGATCAACATGACTTTGGTGTGAAATACAGTGAAGAGTCTGTATAACTAATTGAATTACTATGGTAATATCTCACTGCTCCTAATAGTATCTTAACATTATCTTTCTATTTTCAGATGCCTGTAATTCAGACTCAGTAATGTTCTCTAAACATAAGGAAAAATTATCATGTGAATTATTTTTTGCCTGAAAAGCAACTATTATACATGAGCAATCATCTAAAAAGATCACAAGGAACGTAGTGTATGGATTTAGTGTGTCTATATGGCAACACAATGACATGATAGACTGTAATCGTTCTATGGTAAATAATGCAGATTAAAACTAGATTTTAAAAACAATGTGTCTGCCTCGGTTCACTAACTGTTTAAAATTATCTCATCTCTCATTTGGTTCCATCAACTGTATTTTTCTTCTTTTGAATTCAGCATTCATAGGCAGGGAAATCCAGATTTATTTCACTGTAAAATAACATTAGAAGCTTCATTAAAGTGACATCAATCTATTTATACCATTCTCATCAATATGATTTATGTAATTTTAATTACAAAAATTCACCAAGAAGTCTAGCCTAACATTTGCTTTTTATATTTTTCTTTCTAATAGAAAGCAGTCTTAAAGCACTAGATGTTGCATTTCATTCACAAGAATGAAACCATTGTGGGTGCCCCTGCTTTCACAGCTGAGACCAGTGGTAAAGAAGGATGCTTGGCTGTGTCTAAATTTTGAGGTGCTCTGCCTTCAGTACCCCGACATACTTTGACCAAACATCTGCTTTATTATTGACTTTGCTTCTCAAATACTATTTAAAAATGTTTTCCTTGCCGGTAAGAATAATTGGTATTTCAAGAAAGAGGCTTATTTATCTCTGTTTTAGCACCATATTGTGATTCCAATGAGACCAGCTCTATCTGTTGTATAGACTTTAGCTACTTATGGACACCGAGACAAAAAAAATATGAAAGTCACAGCAGACATGGAAGATTTTGAAAATATTTCATTAATAATCGTGGCCATTGACCTATTTCACTCTCAGAGGGGCTATTTCTACACCTACATGTTTACTGCTGATGGGGCTGGTCCTGCCTACGTTTCTGCTCAGCTGTACATGTTGGTATGTCCCATAACACTGCAATGGGACATCTCAGGAAGGAGACTTTTTTCTGTCAGGTCTCCTTTCCGAATGAAGGATAATGTTCATTTGTCAGGCAGCATAAGTGGAATGAGCCTGACTGAAGTGCAAATGCAGCTGCACCTGAAGAGATGTGGCCTGGCCATCCCAAAACCCCCAGAGGAGAGAGAGCACCGCTTGCGCTACTGAAGGACTAAGGGCAGAAGTGACTGAGGGATTGTCTAGGTGCATGTGCTAAGTCAAAGATGCCAAGCACTGTCAGCTTCAGGAGCCCCAGTCCCTGAGGATCCTTTGTAGTGGCCAGCCAGGTACCCAGGTCTGGCATAAAGTAGACCACTGTAAGTGACAGATGTCTGGTGGAGATAAAGGATATGAAGAGCTTCGGCACAGGAATAGCTTCAGTCTTCCAACACACAGTAATTTCTAGCATGCAGTCTGGTGCCAGGGATATATATGTGTGTGTGCAAATACGCATAAAATTTCATTTATTTACCTATGGATGTACAAATCATACATAAACACAAAGGCATGCTCATGCTTCTAAGATCTATCATGCGCAGCACAAGCCAGCCATTGAACATTTTGAAATAGGCTCTCCATGGAAGAAATCAGGACATGTTTTCGTTTGCTAAAAGACTGCATGTGTACGCTGCCCTCTGTTTATACAGAGAACTTGTCTTTTAAAAGTAGAATGTAAAAATCTTGGTGTGTGCATATCAGGGACTAAATTTTCTTCTCCATTTTTTGTAGCTTTTAATATTTTGTGATTTTTCTGTTTCTTCTAGGATTTGAAAAATAGAAAATCCACAAAAAAAATTCTATTTCCTGATTATGCAGTGATTATTCTTCCCTTCCTGTTATTACACTCTTTACATCCATTTGCTTTTTTCAAAATTTTCCCAGTTCTTTGTGATTCACTGTTCTTTCATAGAGCACAGCTGACACCAGCCAAAGAGATATCACTTCCTGGCCTGCTAACTAGCACATGGCTTTTCTTTAGGTTGAGATTTGCTGTCAGTTTGGCCTGTTAGTTTATCCTTGAGACTCGCTTCTCTCACACAATCCCTTCTTCTCAGCAGATAAAATAAAACAAAGCTAGGAGACAGGCACTGGATTCGATGTCACATTACATACCAAACTCAACAAACCGTCAGTCATGAGAAAAGAGGTGGCTGTGTATAGATCTCTGGATCTCTTTCCATATCTGTAAATGTTCTCTTAAAAAAAAAAAAATTAAAACTTTATAGTTTGTTGCAAAGCAGAATGAAATCCATATTACCATTGAACCACAGAATAGTTTTGTTTGAAAGGGACTTTAAAGATCTTCTATTTCCAACTGCCTGCTCTTGGGGAGGAATGTCTTCCACTAGACCAGGTTACTCAGAATGACATCCAGCCTGGATCCTTGTGGGATGTGTTAGAGAGACTTGCAAAAATCTTGGCTAAAAAACAGCTGTGAAAATAGAGCCTGTGTACAGGTTTTTAGAAGTCACCCAAGAACAGGCTTAATTGAATGTCAACTGTATTTTCAGGCACTGAGACTGAGGCCTGGGGCTGTGTTCGAGGAGTTATGGTTCATTTTGAACAGCTGGTGCACCCAGAGCTGCTTTATGAAACAACTGCTAAAGATGAATCCTGAAATGGGTGTTAATAACTGCCTCAGAAACCTCCATTTCTTCCACCAGCCCCACTTCTCCCAGAAGCTACGTACACATCTTTAGCTTGAAGGTGGCTCCTCATCCTCATCCTGATCATCAGCCCAGTGCCATTCTACTGAACCCTGCTTCTCCTTGCCAGTCTAGTAATTCAATCCTTACGCACAAAGACTCCAGGCAGAAAGATCTCAGGAAACCTCTTTATGATCAAAGTGCGTTTTTCCCTTTCCTTTCCTCTCTTTTTTTTTCTTTTCTTCTTTTCCCAGAAAATAAATGCATAAATCTTACAAGTTCTTTCTTAAAGAAATGGAATTTGGAAAATCCTGGAAGTCATAGAAGTTGAGAAAGATAATATATATCTAAAGAAGTCAGATTCATATTACTCAGGATCTTTGCACGCAGAATTTTCTTCTGAATATAGTTAAGAAAAGTGTGTGCATGTGTATAAGTTTACAAGGAAAATATCCTAAAAAATTTTGCAGAGGAGTGAATATCTAGATATTTTTCTTATTGTATTTAGTCCTATTGAGAGACCTTTTATATTGATGATTTTTCACTCCAAAAAAAAAGCTTTATGGTTAAATAAGAAAAGCAGTATAAATTATTGTAAGATTATGCAAGAAAAGTTTGAGTGGTGTACTCTGAACTTGTCAGATACTGTCAAGCTCTCAGGTGAAATATATGTTTGACAGGTTATCCATCAAACTAGATTATATATGAAGGAGAATTGAATGTAGGCTATTCAAAATACCACAATACATTTTTTTTCTATTAATAAAATGAAAGAGAAATTACAGAGTAATTTTTAAATTAAGAGTTGCCCTTTTATTTTCAATAGGCTTCTATAAAATGAATCATCATAATATGTATATGAAAATTGTCTTTCTTTGTAATTTTTATTACCATGAAACTGCATGGAAAAATACATTAGACATTACAAGTAACAGAGATTGATCTTGAATTTGAACATTTATGAAGAAAACTGAATCAGAGAAATGTAAATGGGAGAGAAGATATTAATCAATGTGTACGTCAGGCAATATTTTTTCCTAAGGACTCTCATCAAAGTTCAAAAGCATTTATATAAATACAGAGAAAGAACCACTGATAAAAAAGAATGTTTTTTCTTATTTTGTCTCACTTTGCCAAGACAATTGCAGTGACAGTTTAGTGGGACTCAGTAAGACTGCTATTAGATTAGATAATGATCAAAATCGAATTGTGAAAGGATATCTATTAGGGCATTGGTTGGCATCCACTTCACTGTGGTTAGCTCCATCTGTAATGATTGATGCTGGGGGTTTTTGCTCTGAGGACCAGTCACTGACCAGAGTCAAAGGCAAGATCCTGGATGCCCTACTATCTGACTGGCATGCACTAAAATGACAATTTACTGGCTCTGAACACCAATGAACAGGAAAGATCTTGATTGTGATGGGTAGAAAAAAGTATGGCTAGACTATAGGTATTTAAAGTACAAGCCACTGCACAGAAGTGATATGCACAGCTAGGCAGAGCATTCTAATTTGATCCTGCTACCAGCTAAAGGCAGTGGCTCATTCAAGTGCACTTGAGAAATACATTTAGAAAAAATTGAGAGCAGAGGAATACATGAAGCTGGTTACATACTGAACAGGTTTAGAAGGTTCCCATAAAATATTACCTCCTGCCTCCAACCGTTCAGCCTCACATGACACGAAATCAGCACACTGCTCTCTCTTGCAGAAGCTAATCTACTCACCTTTCTAGATCATGCTTGACAACACATCTTCTTCTGTATCCTGCTGTTAGTTCTGTTCTTTTCTCACTGCAGCTTTTCACACTTCTGCAAAACTAACCTGCTAAAATAGCTTTTTCCAGCAGGAAAAGTCTCGTTGTGGTTCCTATTGTCATAAATTTAATCAAATAATTTTTATTCCATTTTTCTCTTGGCCAAATACTTTCCTGATCTTACAAGATTCCACCTTCTGAGTCATTCTTGGAAAGATACTTAACATATACTTATGCTCTAGAATGAGCACACCTTTCTGAATAAAGGGAGTGTCCATATTGACAAAGGTAACTGCACACTCTTTTGAGTACTGTTATATAGGAGTGTCTTTGCATTAATCAGTTCACAAATGTTATTTAATGGCTTGGGGACCCAATTAAAATAGATAAATAAAACCTTCTGGACAGATTTTTCAACCATTGCTTTTTAGTCAGAGAATGGCAATTCCCAATGGGTGACCTTAATCACCTGGCAGTGATGTACTGCATCATGTTTAGCTGTTTACTTATCTATTTCTGAAACTGATGGATCAGATACAGGAGCTTGTTTATCACGTTCAACTCCTTGTCTATTTGATTCAGTAAAAGTTTTATCAGATTTAACATGCTATGTATTTATCAGGTGATATGTGCACTTAATGTGCAATGCAATAGATAACAATAGTGCTGTAAGGGCAGGAAATCTGTCAGTGTTTCCATTATAAACCCCATTTCCCAGGGTTTATCACTGAGCCGCAGCTCACTGTTTGTCATCTTAGATGCACTTTTTAAAATAAAATCATAGTTATATTGGTACAACTATTTTGTATTGCAAGAGCTGGTCTGAGGCATGCCTATTGTTTTAGAGGCTTTGCACTTAATACAGAAAAAATTACTTTCAAAGGCAAGCAGAAGTGTTTTGTTCCACACTTTTATGCACAGAACTCATGTTTTTATTAATTGGTGTTATGTCTATTTCTCATTTGATAGATCTCAATTTCTTTGCTAATGGGCAAGAGACCTCTCTTAGCTTAAACATAAATTAACAAAATGCTTTTGAGATATTTCATGCTTCTAGAATAAGCTGAGGCTTGAATAATAATAAAAAAAAGTTATGCTGTATTTAAATCATGTGAATAGGTTTGTTCCACCAAAATCTCTGCTGAGGTAATGACATTCACTTTCTGCTTGGAAGATGGCTGCTGGGAAATTCTTATGGTGAAGGAGAGGTGCTTGTGGTTTTTTGTGTTTGCCCTGCATTCCCACATGGCACACGCCTGTTTGTGGGTGCTTTCTTCATCTTTTTCAAGAAGTTACTGTTCTCACATATTTGAACCCTGCTCTGTAGAAACACAGATTTCTGCAGAAGCTGTTTTCTAGAGCAGCCTCTGGCTAACAGGTGTCAAAGGACACCAGAGCCTCAGGTGTGAGTCCTTGTGAGACTGATCAATATACCCAGGCTCATGCAGAAGCAGATGCATCCTCGACTCACAGCAGCATGGGGCTCAGCAAGCTGTATTGATGAGGGCAGATTTTTATCTGTAAGTCAACTATGGTTTTTGTACATACATATTTATATAAGGGGGTTCAAAGTGATATACTTGCCTTGAAGGGTTTGAAAGAACATAATATTATATGCATATATGTGTGAAATGTTAGAATATTCTCAAATCTCCCTGCATGAAATGTCAGCCTAAACTGTCATGATTTAACCTCAGCTGGGAATTAGCCCCACAGAGCTGCTCACTCATCTCCCCTGTGGGATGGGAGAGAGGACTGGAATAGTAAAAGTGAGAAAACTTGTGAGTTGGGATAAAGACAGTTAATAGGTAAAGCAAAAGCCACATACACAAGCAAAGCAAAACAAAGAATCCATTCACAACCTCCCATGGGTAGGCAGGTGTTCAGCCATCCCCAGGAAAACAGGGCTCCATCACATGTAGGGGTTACTTGGGAAGACAGTGCTACCACTGAAAATCATGGTGGGTTGTTCCCCACCTCCCCTTCTTTTCTCTTTCCCCAGCTTTATATGCAGAGCATATGGTCAGCGAGCTCATGTGCTTGTACCAGGATGCTCTGCCTGGAATGGGGAAAACAACTTGAACAATGCCCTATTTGCAAAGCTATCAGTGTTAAGAAGGAGACATGGTGCTGCTTTTGGTGTTGAATAATGCCGAAACAAGTCTGACTCATCAGCCGTGAAGGTAAACATCCTGACATTGGTACAACACCTGCATTAAGGAACAAACAAGTGATACTATTGATAACTTAGCCAAAGTTGCTAAGCTGACACGGCTGGCCTGGGGACATATGACTGACAGCCAATCCCTTTACAGTGAGCTGTAAAAGCCCAGTCCCAATGGCAGAGTCTTCTGACGTACCCCTTCTTGAAGTGCATGTATGGAGATTCCTCCCTTGAGGGGGGACATCCCTCGTGGTTACTCTGTTTACTCCTTGAAGCTGAAAGAAAGATTTGCCCATGGACATTGTCATGGGTGAGTAGCATCAATCTCTACTTAACAATTGTTTTGCTAGGTTTAATACAATTGCTTTAATATGATTGCTTTGATATTGCTTCAAAATAGTGCACTATATTATAATAGTTGTTATAGCTCCTATAGTGTGCTAAATACTTCTGATCAAGATCTTTTTGTCTAATCATTACAATAATAAGTCATACATATTTATATAAATATATCTGGTTTGCCAACCTTAATCCTGCAGGACAAAGTTGTGTTCAGGTTCAATTACATCTGTATAATTCTTTAGACATAAACAGCTGACAAAGTCTCTGAGAAGGAATTTAGAAAACAAGTGGGTCCTTTCCAGACCTTGTGACTCAATAGGAATGTTGGAAATTATATAACTTTCCGAACTAAATTTTAATTAGTTGCTTTAATTAAGTGTAAGCAGTGCCCACTTTTAGCCAGCACTTATATTAAGTTTCTTCATAGACTCCTGTTGTTACTTTGATCATGAAATCATCAAAACCTTAAGTTTGTTAAAACTAACCCTGACAAGATTCAATAAACAAAGCCAAAGGCATTTGAAGATTGTAAATCTGGGATCTTAAATTTATGACCCTTCAAGGCTGTTGGAATAACCAGAAGATACAGAGGAGATTAAGGCCTGGAAACCTGAAGACTCCATATCTGAGAAAAAGATAATAAAAGGACTAAAGAATGTGGACCAAATTAGCATCAAGAGCGAGAGATCAATAACCAATAGAGAACAGAATACTAGGTAATGAAGAGGATTATGTAATTTAGGACTATGTAATTTAAGGAACATTAATTTCTTTGTTTGCTAAAATGTCTAAATAAGTGAAAAAGATTTGTATCAGAGTCTGCATGGCAGCTGGAACTTTTTCAGCCACACACACACCTCTTGGCCAACAATAAAGTAATAACCTACCAACATTAGAAAGACTGTGTTAGGGAGTCTTGTTCACCCTGACAATTTAGAAGGTTTTTGGTAATAGGAGGGCTTTGCCCTCTCTTGTAAGGTTTGTCTGAAGCTCCCACTCTGCCTGAGTTTTATATGCTGCCATATGGTCTTGGATCATTTGGGGTCAGGTATCCTGGCTGTGTCCCCTCCCACTCCTTGTGTACCCCCAGCCTTCTCACTGGTGGGGTGAGGAGCAGAAACTGCCTTGACTCTGTGTAAACACTTGAGAGGGACCAATATATATGCCTCAACAAATGTCACAAATGAAGTGAAGAAAAATGCCCGCCAAAAATGCCTGCCAAAAATGGGTCCGCAAAGCCGAGTTGTGGGAGGAGTTTGGGGACACATAAAAGCAGCTAGCCGCAACATCAGGGGTTCTTTTGTCTTTGTCTTGGTCTTTTGCTTTGGGTCGCTTGGAGAGTCAGCTTGGCCCCTTCTGCTCCTGCCTTCACGCCCTCTTCCCTGTGGTCCTGTTTCCCTGCCCGTGCCTGCTTTGCACCGCTGTGCCGATTCCGAGAACTGCCTTGCAGCTTGTAGCTGCTGCCCACAGCCCGCACCCCAGCTTGTAGCTGCTGCCCACAGCCCGCACCCAGCCTCTAGCCACCCCTTGCAGCTTGTAGCCGCTGTCTCCAGTCACCGCTTGCAGCCACTCTCTGCAGCCATCGTCACAGGCACGCCGCCGTTGCCATTTGGAAATTGTGCCCAGCCCGCCACGGAAGCCACGCAAACGCACCGCGCAGTTCGCAACGCACACGCTCCGTCTGCCAAACACACAGCCGGGGCTCTGTGGTAACGCTGTCCCTTGTCTTCTGTTTCTCTCTCTCTCTTCTCGCTCTCTGCTCCCTTTCCCTGTTTTCCGTCCCCCCTCCCTTTAGCAAGAACACTTAGTTGGTTTTCTTTTGTTTGTTTGTTTGTCTTTGGGTTTGTCTTTTTTATTTAATTTCAATAAATGGTTCTCAGATATAATATTGCCGGATTCGTGCTTGGTTTTTCGTCAGAAAAATCTATCAAAAGAACCCTTCCCAGCTTCCCTTTTTATAGTGGAATGGGACAGACAACACTGTTCAGCAGTAACAGAAGCATCTCTGTGTTATTAACATTGTTTCCAGCACAAATCTAAAACACAGTCCCATACTAGCAGTTGTGAAGAAAATTATCTCCATTGCAGCCAAAAGCAGCACATTTGCAAGGCAATACCATTCACAGAATGGAAAGAAGAGTAGGCTTGCAACCTAACTTTTACCTCTTAACTGCAGAGTGTTTTTTTTAAAATAGATAAATGAATTTATAAACACCCTAATTCAGGGACTGGGTTTCAGGCTTATAAAAGATTAGCCAGCATTGTAGACTAGACATTTCCATAATTCAGGGGTGTTTATATTCTGGACACATTGCATCAGCCAGACCTTTTGTATTTTACTTTATCTCAATTTCCCAGAGGCAAGAGTCAAGTTGGCATCAAGTTTCCATCTATGATAGGCATCAATGAGGTTTTGAAGCTTGGCTAAGGTAACCCGTACCCTTTGCAGGGCAGGCTTACATCACCATACTCACAAATCCATGCACATTATGTTGTAAAGAGTCAGCTGTCTTAGGTACAGCTGAGTTTTCTACCACATGGATTATGTCTCTGTGCCATGATAACCTTGAATTTTATGCTTACAAGAATATTGTGAGGAAGTAATTTTCAGGGTTTTGTTTGAGTTTTTCATTGTGAAACGGAGATCTGTAAATTCAAACAGATGACAACAACACTGAAGCAAGAATAGATCCTCATCAAACTGCCTCTTTCATAGACTAAGTTAAAAATGTGCATTTTTAAACCTTCTTATCAACTCATATAACATCAACATTTGTAAAACGAGTTGTGCTTTTAAAGACCCTTTTTTTCCATCAGATATAAAGGGATGTTTTCCTTTAAACTTCAGTGAGACCAGGATTTAAGCCTAAGAGACTTGCCCATGTTCACAAACGAAGTAAGTGGTATTTAGTGCAAGTCTTGTTCTAAACTTTATCACAAAACCATCCTTGCAAAGTCTGTTTGGTTCTGCTTCACCCTGTGTCATGTGACAGTTTATGCCTTTGTGAATCTTCCCATTGTAATATGTCAGCCTTACTGGCAAGGTATGAATTACTATACAAAGTTCACTGCAGTGAAGAATCAGGCCACTTAAGTGAAAACTATTGCTGCCTTTTAATCTGTTTTCTCTAAGTGGAGGGCTTTGTTATAACTTCAATGCTCTGTTGAAAGTTCTTTTTTGCAGTTAATGCTCATAACATTTCATACAATGTTCTAAGTATTGTGAGCAAAACATCTCTTCAGCATTCTCAGCAAGTATTCACAACCAGCATCCATATAGTACTTTTAATATTTTATGTTAATATTTGAGTTAGTATTATAATGTCAGCAGGAGCTCTGAGGCTGGTATGATGGAAATTGAAAACTGCTATCAACACTGCATTCCTGCTCTCTCTTCAGTAGTTCATGACAAATGTCAATGCTAATCTCACCCTACTGACATGAAAAATGCCCCCAAAACAAACTGTGATACACAAGCCATTTGAAAAAAAAATGTTAGAAATCTCGAGTATTTAAATTAGAAGCAGAAGTGCATACTCATGAATAATGTAATTTCAAAAGAAGGTAGAGTACCTTATGTCTGCATAGTCATTGGATGTCAGGAAAGAAACTAATAAACAAAAAATTATGTTTCTGGTGCTGGTTTAATCAGTTATTAGTTGGAACACTGTGAAAATATTTTTCATTAAATGGAAAATGTGATTGGAATGGAAATAAAAGTCCTTGCTCTGGGAAAAAAATTAAAAAGGAATGCTAAGTCAGTGCAAAAACGTTGCTTATTTGTGATAGGAAATATTGTACTAGTTTGAAAACAAGCCAGTGGGAGATCACGAGTCAGAATTATAATTTAATAGGAAAATTAAAATAAATCCAATAAGACAAGAACACTGACAGAGTCAGGATACAACCTGAGACTCTCTTAGGGTGGTAGTAGCAGTCCAGATGAAGTGGTCCTGTTGAAGCAGTGATCCTGTAGAAGGGTCTGGTCTTCACCTGAAGGTCCAGTGGTAGCTCTTGTCCACTGGGAATCCAGTAGGTAAGGGCTCCTTGTGCTGTTCCAAACCCCAGATGATATCCAGGTGGGAATGCTTGGCTCCTCCCCCTGGGCGGAGCATCTCACAATGGGATGATGTAATTCTGTGAGTCATGGGGTGGGTCCTTGACAGCCCATTAAACAGAGGTAGCTGCCAGAGGGAGTTATCAGGGATGAGTCATGGTAGGAGATAACGAGCACTGCCCCACCTGCTTTAACAGCTTGTGAAGATGATAATAGAATACATACTATTGGTTACATTTTACATTGTAACCTAGGACAAATATATTCTTTAAAAGAGGTATATAATGGGATATTTTTTGCTATCTTCACAAGAATCCAGTTAGCAGATGGGAAACACAGTGCTTTGATGGAATTAGTCTTCCTTGCTGAAAATTTTAAACTTACATTTTTCTAAAGCTATCTGCATCTTTTCAGGTATAAATAAATTGGAGTAGATTCAATGCTCCATCATTGTACTCTGTGCTTGACTCTGAGAGCAGGTACAGCAGAGCAAAACCAAACAGACTGCAAAGACCACAGAGTAGCTTAAAAGCAATTTTGTGCCACTTGTCTGAGGTGCAGTACTCTAGTACTTGGGATAGTTGGACCATCTGCAAGTTAGATTACTTAATGATGAAATTAAATCTCAGAGCAGGAGGTAGCTGCTGTAGGTACTGTATATACCTACATGAACTTTGGATGAGAAATGATCCCAAGCAATCTCTGGAGTCCGGAGCTGGAAAGACTGTCTTGGTGTTGGCCCTTGCCTGTCCTGGCGCTGCAGCTTCTTTCTTCATGAGATTGCTTTGAACTCTGAAGTTAATATTTGTTAGAGCTCAGATTGTGTTCATGTTGGAAAACATTAAAACCAGACAGGATTTAAAAGGACACACACATCTTCAGTGCTGACATAATCCACTTTAAAAAATAATTCCTCATTCCATACCATATAGTGTGAATGAATTTGTTCCTCAGTCATGAAACATAGCTGCCCTCACTCAGCAGCAGGCCTGCCTTTTCCCTAGTCTTCCTTTTGCTACTGAGGCACTTGAAGAAGCTCTTCTTTTTGTGCTAGATATCCCTTGCCAGGTTCAATTCCAAGTGGATCTTAATCGTCCTTATTGCATCCCTGAATAATCTGACAACATTCCCTGAACAGGATACAAGTAATGAATAAAAAAAAAAAAGAATTACAGAGTGGAGAATTTTATATATATGGACTTGTTTTTTTCTATTTACACACTTACAAGTTGAGCTGAGATGGCATATTGATATCAGCCTTGTACGGGATAAAAAGGAGAGCAAGAAACCAGTGCTCCTTTACAACTTCTTTCCAGGGTTAAGCTAACATTAACTAATTCCTCTTTGGTATGAACATGTACTGCAATTCTGAATCTTATAATTGCAAGTGTGGGAAAAGGAATTCCTCATCTACACATTTCAGAGACACCACTTTCCAATGATCATGGTAATTTTGCTGTTCCTAATGTGAGGCCACAGGTTTTTCATTTGACTTTGTATCTACTAGATGTTCCCTTTTTCTCCTAACAAGCATTTGAGTGTAGTAGATATTAGGGAAAAAAGAATGAAACAAGGGATTCTGACTGACTTTTTTTCCTTCTCTGAGATACACATCTTTTATAGTAGGTAGATGAGTCTCAGTGAACCACGTACAAAAAAATACAAATTAAATTCACTAAAGCTGTCTTATGAGTAGGCCTTTACTTCAGAGCTAGAGCTAGCCTGCATTCTTCTTTAGCAATTGCTCCTTGCTGCTGTCCTGTTTACAAGAGGTCACGGTGATCCAAACGTACCTGGCAGGTCCAGGACTGGATTAGAGACCAGATGGTGTTTCAGTCAGCTGGAGATCAATTGCAATTAACCCTTGTTACCCAGACTACAGTGAGGTCCAGACTGAAGTACTCAAGTGCATATAGTCCTGCCATGATTTCTGGTAGTAGATCAAGAGGAGGAAGACAGATATATTGTCTTACAATGAAGGAAGAAAAAGTATAGGAGAATGGAACTTGTTCAGTTCAAAAAACCCGAGGACTTTAAACAAGAATGAGCTGAACAATACATAATAAGTATGTAATTATACCCCAGCGAAACAGTCCCTCTAGCAGAGGCCACATGCAGAGTATGTCTAGATCCTGCTGATTTTCCAACCCCGTCATTCGCTTGTTGACAATCTGGAGGCAATCTGTGTAAGTGTGCTGTCATTTAACAGTGTGCTTATGTGTTCTGGCCATACCTTGGTACATTCTTGCAGGTTCATAAAAAAGAAAATGATTTGGATTGCTCTTGAGGAAAGCCTGGGTCCACCCTTGATAAATATCTATAACTCTATCTAGGCATTGAGAGACCTTTGCTGTGTGGCTGATGGTGCTTGAACAGGGCTGTCTGAGTGTCCATAGCTGTCGCATTTTTTAGTAAATGCACATTTTTTAGTAAATGCCTATTTGGAAGTGCCCCAAAAATGCCTTAAAACACATTTGCTTCCTTTCTCTGATGATCAGGGCATGAAGTTATTCAGTAGACTAAGATTTATCTGCAATGAATTCTCATATCAACAAAAAACTATTCACTTTATCTCTGCAAAAAGAGGAAGAGGACTTCTGCTTAAAGCCAATGATTAAATGTTTGTATTTAAGTTCTGAGGCAGATATTTCCACTGGCAGTGTTTGTGGGAACTCACTGTCAGCCACTGTGCCCTCTGAGGATCTGCAAGCACAGTGGAGAAAGGCGACTCCCAAACTATTGTATCCACTTGTAACAAGATGGAAACTTTTGTCTTACTGTCTGTTTCTCAGACAAGAAGGTTTTATCCATACTGACAGAGGTTATAGGATCATAGATCCTACAAAAATTTGAGCTTAGCAAAGACCAGGAAGTTTGCTCCTCAAAGAAGAAAGATGAATCTTACTGATCTTGCAGTTTTGCTGACCTCTGGCAGAACTCAGACCCTCCCTAGAGCTGCTGTGGTGCACTGATAGTAAGGGACCCGGTGTCTAGGAGCCATACTCAGAGGCCAGATAACACAGACCAGTTGTCTACAAGTTTGTGAGTTGGTTAGACCTCAGCATCCTCTGTTAAATTTTCAGTTTCCTATGACTATTGTCTCTTTGCTGTCATCAAGTATGCCTCTCAAAGGCTTAAATTCCCTTGAATTCAGTCTGCAGAGCATGATTTCTCTCCTTTAAAAGAAATCTGATACTTCTGCTAGGTTCTAAGTCCATTACTATGCCCCTTCCTACTGTGCTTGGAACCACCTACACACATTTCCTTTTCATTTTGAGTCATGTGCATGTGGGTAAGTCTCACATCTCTCTAGTTCCTTACGGGGTGGTTAAATCACACTCCTTCATTTTGGTGTCATGATATCACACGGCAACTAGAAATTATTTGATGCAGGGTATTGTCTCTAAGAATTGCTAAGCACTGGTATTAAATTTGTGTGTTTTGGGGAAACAGGAGATTAATTTTTGTGCTACAGTTTCACCTCAATAAATTCTTTTTGTACCCTTATCTCTTCTTGTCAAGATGCCAGCCTGTATTGTAGACACAACAATATATATTTCATTTACTCTGTTTGACATGGTTCATAGTATGAATAATGCTAAACTTCATAAGACTGAAGATGTAAGAGCTATTTGTTTGTAAGGATCAGCATGTAGAAAAAAAAAAATAATGAATTATTTGTTAGGAACAACATTTTCTTGAGAGATATCCATTCAAAGTTCATAATTTTCCTGCAGGATAAAAATAAAAAGGAAAGTCTTAGCTGACATTTTGCAGTTGAGAGTCACAGTTGTTTAGCTCCAGTTAAATGAGAATGTCATAAAGAACTTGAACTCATATAGTGCATCGAATGGGATCTAATCCATTAGTGATAATGGAGAGTGTATCTGGGAAACTAGATGTTTATCAGCTCTTTTATAAACAGTAAGGAATTAAGCCTAATACCACCTCTGAGGTAGATAAATATTAATAGCCCCTCTTTCTGGGTGGAAATTGAAAGGCTTGGAGAGGTGAAGTGATTTGCCTGAGGCCACACTTGAAACAGCAGTAGAATCCAGCCTTATTAACTCAAACAGCCTTTTAACTGTTACTTATTGCAAAAGCAGTATAAATGAATGACTTCAGTTCTTGCACTTATGAAAAAGTAGCTAAATTTTATATCTACCATGTAACTAACACAGAAAGATAGGTTACCTGTTCTTTTATTAAAATGTAATAATAGCAACAGTAATATTATTAATAATAATAGAAAAGTAGTGGCTATATACAGTTATAATGAAAATTTTAGATAAAATCTATCCCATTCAAGTATGGATTCACATAAAATTCCCACCAGAAATGACTCTACAGTCAAGTACAGAGATTAACATTAATCTGATTTGATCCAGTATAAAATAGTTTGACTATTTTTTTTAATCAGCACAAATAATGTAACATTTTAGTACAGGAGTGTAGCTGTAGTTTAATGGAATATGTTTAAAATATGTTTCATTTTTGGGGTGGTGTAAAGGAACACAGGAACCATCAGAACTGGTCATTGTAATTTTTTTCTGCTGGGTAAGTGATAATTGCTCTGAGGAGACATGAGCTATAGGAAGAACACCCCCTTGACAGCTGTGTCCACTGAGCTGTAATTTGCGATAACTCTGGAAGCATGCTCCAATGCTGTTGTCTGGCATTTATTACCGATGTAAATACATTCTAGGGAATAGTTTGGGCATTTTTGCCAAGTCTCTCTCTCAGGGACTGGGGATGCTTTTTTAAAAAAAAAAAACTCTAAGGATTTTTAACATGCCTTTTTCTGGAAAACTTTCTGTTGCAGTTTTCATGGTATACAACATGATGTTCAAGCTCAGGTTTGTCATAGTCACAAACAAATGTGACCATGCAGCTGGTTTTTTTGCTTTTAATTTTTTTTTTAAATATTAGCTTAGTGTAATTTTTTAAAATACTATCAGCAGGTGTAATACGAGTACATTTTTTTTTTATTTATCCATATTTCAGGCCATCAGACAGCCTAGGGAGAGCTTCTGGGAGTCACTAGATGACCTCCCTGTGTCTATGTGAACTCCCAACAGTCAGTTTCACTGTTCACACATTGTACAGTTAGTTCACACACACAGGCCAAAGGCACTGGATCCCTCATACATACAGTGCAGGTAGAGATATATTTCTCCAGGGAATTCTGGATGGATGTAAGGTGATGTACAGTCACTGCTTCCATATCTGGAATTTGCAGCTGGCATTTAATTATTTAGTATATAATTCAAGGCTTTGAATTTCCTTTGGTTGTCACCTTGTAGTGATTGTTCTTCTATGACAGTTGTCATAGAATAGTTTGTAAGACTCATCTGGCTGGGGAACAATAACTTTTCTGTTGCTATAGGCTCTCTTTGTAATCAGTCAGGGGAGATGGGACAGGTAATCAGATAGGAAACTGAATTAATCAACTTTGGATTTTGCAGACTTGCTTTTGCAGGTGGTTCATTATTATAAGAAGACTGGGAATAATTCCTTGTGGGGGAGATTGGCTGAACAGCGTTGGCGTAAAGTTGGAAAAAAAAAATGAGGTCCACAGAGAAGAATTGAGTTGAAATCTGTGTCTTAATTGTTATCAGATGAATTTTAACCTTGCAGGGGGATCCTCCTTTTAAGGTTTTATGTTTGTATATATGAAAAAAAGTGAAATAGCAAAAAGGCTGAAAAGGGATGATTTTGTTTCCTGTGTGTTGCCATACTTCTCAGAAAAGGCAGAGAGAGCAAGTTTTCTTCTTTTACCACCTATACTTATTTTTTACTCAAATTACTAAGGTCATTCTCTGCAGCAATAATTATCTTGACAAATGTACAGCTCATTTCTGTGGAAGATTTTGAAGGTGCAAATTAAAAAAATAAGTAGAGATTATCCCTCCTTGTTGTATGCTGTAGCAAATACCTTCCACCGATGCTTTGTCTCTCACACATAATCATGAGGTAAACATAAGATTAAATAAAATTTCAAATTTCGATTGTACCAGTGTTAAAGTCAGTTTAAATCTGAAGGCAGACAAGATGGTCATGGTACCACTACCTGTCTGGAAAGATAAATGATGCTCCTAGGGCATGCCAAATTTTTAATGCGTATAAGCAGTTTCCAAGTAACACAGAAGCACATCAAATCTGCCAAGATAATGTTTTATTACTTGTATTGGGTGTGTATGAACGATTTCTAAACAAAACAAAAAACCAAACCTCCTAAGCATGGCAGACTTAATTGTTCTTTTAAGTCAAATCTACAAAGCCATAAATTTCTATGGCTTTAGGACATCTTTAGAACCTGTGAGTTCTTTTATGTACTGTATTTTAGAGGTATCATGCTAAAAAAAAAATACTTCCTAAACTTTTGTAAAGCTGAGAAATGCTAAAAAGGGATACCAAAAAGAGCTATACAAACAATGACAT
Organism: Mohoua ochrocephala; assembly: GCA_013398855.1. Lineage (NCBI taxonomy): Eukaryota > Metazoa > Chordata > Aves > Passeriformes > Acanthizidae > Mohoua > Mohoua ochrocephala. The sequence continues at coordinate 216,580 of VZTA01026985.1, forward strand.
TGGCTTTGTATGTCTGAGTTAGTATGTGGTGTTCTGCTGGTTGTAATTTATTAGGGACCCAAATAGACTCTATACCACTTGGCCTGTGTTGCAAAAATAATTCTCTGAGGTGTCATCTGAGCTGACACTTCTGACGGTGGGAAAATTGTTTTTTCTTCAAAAGCTTCACCACAGTGTAATCAGTTACTTTAGAATATTTCTTTTGTTAAATATAAGGAAATTCTGAATGTTTGGGAAATAGTCAGTAGTATCTGTGATTAAAGATTAAATATTTTAATGTGAGTCATTATGCTTAGGTTTTCACACTGTTTAAATGAAAATCCCCTTACTTATTGTATAACCAACAGAAAATTAATGGCAATATTCTGTGAGAGAAAACTCCCACACTAATTTTTATTTTGATAGTCAGAGCTAGGTAAACTCTCTAAGCCATTCTATATGAAGATCAATAAAATCCCATTGCAATTTCATCAAGTCTGTGTCAGTTATGGAGAAACTAATTTACAAATTGATTATGATGACTACATTTTGAAACAATGAAGCCATGCAAATAATTTTACTGACTACTACCCAGTTTATCTAAATTCAAGTCTTATCTGTTGTGTATATATATCAACAATGACCCAAAGGGTTCGCAACTCAACAACTTTCATATCACACTGAAACCCAGGACATTTTGGTATTCTAAAATTATGACTCTTATAATTTACAATATGAAGTACTGTGATGTAAAGGAAGATAGATGACCACCTTCACTGCTGATACCTTCTATTTCAAACTTGTGAAAATTTGACCAAAAAAGGCATAGCATGCAAAGAAATGCATGTTGCATTTGCACCTTTTTTTCTTTTCCTACTAAAATCCACATCATACTAATGTAACAACCTTTGCATCATAGCCTGAATATTCTGAAGAATGTTCTATGGGATCTTTTAAAAAGTTTATGGCTCAGCTAGTTGTTAGAGAAGAATCATCTGTCCCAGAAGCTGCACAGTAACTTTTTGTGTTGTATAAGTTTCCAGCTCCTGCAGATTTTTGTATAATGTATAATGCATCCAATGGTCATGGAAAGAAAGAAAGAAAGAGAGACAGAAAAGTTTCACTTTAGCTGTTTTCTTCTAAATTTTCATTATACTTGCATATTTGTGCCTGTATGGACACAACAGAAGTCTACATTTGCAAGCAGTGTTGTGCAACTGCAGCACATCCACAGAGCAAACTGGTCAGCACTGAGCAACTGATAAAAACATTATACTTGAGTATGTGTGTTTGCTTCTGATCTAACATCAGTCCAACAGCCTTAACCCCTGTTAGTGTTCTAGATGCACTCCTGAAGTCCTTCACCCTCCAAGACTGTCCATAAAACAGATCAAAATGTGCGAAGTGGGCTAACGGGGAGATTTGCTGGAAAGACACACTCCAAACAGAACATTAATTCTCAAAAGTCATTTGGCTAAGTATCAAAGCCATCCCTACAGCCAAACCTCCCAATACCTAGTTTTATTAATAACCATTTTATAAGAAACACATGAAATGTAGAGCTTGCAAATCCCTTCCCACAACACTGAAGCCACCACTGGTTGTGATGTTACTTAACAGAAAAAAGGTATTGACACCAGAGGTCTCATAGCTCTCTACTTTGGCTGTACATGTCAGTACATCCAGCCACTGAATGTGATTATTTTATTAGTACCAGGTTATGAGAGTCAGGCTACAGGATTCACAGCTCCACGCTCGGTTTGTGGCAGGTCTAATTTTCACACTCACATTTCTTAGGATGACGTGCTTGCCCTTGAACTGTTTCTGGAGCTCATAAATGACTGGGCCTTGGCATCTACCTCACCATTGTATACTAGAAATAAATATCTGCTCTTTCTGGATCTATTTGTTTGTCCTGTGGGTTCTTGCTGAAGACTTCAGGTGTACGGGAAAATACAGCAGCAATCTGTAGCTTCTGAAATAAAAGACGTTTTCCAGTTCATATCTTTGAGCATGGCTTGGAGCCAGGGTGCCTGTAATATATCAACATCAACCAAATATCTACCCTTTCAGTACTTTGAAAACAGAGCATTAGTGGACCCAGATGCAGGATGGTTTGACATGTTCTTTAGTCTTGCCAAAAATGAGCTATAGAAGGAACCTCTGATGCTGGACACAACCCTACTCCTATTAAATTCAGAGTTATTTTTCACATCTACCTGGCTTCAAAGAGAAAAGTAATATCTTATGTGTGATAGTAGTCTGTCCATTGAACTATATTTAGCAAGAGTAAGATCTGATTTTGCAGCTGGGCCATGGACTCAACTGGATTTTTTTCAGGTGTTAAGTAGCTACATCTCCTCTGCTCCTTAATTTCTTTGCCAATCAGGCCAGGTGTCTGAAATACTAGTCTGAGGAGGTGTCTTTAACCGAAGTGTCATCTTACCGAAAAAAAAA
>VZTA01026986.1:0-14541 GCA_013398855.1 Mohoua ochrocephala
AGCAATGAATACACTGACCAAACGTCTTGTTTCCCTTGTGTGGGTTGGTGGGTTGGAAGGAAGGAGGTACTGGAAATAAGGGTTTGTTCTGGAAGTTTGCTTTAATTTCCTGTTATTTCTTTTTACTTTTACTTCTGTTAGTAATAAATCCTCTTTATACTGTTAAATCTGAGCCTGTTTTGCCTTGAAGTTCTTGTGTTTCTCCTCAACAATCCTTATTTCACCTCACAAAAAATGAATTTTTAATTTTCCCTTCTCTGCTTACCCATAGCAGAGGCGAGTAAGTAAATAGTTTGTTGGTGCTTGGTGCATAACCAGCCTCGACCCACTACAGCATCCATGCCTAGATTTCAGGGATGTCTATTCAGTTGAAATGCTATCATATAAAAAAGAATACTCAGAGTGATAAGCACTCTGTTTTTGTTGCCATTGTTGTTGCTTTTGTGTTTTAGTTTGGTTCTTTTTTTTTTTTAACCACATGGACCACTGAGATTCTGGGTTTGCAGTGATTATATTTGATCATTCAACAGCACATAGAAATAGCATGAGTGCACAGCAGAAAACAGCTCTCTGGAAATGCAATTTCTGAATGTTACCTTTGCTCTTTAACTCTGTTCACTCTTTTTAGACTCTGCTAATTTAGAGAAACACAATATTCCCCAAAATGATATATGTTTTTTTGAATTACTATGGGGTTTTTATGAAGTACAAATCTTTTCCTCAACTTGAGTGCTGTAATGAAAAGACAGCAACCAAAACAGCTAACCAAGGGGAAAAAAAATCCCACTGTTATGTTCAATGTTCAAGGCAATGTAAAACAATCTCTCTTCAAAAGGAGTGGGTACCAGGTCCTATAAGCTATTAACTATGCAGCTTTAACAAAACAATATTAAACTTGACAAGAACTCATCTGAGACCTCTAGCAGAAGAGAGTGGTCTGTCTGAGTTGTCCTCCCATTGAACTTAGAGCGCTTAAGCAAACAAAAAAGGTCATTAACTTACAGCTACAAGTGTGCCTATTTATTGTCAGAGGAAAGACTTTGAGACTCCTGACACTTTCTTAGAGTATTAAAAAACTTGATAATCCCAAGTTACGTTCTCACATGTATTTTGATGTCTGTTTTCTGGAAAAAGGTGCCAATTCTAAGTATTTCTTGTTTTGGTAGTCAGAAGGATCTTTTTTGAGTTAAATCTTATTTCTTTGAGTTCAGTGCTCCCTGATTTCTCTGGAGGAGAGTTGGATTTCTCTTAAAACTAACTTCTGTGCTTTTATTATAAACATTTGTTATGTACATGGGATTCCTTGGATGGATAATGAAACATATCGATAATGATGTATTGTCAGCTGTGAAGTCACTTAGCTGAAAGTTCCCCCTGAATAAGAGTTTATGGAACTTTTCAGCAGTTTCAGCAGAGAATTGAATGCTGACCAGCATGACGGAAATGAAGAAATCTGAACCTGAGGACTGAAAATGTTTGCTCTTCCCCAACTCTTTTAAGATCATCAGAGGTGTGTTGCCGAAGATTCTCGCCACCCAATTCAGGTAAACTGAGTTTCCCTTTGCTGAACAGGGCATGTGTTAGGTGCTGAAATTCACTGGGATGAATCTTGATGAAGGATACCTAACCTGAAGGATGCTGAACCTGCACAACAGCTTGGTCCAACCCTTAAATGAGCCAATAGTAAATTCAGCCACTTCCAGTGGGAGGCTTTGTGTGTTAGCAACACCACTTCAGCTTGGTGGAGGTGTTTTGTCTTTCCTCACCAGGATTTGGCAGTGATTCTAAAGCATGTCCATGTCCATTCCAGCCCGATCCCATAATGAATGTCTCAGTGTGCCAGACTGCAGTCCAAATAGAGGTTTCATATTTGCCTTCATGCTAGTCTAAACCTTTAGCTCTTGTACTTGCCACCAGAGCTGCTCACAGAATTTTTTATAAAGGAAGCAAAGAAAACCGAATGATATTTAGACTATTTGATTCTAGAATATAAATGTAGTAATTTTGGAAGATGCAAGTACAAACCCAGGCATTATTTCAATGAACTAGTCCATTAGTGAGCCTCCCATTTAGCAAAAATAGCCTTGCTTATGTGAATAGTCAGTGCTCTAAATGCATGTTTTGGCTTACTGGGCCACTTGAGGCACTTGGCATATAACACTTTAAGTATGTTGTCTTGGACCACTGACAATTCCTTCTGCAGCCCAAAAGAAAGATGCACTTAGATGAAACGTTGGCAAAGGACCAACTCCTACAAAGAAATGGCAATTTCTTGTCAAAGACACAGCACAACTCTATTCTCGTTTCCTGGTAAATGAAAGTGTTCTTGCTGTGACCTGTAAACATATTACGCACTCTTCTTCAGTTTTGTTGGTTGCAAGACTGACCCTTGCTTGATAAAACTGCTTGATTATGGCAGTGTGACAGGAGTATGGCAGTGGTCCTCACGTTCCCATTGCCCCCAAACATGTGCAGATGCCAGTAAGAGTAACTAGTCTGGGATTTATCCTACAGCAACAGTTATTTCCTCCCTTTTATTTTTCAAACTGCTTTCTTTTTCTTGTCTTACTTTTAATAACATTTCTGTGCTTTCTCACTGTGTCATGCAATGTATTTTGCCTCTAGACAAGAATAAAGTGAGAAGGGAAGCAGAAAAAAGAACTGTAGATGCTTCATGGTATTGCATGGTCTTTGTACACTGGGCTTGTTTACAAACCTCTGTCAAGAGATACTCCTGTGCCCCAGAGGTAGAGGGGGAAACATTTCCCATTTTGTTTTGTGAATGGCAGCCACAAAGCTTTATTATTTTTGACTCTCCAACTGTTAATGCCATTATAAATTGAAAAACATTCTTCTGGCCCTTACCTTTACCAGTTCACCTTCTTTGGGTAATTTCCAGTTGGTCTGAATCAGGCTAACTATTTTTGGGTTTAGTACAGATCCACCATCTCATCCCAGTGAAAGATAAGCTCATCAGTCTGAGGACAGCTTACTTTAATTTAAACACGTTTTGCTCTACGGTATTTCCTGGTTTATCTTATATACTCAAAATGAATATAATTCTCACACACAAAAGCCTTTCATGTAATATAGGTGGTGTCAGATTAATTTATACTTTCCTGAAGGCTTTTTTCAGCTGTGGCAACGAAGTAAAAAAGGTGAAAACAAACATCAGAGTAATTGTAGTGCAGCACAACCCTGCTGAATAAATGTGGGTTTTTAGTGAACTGGTCACAGATACACCAGCAAGAACACCTTTTTCTGAGGTGACATTCAGAAGCCTACTGAATATAGAGAAGGACCATACATTAATATGCTGATTCCACTCAAATTAGGGTTTCTTGGTGCCTAAATTTATTTCATATCTGAGTTGCATGGAAATAGGAATTATTGTGAGAGGCAACCCCAAAGGAAATATATATAGTCTATCAACCAGCCAGGGGGATTTCAGAGCAATGCAACACAAAGTCTGTTGGTGAAAGTCCACTGTAAGAAAAGGCCTGTAGGTGAAGGTCTGTGTTTTGTTGAAGAAGGTGTTTATTTTATATTATGGTTAAACAAGAAAATTTGTGAAGAGATAAGGAGTTTTATGACCATTTAAATGTGTATATGCTAGCAACCTTCCATAAAGAAGAGAAATTAAATTAGATAGTACCCTAACAAGTTGTAAAATGTAAGAGTCATTCTTATTAAATAAAAAATGAGAGTGTTCTCTCAATTCTCTAAATCACTCTTTCTTGTAAATCCTTAAAGGTCTTGCAAATTAGAACAGTGTAAGTTGTCCTGGTTTTATAGACCTTTGTTTTTGTTTGTAGGGTTTTTTTTTTTCTCTTTATTTATTTTTATGTTGGGTTTTTTTGGCAGCCTCTCACAGCAAGTCAAAATAAGAGCTGGAAATCAAATACAGATTTCTCAAGTAAGGCCAGACGTTATGGCTAAAGCAGTATGCAATTTATAAGAAAAATTAAACAGTTCTAAACTTTAATGTTCCTATTTCCTGAAACACTGATCTAAAACCATGATATTTGATGGAAATGTAATTTGATAGGAATACCTGGATCATAATCCAAAGTAGCAGTTGTTTGTTTCTGAGGTTGTGTTGCCTTGGAAATGTTCTTGTAAGTGTTCAACTATTCAGATGTGGACATGTGTTATGCCTTAAACAAGCTTCAGTCTCGAGAGCAGTCTTGGCTCTCAAGAGGAACAGCCAGGACATCTCCAAGAAGAGGGATTAGTAATGTCTCCACGTGTTATCCGTGATCCAGGATTTGTCTGTGGTGGGAAACTTTGTTTGTCCTCAGCATTTGCACAAGAACTAGAAGAATGTCAAAGAGTAGAAATGCACCAGCGATAATGTATTCCAAACTCAAAAAGTCTTATCTAAAAAATTACAGAATGTGATGAAAAGAAAAATCCCACATACATAATAAGAAATACCACCTGATTCAACAGGTAGTATTTCAATTTTCTGCTTTCCAAGCATATCTTGTGGGAATATCACTTTCTCCCGACCACACGAGTAAAATTTTGGGAAAGCATTAAGGATTGCCAGGACACCTACAGTTTACTCCGTATCCCAAATCGCTGGCTGAATTTAGGAATACCACTTACGAGGGTGTTTATTACGCATATGTAGAAGGTCCCTTCCAACTCAGACTATGCAATGATTCTGTGATTCTATATACATTTTTTATTCCATAAATGCAGAAGTAAGCTTAGAGGCCACAATGATGTGAGATTTTTTTTTTCCAAAAAAATGCTTGTAAAGCGTCCATATGAGGAGTGACATTACACCTATTTTTTTTCTTAATTTTTATGATACTTATTAAAAAGATACAAGAAATTTTTAAAAATTCTTTAGGCCTTGGCATTTTCATGCAGACTCCCACAGAACTCAGCAGCAACCAGTTTATAAGGAGGAATACTGCCGGACTAAGCCTGTTTGCGTGGTGTATATACCCCAGTAGGTGTGAACAGAAATTGTCTCTTCCTGAAGAGCTGTGTATTGGTGGCTAGTGAATCCAAGGAAGAGCCCAAAGACCTAATCTTAATTATACCTAAAGTGAAAGCTTTATCAGGTTTCAGAGTTATTCTGTTATTGTCAGCCTGGTATCTCACACTGCTGTAGAGGAGGATAGTGATATAAGCACCACACGTAGATTTTGACCCCAAGACTTGGGTGAGATGTACTTTATGTGCCATACTCTTTACTGTTTTTTCTCTCTATGGTGTGAAAAAGCAAATAAATTAGACTTTCAGGATTCTGCTTAATGGATCTAGTTTGCAACACTAACAGATTCTGTTTCCTCCAGATACTAAACTCTGCTGTGGTCCTAAAAAGAGGCTACAAAATTTTCGGGCCGACTCAGGTTTGATTTTTTTCATTTGCTTGTTCTTCCTGTAAGTTCTCATTTGTGAAAATCAGTAAAATATAGCTTTGATGCAAACTGCACTTCCCCGATGATGGAGCAACTGTCTGTGCTTCTTAATATTAGAACAATGAGACGTGATACAAAATGACAATTTTAAGACATATGTACAGACATTTTATTTTGCTGCCTCCAGCCCAGCTCTGAAAATCTACAGCATGTGCTGTCAGGCCTGGCGATTAAACATTTCTGACATCCCTGCTCTTAACCAAATTCATCACAATAGCAATACTTAATCAAGCCAAAGGTATGATTGGTTGAACATATTTCGATGTTTAAGTGTTTTATCATTTAAGAAAAGTGTGCTCAAAATGAAAGGTTTTATGAGTGCACATGCACGTGTGTGTATGTATGAGAAAAAGAGAAAGAAGGTGAGCTACTGTGCAAGCATTTTGTATGGAGTAAATCCATTGATTATGCATGTCACATATCCTCCCTTTAAATTGCAAATCCTAAAATCAGAAATCTGGGTGGGATTAAGCTGAAAAAAAAGAACAGATGGGACTGTTGATGTGACTGCCAGAGGCTTGGGCAGAAGGCAATGAAAAATAATTCTATTTTTCCCCTAAATTGAGAAAGCTAAACTGGTGATCAGTGGTAGATTTTGGGCAGATGGGATGACTTGGAGAAAATGGTTGGCAGACTTAGTCACAAGATAATGAGAGTGAGATAAGGAGTTTTAGGGTGCATCAGGGGATCTTGAACTTCAGGCCATGTCGCAGAGTATGTTTTCACAAAAGGCAAAGGTACATGTAGAAGAACCCTCACCTACAATATGTGATAATCATTCCAGTTCTGTTTAACACACAGCACATGCAATGCCCTGAAAACACTGCAGTAAATAAGTATGCTGGCATCCAGAACTGGAAATGTTTTTGTATACATGTCAGTCTGAATATTTCTACTACTATTATCAGTATAATAAGCTAATGTTTTTTCCTTTCCCTCACTCCACTTTGCACTTAAACCTTCTTCCAGCCCTTCCGTTTTATCCAGGTGCTCACTCTCTCAAATTTCTTTGCTGTGAAATATCCACCACTGATTTGTAAACACTCAAATAGGACCCACATCTCATTGTGTTGGGAAGGAAGCAGAAAGGTGAAGTCGAAATGCATCTTCTCAATGATAAACAAAAAGTACTAGCATTAACTACAATAATGATAGCAAATGTTAGCATCTATCTTGAAAAATATATCAATAACTTATGTGTGATGGGCTAAAATAAATCTTAAATAATGGATATTCTACTGAGTACTTTTCCAGAACTTTCTATTTTTCTATGTGAGATGTTCAGATTAAAGATCTTTGTAGATATAATTTATTTTGTTTTATTTTAGTATCTCTTATTGGATAGAATACATATTTTATAAACAAGGAAAAAGGGCTCAATTTATGGCACATATGGAAGGATTATTTAAATATGAAAGACTGAAAGGATGATTAAATCTCAGCTATTCAAATTTCATTATTTGTTTTGCAGGGAATCTGTTTCATGTTGAAAAATGATAGCAACAAAAGCTTCAGAGTTGTAATATAACTCATGGTACAATCAGTACAGTTTGTCATGTTTGAATGTCACCATACCTTTAAATATTGGCAAAAGACCTCAGTAGATAGACTACAGTGCCAATGAAAAGTGATTTTTTTCCCCACTGGTTTCTCCATAGTTTGTAGCAATTCTACCAGTCAAATCTAATCAACTTTTACAAAGAAATCGTAGTATTCCTGAAAGAATACCTTTCAGACTTGCTCTGTAGCGTTTGAAGGACAAGCTGACTTCTTTTAACCAATGAATGAAATAGCCTTTCATATAAGTAATGTTAAAATTTTAAAATATTCATTGGAAAAAGTAATTGTGGTTCCAGATTGCCTCACCTATAAATTGGAGCTTGTTAAGAGGATCTGTAGGATCAGGGCAGGTTTGAATCTCACTCTCCGAGTGTTCCGTGGTGTGTAGGGCAAGAAGATATTCAGCAGCTTCTGGAGTGGGACCTGGGAAATGTTTTGTCGAGAAATGATCCTGGTCAGGTGATTTGGTATATGCTGTAGCACACGTTGGTACATGTAGCACATTTCTTTAATCCATTCTGCCACTCTGCTGGTCTTTATCTTTTAACTTCAGGTTTCCTTCCAAAGTCAGACCATGAATTTGAATATGCTCATTAACCCAGAAATAGCCACAGTCAGAGTTGTAACCACATGGTCCTACGTGTTACTGCTCAAGCCCAAGAAGGCTTAAATAAGTGCAAAGCTGCACAAGCTAGACATAAGGTGGATTTCAGCACCCATCTTCTGTGTTGACTCTAGGAATGCAAGGAAATAACAAGCGTGGAAACCCAGTCTTCCTCACAACCACATCTGATTTCCCTGACAATTTAGGAGTGTGAAAATTACATGTAGCAGGCTGCAAACTGGCATACTTGAGTAGCCAGCTGAGACATCACCTACTATGTTTCTGGTGCTGTACAAATGTTTACACCAGAGAACTTTGTAGGACTCATTTAATACTAGTACTGCTGGAGTTCAGTGACAAAACTTTGTCAGCTGGTGTGACAGTTTAATGAAGATAAAGAGGACTTTAAAAGCTTATGCTACAAAAGAACGTCCTATTTGGGGAAAATAATGAATGGATACCTTGCTTGGCTAGGAAACAGAGAAAAGATGAATCACTTCTCACCGTTGCAGCATGTCACAATGGCATTTTGGCTAAACTCTCTTTGAAGGATGTCCTCATGAAACAAACTTTTTATTCTGGTATTCAGAGCAACGGGAAACATCTGGAACCGTGGCAAGAAGTTTGAAATTTGAAGTCTTCAGATAGGATATTTAAATCCCTAAAAAGGTATCTAAATAATAAGTGACTTGATTATTTTGATTTTTCAGATGAAGTAATTACCAGAGATCCTTATTTTGTCAGACTTTGTGGGAAAGAGGGAAAAAGGTAGCCAAGCAAACAAACGATATACTTATATTTAGTTAATGAGAAAAGTAAAAGATTTTAGCATGCTGATATCCTTTTTCAGTAGTGAGGCAGGTACTTATCATTCAGTTTCACACAATCTGAGCCATCTAAGCTGTTCGTTCATGTCATACCATATGTGAGGTGCAGCCTTATTCTCTGAAACTTCATTTCTTTTTTTTTTCTTCTTCACTTTCTGAAAGAAGTCACCTGGAAAATGTTCTATACCTTTATAATCAAGCAACACCTCTCACCATTTCACTCTCTGACAGAGACCGGGGTGTTATCTTCACATTGGGCTTTCACACAGTTCTCACTTGCCTCTCATGGCACTGTCAGGACAAATATTGTGCTTCACCACTGAGTCCAGACACTGCTCACATGGATCTGTACTGCACCAGCCACTCATATTTGAGCTGGCATCCTGCAAGTGGATTTATAAGAGTTCTATAAGAGCTGATAGAAGTATGTAGGGTTGGGATTACCTGATTGCCTACCATGTAAATATTCATTCATCATTCTGGTTGATTAAGACTGGTTTTTTTGTAGTCTTGAAAACTCTATACATGTTAATGAGAAATACAGTGTAACCTTGGATCCCAAGTCTTTTTCCCACTGTAACTCTTGAGTAAAAGAATAATTTCCTTCCTCGAACCACAAAATAGGTTTTTGGAAGCCACACAGGTGAGTTGAGCCTATTACAAAACCTCAAGAACAAGTACAATTTGTCATAACATTATGTTTCAGATAAATATTTATGTGCTTTTCTGAGATATGTGCCCTCAAATTTCTATTACATTCCCTTATGAAAAACTCACCTGGGAAACAATGACATATTAACAGAATCACCTGCCGTAGGGTTTCCAGAAAATCATGCTTCAGTTTGGAAAGGCACATTGCTTGTGGGCCTTGGAGGCATTTAACAATGTTGGTCTTTGGTCAAATGGAGTTGAGTTCTCTGCATTTCACTTGCTATGAAAGTATTCATAGAACAGGTAACATCAGGTAACATCTACAGTAATAAAGTGCTTATATTCATGCCTACATTTTTTTTTATTAGACCTTACATTTATTTAGATTTCTTGAAAGAGTTATAAGTAATACCTGATAATAGAAATTAATGAGAGAGATCCCAAACCAAATTGATGTCTACAGGATCTGCAATGTTGTCAATATTGCACCATTTTTATGTGAATCATAGAATAATTGAATGTCCTGATTTGGAAGACAGACACAAGGATCATTGAGCCCAACTCTCCGCCCTGCACAGAACCATCTCCAAGAACCTAAGAGAGCTGTCCAAACACTTTTTGAACTCTGTCATTCTTGGTGCTGTGACCACTTCCCCAGAGAGCGTTCCAGTGCCCAGCCACCCTCTGGGTGAAGAACCTTTTTCTAATATCCAGCCTAAATTTTCTCTGACGCAACTTCAGGCCATTCCCTCGTGTCCTGTCGCTGGTCACCACAGAGAAGAGATCAGTGCCTGCCCCTCCTCTTCCCCTCATGAGGAAGTTGTAACTGCAATGAGGTCTCCCCTCAGTCTCCTCCAGGCTGAACAGACCAAGTGACCTCAGCCACTCCTCATATGGCTTCCCTTCAAGGCCGTTCACCATCTTTTTTGCCTCCTTTGGATGCTCTCTAATGGCTTAAAGTCTTTCTTATATTGTGGCACCCAAAACTGCCCCCAGCACTCGAGGTGAGGCTGCCCCAGCTCAGAGCAGAGCAAGACAATCCCCTGCCCTGCCTGGCTGATGATGCTGTGCCTGATGCCCCCCAGGACAAAATTGGCCCTCTGGCTGCCAGAAAACTACTGACTCATATTCAACTTGCCAACAGCCAGGACTCCCAGGTCCCTTTCCACAGTGCTGATCTCCAGCCTCTCATTCTCCAAAAAGTTTGGAGAATGAAGGCATCAATCCTGCTAAGTGAGCACTCAACCGTTCAAGATAATTCCCCTTCCTACATGGAGCATTTTCATGTAAAAATATAAATCAGATTGTTACTATAACTGAGTCTTCATCTATTATGCAAGTACCACAGAAATAAATAGCACAAGGGTCCCATTCATCAGGAATAGATGAATATTTTGTTCACAAAGCGATGATACATAGTAAAAAGATGTGCAATGGTAGCTACTGCAAAACCAGCTTACTGAACAAAGCCATTATCACATCTGTAATTATGTTACTTTTCAGTGTGTTCTTCATAGCACTCTGATTCCCAGCCCAAAATATATTTGTCATAATGGGACATCATCAACTTATGAATAGGATTCCACATTCAGTATTTTACCCGCTACTGAGCTACCTAGCTCTCAGTGAACATCACCTACTTTATGCTTTCATCATGATGCTATGATGCTGAAAAGAAGAGCAGTTTCAGACATATTATACATTTTGCTTCTTGTTCCTACTGAGTTATCATTAGAAAAATGTTACTAATATTTTGCTAGTGATCATTTCTAATTTCAGCTTTTCAATCCCTCCTTCTCAGCCTCGTGTCTATTAGTTACAATGAAGAAAAGTGCAGTTTGTATTACACATGTACTTTGTGAATGGGCTTAGCATCCTCCCGTATAATTTTGCTAAACTGGAATTGACATGAGCTTTAAGAGAGATCACAGAGATCTTGTCACACTTCATGAAAAAAATAGAAAGCTAGATTTTTTTTTCTGTTCCTTTGTATGTTTTTGCTCTTTGTATCAGTTTGGATCATGCCACATTGTCCCAGTCACATATAGAGACAGCTTTATGCTCAGTTGTCTATAAAAACACAGCAGAGATTTGCTGTCCAGTCTGTTTCTAGTTTAATCTTGGAATACATCAATATGTTCTCTAACATGTCTGTACTTATGTAGCCCTTAGTCCATTAGCTGGAACCATTAAATTATTTTTGGAAGGAAATTACTGACTTTCCTGAAATGCTTATTTTTCTTTTCAATACACATGACTCTCAGAGTGACTGTGGAGTGAAAAGGGAAAGTGACAGAATCTGCTACTTTCATTTCATTCCCCTTGGTATTTATGTTCAGTCATCTGATAATTGCTTCCATGGTCCCATCTTTCCAGGCAAATTGACAAACTCTCTGCAAGGCGATTCATATCACCTAACTTTTGCAGATTCAAGTCTGGCACGTGTAAGCCACTTTGCCTGGCTCCCTCACTAGCTGGTAGATGAAAATAGGTGACTTTGGGACATGAATCCTTGTATCCTAAACTGGATTTCTGAAGTTACTTTTGCCTTTATTGCATGAATATTTTTGATGAACATTTATACTGGACACTAATTTTTTCCTGTCTCTGTGTGAGTGGAATAAATCCCACTTTGTAAGCTGGAGTGAGGTTTAAGAAAATGCAATCTCTGAAATACATATCTTAAAGAGCATCGCTAATGTACTCTGTTGATCTGAGTCATGCTGCCCTGACCACAACTAATGACACAATGCTGACTTGTCCTCCCATTACCTAAATGAGTTACAGACAAATCTGTTAACTTGTATGTCTGAGAAACCTGCTTCACAGAATTCTTGTACCAATTTTACTACGTTTTGAAGACAAAATCTGGGCCGAGCCTTATGGCTCTGTTTTGCACATGCAAACTTCTCAGTCTTAAAACATCAATTTAAAAATCACTGAGCTCTAAATACTGCTAAATTAATCAGAACATAAAATTGAATAAATATTGGCTCATGAAGAGACAGATGTTAGTTTGCCAGATAATGTCCTTCATGAAGAGATGAATTAATGCATATTTCTTCCTTCCAAAATTATTCTGATGTTCTTTATTTTTCTTGCAGGTACCATTAATTTTAATTAAGGGAATTCTAAGAGCAAAAAGCAAGATGAAGGCCACAATGCTAATATACTATTGCTGTCATCAAAGCCAATGCATAGACACAGTTGGGTATGCCTGTTGGCTGAAGGAAATAGTCAGTATTTCTGGTCGGATATACTTTTTATTTGCAGAGAAAAATAATTTAGAATATGCTGACAGGTAATGGAATGTGCCTGGTCTAAAGCTAGCCCTTACATTTTAGCAGGAACTACCATTCAGAGGCTTGAAACTGAACAGATTTGTCAAAGTCCACACCCAATGACAAGGTGGAATTTGGATTCATACTCTCTGTCTCAATCTGCTCAGTGCTTGTTAAAGATATGCCAGACAGTGGAGAATGACTGGGAATCATTAACTGGTTCTCTGTTCAAAAAGTATGCAACAGATTATCCTGTAGTTATTACTATTTTGAAAAATCTTGCTGGAATTGAACAACATGCTTAAAAAAAGACCAAACACAGCACATTCTGGGGAAGAACCTCTTAGCATAAAATGAGAAACTCAACCAAAAAAAAAAGTTTGCAAAGAAATGGATGTATTTTACAGCCTAGCTCAGATCCTCAGCTCCAAAGCACTTTGCAGTCAGCAGAACTGTATCTATTTGTCCCAGTTTGTGCATCTGATCCAATCTTCCCTTGGAGAGCATGGGGATAGCACAGACACTGTTGTTGAGATCAGCAGCACTTTTGTACATCTAAGCAGCACGTCTGCGGAGCCTCCTGGAAAGTTGCATGAGCACAATTAACAGATTGGGCTGGAAAATCACACTGTTTGTGTGATAAGTGCCCCTTCGCAGGGTGCAAGCTGTTCCACATCTCCAAACTGTTTTGCTGCTTTTTCCTTTGCACAGGGAGAATCCTCCACAGTGTGTGACTTAGTGGCAAACTGCCACTGCCAAATGCACGCAGCTATTTAATGTCTTGCTGCTGGGATTTGGGATTTCTTGATGTTCATCTCAAATGTAAAATATATCTGAATCATAATCTCTGAGAGGTTAAAGATTTCAGCAGGGGAAAAAAATGGTATTTTGTCATCCTGTCATGTGAAATTGTTTTATATTTCACACTACAAAGTAACAATATAAAGGGATCATCACCTAGGTGATAAACTGCCAGTTTCCAGACAAACATTTTAACTGATTTACACCTGTTTTCCTCTAGGAAAAACTACATTTTATGTGATGCATTTCTTTCTCAACTGATAAATGACAACGGTGCAAGTATCTTCATCTTGGTGTGAATTGACCCAGATTGCAGAAGACCAAGTTTTTACACTGTGACCAATCAACTTCTAGAAACATAAAAACTGCTGAGAGTCTAGTTTCGAAACTTTTACAATATTCAGCTGGTGGCAGAGTAATGTCCTTAATTATATATTTTATAGAAATGAGACTTCAGGAAAAGATAAAAAACATTTTCGTTGGAGCATATCAATATTTGATTTAATGTCAAATAAGAGTCAGAAAACATAATTCAGTCTCTGTTTTTCTCTTCATAGTCATGCCATTCCTGTGAACATCTCCTAGAGCTTTCCAAAGTATGAAACTGAAATAAAGGGATTTAAAAACAGTCTCCACGTAGAATTTCAACAAATTCCTTTAATTTATACAGCTTTAAAAATACACATAATGATGAGTGAGATACTCAATGAAGCGTGACGCTTCTGGAAAGTACTAGAAGATTATTTTTACAAAGTGTCAGGACACAGGGAAATGAAGAATCAAAAGTAAAACATCTGCAGATACACACCCTGTAACTCTCTTAAACCTCCCTTTTCCATGATGAGTACCACTCCCACTGGGAATGCTTAAATTGCCAATTTATTCCTCTTTACTGCATAAGGGTTTGTGTGTGCTCTCCCTTTTTCTGCATCTTTTTTTTTAAGTTTTGGTGGAAATAACTTATTAAGCAGATGGTCCAGAACAAGACTACTGAGTAATATGATAATCCAAATAAATAACCATGATGATGACCCACTTTATGTTTTAAGATATTATATGCAAATTATGAGAAAATGGTCTTCGTCTCTAAGCATTCAGCATAAGTAAGCATGATTCAACTGTAGAATAATTAAAATAGTGTGCTGCAGATTGAGATAGAAAATATTATATGTCCAGGCAATCCACTTAATATGTTAGGGTACATGAAATCCAGTCAATGTGCTTTTCTTTTCTTTTCTTTTCTTTTCTTTTCTTTTCTTTTCTTTTCTTTTCTTTTCTTTTCTTTTCTTTTCTTTCTTTTCTTTTCTTTTCCTCTTCTCTTCTCTTCTCTTCTCTTCTCTTCTCTTCTCTTCTCTTCTCTTCTCTTCTCTTCTCTTCTC
>VZTA01026986.1:14934-39753 GCA_013398855.1 Mohoua ochrocephala
TTACGAGGTTTTATCTTCATTTGATTTTAACTAGTTTTAAGGAAACAGTCACTGTTCTTAAAAAAAAGTGTTTTCCAGTCAGTATCAGAATAGGGAAGATTATAAGGAACTAAATGTGGGGTACATTAAAACACTCATTCACAACAAAAGGTTAACTAGAACTAATTCAAGGCTTATCAGTGTTAGGAATATCCTGTTAGTGTAGCTGGGGAAATTCATAGGGAAATCTTAGTAGAACTGCATTTAGTAGTCAGCGAAAAATCAGGTCAGAATTCAGAGTGGTAAAAAGAATCAGTTGCTCAGTTGCAAGGATAAAGAACCAGAGGTTTGATTTTAAGGCATTTGAGAGCTGTTGCATGTCTATGGAGCATCCTCAGGTTAGTGAGTCTCAGGGATGTGTTTTCATAATTAAATTCAGAAAAGAAATGTTTCAATGCTTGTTACTACTTCAGTATTCCTCAGGGACTGGAATTTGATAGCTGAGGGTGGGTAATGAAGCTCTATGTATATTTAGGTTTTGTTCTTAGTAGCATACGACTTGTCCCACTATGCAGTTAAGCAGCAAATGTATCTCTTCTGAAATAAAAGCTTACAAAATTGGGACTAGCTTTTGAATGCTAAACATATTTGCCTTTTTCTGTGTAACCTGTAGATAATAATATTAATATCATCATTATTAATAATAATTAATTACTACAGTTTTAAGGTCTAGCTCAAAACTACATGAGTTTTATTATATTACTAAAGAAATATGCTTTGTATAGTCTCTTATTCCTAGAAGTGGAATAAAATTTAGAAGATAGGAGTTTTCAATGACTATTTCCTTTCTGCACAACAAAATCAATCCTTATTTCATCTTTCCATTGTATGACAAAATTAATTTAAAACTGCAAAATTAGTATATAAAAATTATGACAACCATAAGAAAGGCTTTGAAAACCACAGAAGCATTTTGCTGATTAAAGGTCTTCTTTTGAGGCACAGCTACACAACACATTTACTTTTTTTCTCAGAGAAATGAAAGCATAAAAGTATGTGTACGGTTTTGATCACTTTTTCCTCTTGACCAAAAAGACACATACATTTCGCCTTATCAAGACAGCACTTTTACTTTTTTTAAGGCAGGAACTGTCCTTTGCCGTGCCAAATGGACAGACAAGTATTGTCTTTTCATCGTCCATGGGGGTATAAAGAGCACTGGTGTTTAAGTTCTCCTTGGGCTTAGTCTGTGCCCTTGAGCTTCTGCACGTGTATATGCTTCAGGGAAGTTTCAGGATATGTCTTCTCACTCCTTCAGGGCTCTGTCTGCCATGTCACTGACATTGCTCAGAGCAAGGTTCTTCACCCAGAGGGTGGTTGGGCACTGGAACGGGCTGCCCAGGGAAGTGGTTGCAGCACCAAGACTGACAGAGCTGAAAAAATATTTGGACAATGCTCTCAGGCACATGGTGTGACTCTTGGGGCTGCCCTGTGCAGGAGATGGAATAGACAGTAGTTGTGGGTCCCCTCTAAGGAGATTCTATGTTTCCAGGAAGTATTTTTGCTATGTGGTCCTTCCTAGAAGGTCCTTAAGGTTGCATGTTGCAAGGGCAGCTGTGTTATGAAATGACATGTAAAAGTCTTCTCCTACAAGAGCCCCTCAGTTGCTGTCACCTTTCCCTCATGTCACAACACTGGAATCTGCTTCCTGATTCACACCTATAAGGGGACAGTATGGAAATATACATGTTATAGCACATGTTCATGATGTCTTTGTTAAGGAACTTCCATCTGACCATTCAGGAGGCACTCTGACAATCACACTGCCACCACCAGAGACTTCAGCTGCTTCAACCTGAACCCTTTTGCAGCGGGTTTTTGCAGTGGCTCCAGTGAGCCAGTGAGCGCCCTGTTTGATTCCCTGCGTATCCCACTCTCAAGTAGTCTGACCATCTTTTCTTGCCAGCCTGACCCCAGGTTTCCCATAGCAGAGTCTCATTTGCCTCATTCCATAAAGTCATTGATTCACGGCCTAGTAACATGGAAGAAGCTCAAGCTGCTTCCCAGGAGGGACCCCAAACAAAGGAATTCCTGGGCTTTTACACTCTCACAGTCAAGTGCACAAAAGTCTCACTCTTCCTCCTGAGTCCTTGTCTCCTGCTGTGCCTTTGAGTGTCCAGTCTCCTGGCCACCCTTTGCCCTTTGTTGTGCCAAGGGTTGGCAGTTCATGAGTCCTTGTCTCCTGCTGTGCCTTTGAGTGTCCAGTCTCCTGGCCACCCTTTGCCCTTTGTTGTGCCAAGGGTTGGCAGTTCACAGCCTCGTGTTTTGGGCTGTGCCTTTGAGTGTCCAGTCTCCTGGCCACCCTTTGCCCTTTGTTGTGCCAAGGGTTGGCAGTTCACAGCCTCGTGCTTTGGGCTGTGCCACCCAGAGCTCAACCTGCAGCTCCCACTGCAGCTGCACCCTGAGCTACCTGCGCTCCTCACCACCTTGTTAAGTGTCATTACATTATTGCACTCACATTAAAGCATATATTTGAAACTCATGTGGAATAAAATATGATAAGGTGGCCTCTGATACACTAAAGGTCCTGTTGCCAGGGCAGGTGAGGAGATATTGGTTATTGGTCAGTAATTTCAGCTGGTCATTTGTGGGTTTTGTGGATTGATTCTTCGTGATCAATGCTTTCCTCATCAAAGGCTTCTGTTAAAGATAGAGAAGATTTACTATACCAACACACTAATCAATGCCCCTTAATGTTAAAGAGGGAATATCTCTTTAACCTCTTTGAGATTGCAAGGAATAAAATCTGATTTTGTCTCCCCAAATGTAGATCTCTTGTTGAACAAGGGTATTACAAGTAGCTACTGATCAGGAATGTGAAGAAACTACCCAGTTACAGATCAACGTACAAATGTAAATAACATTACTGTGTTATAAGATTAAAATAAGAAGGCTTCATCCTTGAAGGAGAAGCCTTGAAGGAGATCGTTCCGTTGTTTGTATAGCTTCATGCAAAGTGCAGAGTGGGAAGGCATGTTGTCTGTAGAGCATATTTGGGTTAATCTTATGAATTTTCAAACTTAGTTTCTTTTTATGCATTTGGAAAAGTTGACTGTAAGTGATCTCACATAGAACTTAAAATCATGTTAGCAAAGAGGAAAATCACAGTTCATTTGTGTCTATATTCTTCTAAAAACATTTTAAGTGCTCTCTCATTCCTAGCTTCATCTAGCCAAACAAGAGGAAAGTATATGTAATAGATATTTTAGCCTTCATTATTTCCTTAGCTCTGGGTGTTTTTTTCAAATAATTGCTTTCACACAACTCAGAAGTTCTCCAGAAAGATGCAACTTGTTAATATATACTCTTTAAAGTACAAATGGGATGATCTCTTAAGGTTTTTCTATACATATCATTCTCGTACATGAACAAGAAAATTTCCTATTCATGGATCCTTCTGATAGTGATCCTCCTCCTTCATCATGGTCTAGATTTTGGGATTTGAGATGCCTTTTGTGGGTTTTGCCACATTATTTTACATCTCATTAATACAGTTGGGCAGGCATCAACTGCACCTTATCAGTACAACTCCAGTTCCATTTGCTTCTTCATGAAGATGCTAAAGATCCAATTTGTATAAAAAATTTCTACAGAAAGTCAAATTGCTTTTATCATGCTGTGACCCCTATGCAAGTTGTCTCAAAGATCAAATCTTATTTAAAAGGCAAAGACAGTACAAAAGTAGTATATCTATCTTCAAATGCTGAAAGCATGTATTGCTCTTTTGACTCTGATGATTTTTAATGCATTTCACTGTCAAGAAACAGAGGAAAATTTCAATTTTATGTATAAACTGGTTCATCTAATTATACTGAATTTTTGTGAGAAAGTACAGATTTGTTGCAAGTAAATGTAAAAGCTCGGGTGAAATCTTTTCTGGTGTGATTTTCTTTCATAAGTTTATGTCCAGCTAAGCTGGTTTTCAGACTTTTACAATCATCTTCTGAGTAATTTACCTTGTCTATTCATGGCCTTGGCCTTGGCCAGTGGTGGGTTTCTCTTGGAGCCGGCTGGCATTGGGTCTGTCAGACAGGGGGAAGCTTCCAGCAGCTTCTCACCAAAGCCACCCCTGTAGCCCCTGTTACCAAAACCTTGCCACACAAACCCAGCACAACTTGTTACCCACAGAGAATTTCACAATTGTTCTTTAAGACTACTGCAAATCAAACCATAGTAAACCACTCCTGACGCTTCTGTATAGGTACTGATTGTTGTGTCACATCAGCATTAACATGACAATAATGAAATGGCTTCATGCCTCACTGAACTACAGATAAAATCATGGTAAAATGTGGACATCTTACGCAGCTCGCAATTTTTTCAAGAAATGTTGACAAAAGTGTTTACGCGCTTCTTTGTTTTCAAATAGGAATTTTTAAGACAGTTGTAAATATTCTAGATTGATGCTGTTTTTCATCAAAAGGTTTTAATTTTAAATAAAAAGGGAAAGAAGAACAGACAGGAGCTTCACGTAGACAAACACCTCTTTCTTCCTTGAGTTCTTCAGCCAGCACTTTTCACATCCAAGAGAATAAGGAAATGGTAAGGAAAGAACTCTGAAGAGATTGTTTTCCTTTATTTTGGAGTCAGTTTTATGATAGGTGATTTTTTTTAAACTGGAACTTGTCTTGTTCACGTGTAGCTGTCTGAAAAACTGAGCACCTGACATAGGCACCCTATGTCGGAGCAGGAGAAGACTGTGAGGAGTCCTCCCCCTGAGGAGGAAGGAGCAGCAGAGGCAATGTGTGATGAAGTGACCACAGCCCCCATTCCCACCCCCCCTTTCTGCTGGGTGGAGGAGAGAGAAATTCAGGAGTAAAACTGAGCCCAGGAGGAAGGGAGGAAGAAGGTATTTCTAAGATTTGTTCTGATTTCTCCATTACCCTACTCTGATGTTAATGATTATAGATTAAGCTGACTTCCCTAAGATGAGTCTGTTTTCCCCATGACGGTCACTGATGAGTGATCTCTCCCTGCCTTTATCTCGGTCCACAAGATTTTCACTTTATTCTCTCTCTGTCTGGTTTATGGGGGAGAAGAGGTAGGGTATGTTTGATGGGTACCTGGCATCCAGCCAGAGTCAACCCACCACGCAAGCTAAGACAATATTGATTGTCCTTATAGATTGACATGGATAAATATAGTAAATAAATATATAAAAAAATAGAAATATAATTTCTCTTTTTTTTTTTTTTAGCAACACATTTATTGTCATCTAATAGCACATTAAGAAGATGAATTAGTCAAATTTTACGTTCTTCAGCTCTACCCAGAAAATATGTGGAGCAGTAATTTTGATTAGAAGTGTTTTGATTTATAAAATATATCAAACGTTTACCAATAAAAATAGAAGGTTTACTATTGCCAATTATGTGATTAACAGTTTCTTCTTTACCCTTATTAATCTTACTATATATGCCTCTACCACATGTAATCATGCATTTCTCTTGCATTTTTAAAGGAACTTCAGAAAATGTTAAACTTTATAATTGTTTGGGATTTTAATTGTATGTTACAGAAAAATTTGTATAAATTGCAAAGCACTGACACTCCAATACTTTAAACCAGGAAAGTGCTGAAACATTTTATAACAGCAGATTGAAGTTAAATCAGCTATTGAAGTGGAGATAAAATGCTGTCAAAAGGAAGCAAATATTTTTTGCTGACATCCACTGCACTTATTTAAGAACTGATTATTTTCTGGTATCTCAAACTTTGAAATTAAGCACCTGACTTTTCCAAAGAATCAATTTCTTGGTTCATGCATTAATATGACACTAGATTAAGCATATGCAACACAATTTTAGAAGAAATGAATTTCATGTGGGGACATGTGCATTCAAGTTTCTCCCACCTTTGCCTATTGCTCCTGAGAGAGTAAAGGTCTCATGCCAGAGTTAGAACTACTTGGAAGAATTTTGCCAGTACTTATTTTGTGCTGTATTAGGTCTCTTGCCCAGAGATGGACAATTCATGTTTCAAGTCCGCGTCTTGCACTGACGCTGTGTCTGCTAACTTGCACGTAGCTTTGCTATTCCAGCCTGAGGGCTGTAAGGAAAAATGAATCCCATGATAAGAGCCAATATGTTGCAGTAGAGGCTGTTGAGATCAACTGATGGATTGTTTCAGGAAGTGACTGAATAATTCTCCCAGGGCTTCTCTGCAGCAGACTGAGCTGTTTTGCTTTGCTCACAATGAACTGCTCCCAGGGTAGGATGAGGAAGGCAAGATACCTCTATCTAAGCACAAACTCAGCTCAGCACAAGGTTGCTAATCATTTTACTAAAGTTTAGGGGAGGGCTTTCTTCTCCTCCTAAAACAGACATTTTCATTTGTTTGGCTGGATTAATCTCTATTGCTTACAAAGGCAGTGTAGGCATATATACTTTAAATGTCCAAAGTAAGATAAAATCAATCACATTCTAGATATCTCTGATGTAGACATCTACAGCAGGGGTAGTTTCTAGGTATACCTTTATAGCCATTGAAGAGAATAGACACTTTTATGTGCAATTCATTTGATCTATTTTAGACATGTACTTTAGGATGAGATGAATTGCACACTAGAAACTCTCATTTCTCTCTATTGAATTTAGAGGGAGTCTAGGGTGACTAGTTCAGGTGCGGACATCTGCATTTTCTTTTAATTAATTGAATCCCTCTGCAGTGCATCTGATGTTTCCAAGAAATGTTGGGTGGACTTAAACATATGTTTGTAGGATTTTTATAACCAGGAATATTAGATTTACTGTGTATTGTATGCAGACAATCTGTTTATCCATCAGCCCGGAGCTTCTTGCAACTGCTATTTTTACTCTATTTGTTTAATGGAGAATTCACACATATTTCTGTGCAGTAACCCAAAAAGTAGAAATATGGCAGTTTGAAGCTGAAAGATAATTGCATATTTTATTCCCTATACATCTTGAGTTATTCTCTGATTCTAAGTGATAATATGTTGTCATGGACTTCATCAGCAGCATGAACTTCCTCCCAGGGCTGCATGGGGTGAACCTTGCTGGTCAGCTGTTGGTGGAAGACAAAGGAAAATTGTAAGAAAATATAATTTTGCTTGTTCCTCCTCTTTTCCCTGCTCTTTGAGTGCAGTAACATTCCCATCTAGCTGCTATAAATTAAATCGAGCACTTTGAACAGAAATTAAATAGTCCGCTATGTTGCAACCAAAGAAATCTGATTTAAAAATTGTGCAATACACCTCAGTGGTCATTGACTTACTTCCTTGGACTACTCGAAGCAGTGAATCTGTAGCAGGATGGATTTCACTCGTGGCCTTTTCTGCCAACACACAGCTAGAAGTACCCGCTGTACACCCTGCAGGGAAGCTCACACTGGGATAAGTGAATTGTTCATGTGGGTTTACCATACACCTAAATTCAGTATGTTCAGATACTTAAATGGAAGCTATTTTGTTTTATTTTTGGAGCTCAAAGCTTTTAAATAGTGTAAATATCTGTAAATTTGGATGACAATTAAGGCTGAAGTATTGAAGTGAAAATCAGAAAAGGGAGAATGAATCATCTCAGGAATGTCTTTGATAGACTCAGATTTTTGAAACAACTCCTTGTTCAGAAAGAAAAGAGAAGTTGTTTGTGGGAAAGAAGGAGGGAAACTGTCCTGGAAAGTGAAGAAAACTCAAGGATATTCTCATCATAAAACTGACAGTTCAGAAAATAAATAAGTCTTATCCCTGAAAATGCTTAATATTTCAGCAGTTGTGTTGGTTTTCTTTTTTTGCTTCTTTGGCTACTGTATCCCTAGACCCAAAACACAGACTGGTAGAACTGAATAATGCATTTTCTCATAACTAATGAATATTTGTCAACAGCAATTTAATTTTTTTTCAACAACTGCTACACCTCTGATTAGAGATCTGTTCTTAACTAGCTATATGGTTTCAGTTAGCATTTGACAAGTGTATCTTTCATAAAGATTTTTCTTTAAAAGTTATGTTAATACAAAAGCATTTTGAAACATAATTTAGATGGTTTGAGGCATATCAGATCAACCAGCTTTGATGATGCAATTGCTTTAGGCTTTCATGGCTATGATAATAGCATCCCTTTGGACTATAGCAGATTGTGTCCCCTGAGCTGGATCAACACCATCTCAGCCTACTAATGGGGGTAACTTTATGTCTCTAGTCCCTGATCAGTATTTTCATTCACCTTCCTTTATTCATGGTTCTTTTCACAGTCAGTCCAGATAATCTTAAATTTTCTTTACATTTTAGATATTATTAATATTCTTAATCCTTTTTTGTTTATACTGTATATATTTGTTCTTGCATTTTTGTCTCTGAAATATTGCATTACTTGAACATTTAAAAAAGGATTCCCTTGAAATAATCCTCAGCAAAGAGCATCTCGGTGTTTCTCTTTGTGTTAAAACCAGCAAACAAAAAACCCCAAATGTTTTCTTTTTTTTTAAAGAATTCCCACCCACCAAAAAACCCACCAGAAACAACAACAGAAAAGGACCGAAACACTGAAAATGGGCACTAATTTCCCTTTCTGAACCATTCCTCTTCTGGCTTGTTTCACTATCATCTTTGCATGTCTTGCTGATTTCAGTTCCCAATGAACCCAAGGGGGAATTTAGAGCACCTCTTTAATCATCACTTTCTGAACCTGGGGCAATGATTCTGAGAAGCTGTTTGCACTGCAATTTAAAAAGGAAAGGAATTATAGAAAATATGTCCCTCTAATCAGCACTTGTGGTAAAATATATGTTAATAAAAAAAAGTATTCCCATTCCATTCATAATTTATAAAGCAGATAGATCGGAACTCACACACGATCTAGTGTGTGGGAAGCAGACACGTGGCTCTAATCTTTTGATTGCAACAACACAGCTTTATTGAGACCAGTGGAGCTCCTGCTGATTTACACCAGTCCAAGCAGGATGCAAATCAAGTCACTCATACTTTAAAGAAAACCTTAAGGGGTACAGAGTGTTTTAAAGGAGTCATCCTACTTTTGCAGCTTTAATATTTTGCAACTTCAATCTCTTCTTTGTTAACAAGGTTTTTATACTGCTTCTACTTGAACAGAGCCAATAGTCACAACAAGGTGAAAGTGTCATAGGTGACCCAGAAATCACTGAAGTAAGATGATTGTTTATAATCATAAGTTCATAGTGAAGAAGATGAGGACGTTTGTAGCTGGAAAGATTGGCTTGTGTTTCCCAAGATCTGCCTCCAATATTTTTATTAACATTTGATCTTGAAAAGACCCAAGGCAGTGTGTGTTCATCTAGACACACCACAAAACAGGACAAAATTATACTGAGACAAAAAAAAATCCAGACACACCACAAAAGAGGACAAAATTATACACAAGAAAAAGAAAGAAAAAAAAAAAAAAAAGAGTGTTTGTTGCCTCTTTTCCTCTCTCTATGACTTCTATGTCACCCACTCCACCAGAAGCATCGTGGTGTGGCCCAAGCAGCAACAGGAGATCAGCCTGTGGTAGTAGCATGTAAGGGAGCACCAAGTAAATGTCTTGGGAGGAAATAGTCTTGTAAAAAAATACAGTGTTATTTTCAGAAACAAATGGAAGAGATATTTTGTTTATGAATTGTAGAGTATCTCCTTGAGGCTGAAGTCTCATCTTAATAATTCTGTTATTGGAGAGATGGTGCTGCCTCACAGTCAGCAATAACTCACCTCCCACGCTGTCTATAGACTTCATAGTCTCTTATTTATCCTGCAGCATTAGTATTTTTACTGATAGGGAAGAAGACAGCTGTATTCAGGCCACCTACTGCAGGGGAAATGAGTGATTCAGATGGTACTTTATGAGCTGACAGTCTCTGGCTCCATATTCAGCTAATGAGAAGAAGGAGTCATGATTTCTAAGTCAGACAGAGTGCTTGCTATGGCTGTTTCACCCAAACATTGTGATTAGTTCTCTTCAGTTTCAAACAAATTCAGAGCACACAAGTCTTCAGTCATTCAATCCCCCTTCGAATTTATATGCCACGGGAGGTGTTTAAGTGCATCTTTGGCTCTCTGCTAGGCAATCTGACCATGGGCCAGTGAGACTAACAACACCCTGATGCTTAGAACAGTTTCTGTGGCTCTTGGAACCCACTGCACAAAATAATACATTGATAGCTCATTCATCCTCCTTAATGTTTGTGAGCCAGATGTACAAAAATGTGGCACTGATGTGAGGTCGAAATTAGGACTTCACCTAAAAAAGAAGAGCTTTTAGCTGTACAAAGTCTCTGCAGATGCCTGTTTTGAAGATGCTATTGAATATTCCACCAGAATAAGCTTCATGTAACTGATAAAAATAGATCCTTATATATAGATTATGCTGTGATTCAAACCTGTGATTCAGGATAATGTAGCCATTCAGGATAAGGAAGCCATTGTGACAGTTGGGAAACCATCCTTATCGTGGAAGTGTTGCCTCCTTGAAATAAGGCAGAGATAATCACTGCTTTGTACCAGATCTCATTAACTATATTTAAATGTTTTAACATTTTTCAAATCTTTGGCTTCAAATGGTTGCAAGTTACAGCTGCATTGCAAACATTATTAGATGGGGATAGGACTTGAAAATGAAATTGCAAAAAAAAAAAAAGAACGGCAGGACAAGGTGTCATTACAATGAGCTGTAGGAATATATGACTCTTAATCTCATTCTTCTGTACTGACAAATGCACCGTCTGTCTATATGGCATTAATGAATGACAGTTTCTCACCATTTGGTGGATGCATGTGTCATCATTTGTCTAGATGACATCTTGATTTATAGACATCATTGAAAAACATTAGAAAATCTTTCTACAAGTTTGATGGGAATTCTGAATATGTGAAAGTAGGGATTTTTTTTTTTTCTCTGAACAGTTCATTGGGGTGTACTATTTCAGGCAATCAAAAGGATCATATGGTCCATTGGTTAGGTTTCCACTTGGAAGAGGGGTGCCTTGGACCCAGTTTCCTGCTGTACCTGAAGCTCCTTTCTGACCTTGGGCAAATCATCTACTTTCTCACACTCACTTATCTCAGCTGTAAACAAAAAAAGTGATATTTCTTCCTCTTGCAGGGGTAAATAAAATCTCATGGAACATGCTGAGTGGTTTAGAGGCTGCACTAATTGTAATTACATACTCAGGATTTATGTATTAAACTAGATTTCAGAAGCAAATTTCTCTTAAAATTGTATGAGGAAAATATAAGGGGATTTATAAGAAATAGCTTGCAGAAAATACTTTAAATCTTTCCATTATGTACATTGAAAATACGGAAGAGAAAGAAAAATTCATCCCACTCTAGAAACGTAATTCTAGCATAGGAAAAAGTAAATGGAATGGTTGGAGTACCATGGAGTGTCATCACTAAGGACTGACACCTCTGCGTGTGTCTGTGTGTGTATGTGTGCAATAACATACCCAGCCTCTCCCAGGCTGCCTGTACACAGAAATTTGCACAGTTCAAATCAGCAATGTAGCACATTTTCCAAAGACTGAGCATGCATTTGTAGCTTAAGAGTCAGAAAAAACCAAGCAGATATTTTTTATAATTCTCCTTTAATAGAGAACGATTATTTGCTCATGGAGCTTTTTGTTAATTATTCTGGCTTTACTTGTCATTCTAACATTTTTTTTGGCATTTCCCCAACACGCACCAGCCCTCTGACTGTTCTGTGTCTGTCACAGCAGCCTGCAGCAGACAGGATTCACGCAACATCCCTGGGTGTGCAGGGCTGGATGTCAGCCAGCTTCCACACAGCCATGCAGACACACAGAGGAGCATTTCCTGGCATCACGTGAGGCACCTGAAAGGTGTAATACTGCTAAAAATATGAGCTTTGAAGCGTAGCAAGGCAGAAAAGTGTTTCGGAATGGATTACTCTTATCTCCTGTAGGGTCTGCTGCCCCGTTAAACATGGAAATAAGGCACAGAGACAAGACATTTCCGTTGGGCCAGGACAATCCCAGAAAACAATGATTTTCCTTGATTTCTAAATAAAAAAAACATCTCCAGACATTTTTTTATTCACAGATTTTGACTGTTAATTTTTCTGGCTCTCACTATCAAGTCACAGTCTTGGCAACTTACTTTTTCCCTGGACTAGCACTGTACAACTGAAAACAAAGATCTCCTTCCCGGCTTCAGCTCCATCATCAGCTTCCCTGACCAGGTCTTTACATCATCCAGCCCTTCTCATGCGACCCTCCCTTGAAATAAAAGCAAATTTGGTTAAACTGCAGGAGGAATTTTTAGGACAGCCGGGGCTGGTACCCTTCTGCTCCTTTCCAAGCAGTTTAGGATGAATAGGTACATCCTAGCCCAGAGTGACTACCTCTGGGATAAGGATATTCTTCAGAAAAAAGCATCTCAAGAACTGCCTCCAGGCCGTTTGGGTTGCCTGCACTGTGCTCTGGAGGAGTGATGCAAAGCTTCGACTTTGCTGTAAGAAGCATTTCTACATTCCCAGGACTGGCCAGGCTTGACCCCATTTAGCTACAGAGATCAATTTAGGTCAGGAAGAGAGGTCATCTTCTGTAGGCTGTTCTTGGAGAGTTTAAAGATGACTACACGGAGGTAGTCAGCCATTGCACTTGTCTCAGATCATCTCTCACCCCTTCTGCCAGGGTAAGACAAGTCATATGTAAGAGTGCTTTGAAGTGATGGATGATATTGTTGAACTTTTAGTGGACAGTCTGTTAGCTGGGATGAAAAAGGCAACAATAACATATAATAAAGAAAGGCCATAAGGTTACACAGAGTAACTTTCAGCAGTGGTCCCTGAATCAGATGCTCTTGTCTCTGTGCTTGAGAGGTGAAGCTGACCTAGAATATTGGAAAGGACTCATGAATATGAATAAAAATTACACGTCACAGCTGATTAGTGAATGATGATAAAGCACTGTAGTGCTTTTTTTCTGGAATTAAAGGCTAACACTGGGAAAAGTACAGGCTGCAAAACTTTTTCCAGCATTTAGAATGGATCATCACAGAATGACAGGATGGTTTGGGTTGGAAGGGACCTTCAATATTATCTAGTTCAAACCCTCCTGCCATGGGCAGGGACACCTTCCACTGGACCAGGTTGCTCAGAGCCCCGTCCAACCTGGCATTGAGCACTTCCAGGGATGGGGCATCCACAGCTTCCCTGGGCAACCTGTGCCAGTGTCTCAGCACCCTCACAGTCAATATTTGCTTCCTTGTACCTCATCTAAACCTGCTCTCTTTCACATTAAAGACATTCCCCATTGTTCTGTCACTACAGGCCCTTGTAACTTGTCCCTTTTTACCTCTCTTGTAGCCCCTTTAGGTACTGGGAGGTGCTCTGAGGTCTCCCTGGATCTCTACTCCAGGCTGAACAGCCCCAACACTCACAGTCTGTCTTCATAGAAGAGGTCTTTTTATATCTCTTTACATCTTTATATTTACATAGGACACATTTCTTTATTCATACACCTAATTCTTCTTCCAATTTTGTCGTGGTTTGGATTTTTTTAGACTCTTGTTTTCAGGTGGCCTTTTTCCTTCCCTATTTCTTTTTTTTTTTTTTTTAATCTGTACTTCTAGATTAAATCAATTGAGGAAAAATCCCCCTTAGAACACTGTTCTTGTGATTTCAACAGAGGTCATTGAGGGAGATCATATGTAGTTTGTAGGAATGATGGAGGAGGAGGACAGAAGAAAGGGATCCTTTAGCCTGCACCTGTACCGTTTCTAACACATGTAGGGCTTACAGATACAGCTACAAATAAAGAACCAGCAACAGGCATAGTAAATATTAAATTAAATGACTCAAAGAGCCAGAAAAACAGAAACAGTGAAGATCCATAGCTGGAGTTGGTTTAATTTGGCGCCTGTTTGTTGACCTCAAAGGTGGATGCATTTGAAGATCATGTGTCAGATTACAAGTGTTTGAAATGTACAAATTTATCCACACTGGGAAATGAAAGGGGTGACTTTGAATCTTCACATGTGGGAGCTGGGAATTCTTGATTTCTAATCGAGATGATGTTTGGGCAAACAAATGGATATTTGCAGGTAAACACAGCATGCAAACTCGAAAGCTGCAAGCAGTGCCTTTGGCTTCAAACGTTTGTGCCTAAATATCGAACTGAACTATGGTCATAATAGGATTTTAAAATTAAAACCATGCAGTGTCTCATTAGTTTCTATTTTCTTTTATCTGTAGTCTTCTGATAAATTAAATACAAAGATTTGCAGAAATCCGAAATCAAGGCTAGGAATGCTGATCTAATAGCCAGCTGGTTAACACAGAGCTATGATTAGTGTTGGCTGTTTTGCCAAAAGTGCAGCTTGTTTAAAAAGTAGAATTTTTCCTCGTATTCATTTCAGGGGGGAAAAAAAAAAAAAAGAAAATAACCAAAACTCTGTCAGATGAGGATTAACTTTTATGAAGGAGAGGATTCAGCAATACTTTGTAACCATCTTCCTAAAGACTGCACTGTTCCTTTCCACCTCTCAACACTCCATCTCCATACTTTAAAAGAGATAATGAAAGGATTTTTTAAACTACGTATTTCCTGAATGTTATTCTTCTACTAAAACCAGTTGCAGAATTTCAAATGGTGCAGTGCATGTTCTTATTCTGTGAACTAAAGAGATTAATTTATGGCTATATATGTGATTTTGGAATAAATCACACACATGGATAGCTCTCTGGGATTCAGGGTAAGGAGTAATTTTCTACAGTTTATGCTAGTAACCAGCAAACCTTTGGAAGTCTTGTGTACAAGCAATTTATACTGCTTACCCCCAGTCTTATCGTAGTTCCAGAAGTGGGAAGCTCAGCCACTGTGATATCATACATTCTACTTTGAAGAAATTAGCTGGATAGCCACTAATATTTACACTTGATAAAAACATATCCTAAAAAAACTTTGCATGAAGAGACCTTGGGACAAACTTGCATTTGGCATAAATTGCCATTTGCAGTTGAAGTCAATTATCTATTTCCCTTTACACCAGATGCGTATTTGACCCTTCTCAGATCATGAGCTGTAACAAAGCTGGACATGCAAACAGGTAACAGGTAAAGATGGTTTATGTTTTGGGTAGATACTGTATAAGGAAAAGGTACATGTGTAACAATTTAAAGTTGCATATAATAACAAGACCTCAGGAGTTTTTCATACACGTTTCAATCTTTTGAAAAGGAAATTTTTAAGGACTTAAAATTCACCAATATAGCAAGGAGTTTTATTCGATCATCTTGGTCCTAGAATAGTTTTAAACATGTGCTGAAATATCTACCTGCTCAAATATCACTGTTTCTTGCTGACTGATAAAGTTTGTACTTAGGATTAACTGGAGCAAAGACTAGTTTCTTTCGCAATTTTTGTATTCCATTTTGTGACAAATATATATTTTTTTAAAGTTCTGTATATAAAATAGAATATGACATTGCAAACAGATTGCTCTAAACATTTGTGGTATCATCAAAAGAAACAGTAGAATCTATAAAAAATAGCAACAATGTGAAGTACCTGTTAGTGTTTGTCTATTTAACTTCAATATAATCATTACAGATTTTTACGCATAATTTTTTTGTAAAACTTCTTGCATATTAAGATTTTATTATTAAAAAGAATTATTTGCTTTTCAGCAGTATAAATGTGTACATGGTATCCATTTTAACTTTGAGCAGAGATCCTTTAGAGATCCTTTTCTGCATGTAATTAGAATAGAAAAGACTAACAATATCAAATAAATTAGTCATGCTGCAATTACACCAATATTTTCTCCTTCTTTCGTTACTCCAGCCCACACCCCATATTTGAGTGCATTATAAGGGTCTCATATGCCCATACAGATTTCCACATTATCACATAATCTTTACAGATACAAATATAATTCTCATGTGTGGCTGTCTGCAGTTTGTGGATCTATTTTCCAATCAATTCAAGGCCAACTCTCATTAGTGCAAAGAGAGCTTTTATGAATAAATCCCTCATTTTTCAATGATAGAATAGATTTTTCATTATTGAATTGCATGCATTTAAGTGGGATCTATCTGCATCTAAAGAACGAAATTCATGATTTTTTAAATCATAATGAATGCCCCAGTATACTTCTTACCATTTTGTTTCTTTAGAACTGCATCTAATTTCCTGAGTATCTTTGATAAAAATTGGCTTTTTGTGCCTTCTTGGTTAATGAAAACTCAGGAAATATCTCTAAAGCCTGTTAATTAGGGGTGTTTGTGTATTTTCTAAGCTACTTTGAAGAGTAAATGGTATCCACTGATATGAACTACCTCGACAGTCCAAGAAAGAATATATGGGTCATCATTAACAAAATGACAAAAAAAGAGTCTGTGAGTGTTGTTGGCAAGACGTCTATCTAGGCAGTGGTAGCCACAGTGCAAATGTACATGGATTATGTCGAAACGTCCTTTTCTTACTTCAAAATCATCTGGGAGGTGTGCATAATTTACGAAAGCATTGTTACAGAAAGTAAAAGTATAAAATTGCTATGGTGGGTACAGTTTATGGAGTTTCACTCACTGAATTAAATATTGTGATCTCATCTGAAATACTGGATATTAAAAAAAAAAAATCCTACTCTGTTTATTTAGGAGATAAAATATACTTTTGTTGATGATACTTTGATATTTTTTTTTGTATTTGGTGCCTTGATTACATGCTAAAAAATTAAGGAGAATTTTAAATGTTCTTTATTGTTGTTGATTGTTAAGGTGATTGAACAGTTAAAAAAACTGATTTGTGTCCCATTAAGATAGATAAAGCACTTCTTATGAATGAGATTCAGAAGTCTGGAGGTCACTGAGACCTTCTAGGTTTTTTTTTCTCTTTCAATCTTCAGTTCTTCCAAAGCTTCTTATCAAAGGGTGATAATGCAACGTGAAGTATTGAGCCACTTTCATGGCAATAGGAAGAGGATGGTAAAATACCATTCCTAAATAAAGAGGCTGAATAAACACCTGTCAGGCATTAAATGTTTTGGATCCTGCCTTAAAACACATCAGTGGGCAGATTGGCTCTTGCTGAAGTGTCTTCCAGCTTTGTTCCTAGGATTTTCACTGATATTTGAGAATTAGTCTCAGGATGAAAAAGTATTCCCATTGGGAATGATCTCCTATTTCATTGCATCTAAACAAAAAGATTTTCTGTGTACAGCCATACCTGTCTCCTCTAATATTCAAGGAAGGATTGGCTGAATCACCTCCTGAGGACCTCACATGGGAATTGCCTTCCAAAAGGACCTGTCTCTCCTCTACAGCATTCAGAATAAACTAGTGACTATACCATTAACAGAAATATCACACTTGAATCCACAAGGTTTTAGTGAAGAATTCAGTGTTTTGTGTTTAGCAAAGTTCTCATTGCATGTAAGGATGCACAGTGTGTCTTTATAGACATAAAACATTTCTCCAGTTTTATTTCATCTTAAACTTTTGGAAGGAAAGAGGCTGCAGAGCTCAGCTGCAACTCAGAGTTCAATCACCTGTTTTCTCAGATATCAGTTATGTTAAAATACAAATGACATCCCTGTAGAAATGAAGTACACTCTAAGTCAATGTATTTTGTGCTAGTTTAGGAGTAAAAATTAGTTATTAAGTCCTTATTATATTTTTAATAATACTTCAAGTCTACGAAAGATTGTATGTGTCCCAGAAGAAGAGAAAAAATCAATAAATTTTCTTTTCCTCTGAAAATAAGAAATGTTCCAACAGAACTGACTCACAGTGGCTGTTGACCATTCAGAAACAGCACCAGTGCATTGTGATGGCCAGGGACTCACTCTCACAAGCTGCTTTTTCATTGGACCACAATTACGGCTTAGAGGGAAGTGCATCCCAAAGAAGAGAGAGTAGGTCTCTTTTTCAGCTGTTAGCAGAACAGTGCAAGAATCCCTTCTCCATGGTTTGGGAAATAACACTAGCTATGAATTACTGGACCAATGTGCTTCCTTTGATGCACAGAAAATACCTTAGTGCTTTCAGTTGCAACACTATACTACTTGCTAAGTCCCTGAACCCCACGACTTTATCAGCTGTAGAGTTTTCTGTGATAATTCCCTTTCATATGTAAAAATATGTAAAACCAAATAATGCAAAAAGGACATTTTCAATTACTCAAGCAGCCAAAAGAACTCAGATATATTGCAGTGGCACAGGAGGATGGTGAGGGCCTGATTCTGCAGCCAATAACAGAAGATGCAGATAAACTGCAGTGCTGAACATTATAAATTCAAATGATTTTATACACCTGCAATAGTTTGCACCTTTTCTATTGAAGACCAATTCTCTACAACATGGCTTGCATTATAAAACATGTAGTATTTGCCTAGAGTGTTCTGATTTTGGTAGTTGCTCCAGTGGATTACACTGCTCAATATTTTATAGTTCCCTGTGACATCCCTTTTTCTTGGGTGTAGTAGACTTCTCATCTAGGTCAATTCTATCCATTTATTTAGCTGTTATGTTTTAAAATTGATTGCTAGATTTATTTATGAATTTGTGTTTTGGTTTAACCCCAAACAGCAACCAAACCCCACACAGCCACTTGATCACTCCCCCACCAGTGGGATCAGGGAGAGAATTGGAAGGGTAAAAGCTAGAAAACTCGTGGCTTGAGATAAACACAGTTCAAGGTTGAAGGCAAAAAATCATTATTTCCTATGAGTAGGCAAGTGTTCAGCCATCTCCAGGAGAGCAGGGCCCCATCACATGTGGTGGTTGCTTGGCAATACAAAGGCCATCACTCCATACATTCAAACAATTTAAAGGCAGGGGATATTCACATAATTTTTAATTTCTCTATTAGATTTGCCAATTTGTTAAGAATATCCTCACATTAAAATGAACTCTGCTCTTAAGTTTTAACACTATTTTCCAATGTTTTCAGTTTTTAACAAATTAGTGTGGGATGTGTAGCCATAGAGAAGGTTAAAAAAATGGAGTGATTTGGAATCTGTTCTTAAAAGAAAAAGGGAAAGACAGCTTCTGTTACTATGTGTCTGAATATGTTAACTGCATTGGATTTTCAATAAATATGATATTTCCATGATAAAAATACTCTTTCTTAATAATAACAATAAATAAAAATTTCTGTAAACTCAATATCCAGACAAAGTGATCTCTTATCTTATGAAGATAACTATTGGTTTTGTTTTGTTGGTTTCAGTGTTCTTTTTTTTTTTTTTTAATTTAGCTTTCTGCAGGGATTTCTTTATCTGTGACAAATACATGCCTTAGAAACTACATATTAGCAGAGTAAGGAAATTTTGTAGCAAGATATTGCAGATTTAGGGGGTTTTTTTCTTCGTTTAGAAGAGCAAAGTCAAGGACAACTCCATGTGTTCTGCAAAGTTCAGCAGTAATATTATTATTCACACAAGTTGTCTCAGCTGTGAAGTCAGTACATTTGTTCTGGATGTCTCTTTATTATTAATGGCCCTTTCACCTGACTTTCTACGTTTGTTTGAGCCAACATAGCTCCTGCCTGCTGGCCAGTTCGCTTCGATTGTTTTCATCCCCTGGTTGCCTTAAAGGTGAAGCTTTGTTCCAAATGTCTTCTGAAAGGTTAGTCTTAACTACTGTAAGGATATAGGATTGGAACAGAAAATAATCTGGAAACAGCAAATGAAGTAACGAAGACTCTCCTCCTATTTTCAAGGCATCGCTCGTTTTATCCAAAATGCTCCCCCCAGCATGACATCATAGAGTAAAATTCACCATGGACCCAGAGTAAATATAGCACAAAGATCCACTCAAGTCTGACACCACACTGTATCTGCCTTAAGCAGATGTTTAAATAGGAATTAAGTGGTGTGTTGCCTTTTTGATGGCTCTTTGCAAACAGGCAATTTCCACCCAAAGAGAATAAGCATAAAATTGAATCAATTTATTAAAAGTTCTGACTGGGGAAAAAAAAATTAAAAAGAAGGTTAGTTAAGAAAATATGACTTCCATCTTGGAAAAATTGTATTTAGGAAAACTATCTTTTTGTTGTTGTTTTTAGTGGGAGTATTAAATTGGGGAATACCATTCCTAAACCATGACTAGAGGTCTGGTTTTCCATGGCCACTTCCAAGGGTGTCAAAATCTAAGAATTATTTGTAGTTTTATTTTGATTGGAATCTTAAAATACTTAACAATATTGCTGATGGAGAACTACTTATACTATCAAGGATGTTTATATAAAGCAGAAGTAACACTGCCAAAGAATTAATTAGCACGAGCAGTGGAGGTCACTGGAATGTGAAGTGCAGGGCTCTTACTGCAGAATCAAGAGCTGAGCAAAATGAGATATTGGTTTAGCTTCAGTAGATTATATTAAAAAGAACTCTGTATCAAATGGCTACAATTTCATCTGCTTGTCTTTCTTCATTTATAGAGTACCTGTAGGAAGTTATTCCAGTCTTTCAAGAGGATTTGTAGGGTGACTCAGTACCCAGAAAAACATATATCACAATCTCAGTAAAATAATAAGTTACAGAAAGACATTTTAAGCTCAATACAATGTAACATTCATATAATTTTAGTGTATAAGGATACATGTGTGCATGCTAGAGTAATGTGAAATACAGAGCCACAAGGTGATAATATGCCACATTAGGACAATTCATTTTAAACATCTTAAAATAGAAATGTCTAAGGAATGAGAGATGAAGGTCAGAAAAAATTCATGAATTCTTCTACCTTATTTTCATAAATCAATGCCTTAGGCCCCACTGAGGCAGCTAAAAATACATTTCTCTTTCAGATGAAGGAGATTAGGAGGTGGGAGGGAGGGCATGTTGCCTTGCAAACGTAGAGGATGTCAGAATTGTCATGAAATTTATGAACATTTTGTGTAGGTGTTACTGCGTGAGGGATGCACTTTCCCTTTTAGTGACATAGACAATAATAGTCTTTTGTAATCCACTATATAGAATTTGAAATTTCACCTTTTCAACCTATTATGTTTGTGGCACAGCCCCTAAATAGCTAATGGGAGAGAAAGGGTGAGGTTGAACAGACTGCACAAGTTCTCTTCACTGATGTGCAAAATTTGTGGATTTCAGGCAAGAAACTGATGAACTGGTACACGGCAAATGCATCATATTCTGTTTCTAGGAACTATTGACTTTCCTGGGTATTCTGTTTAGAGAAGACAGAATAACCAAGGTGAGCGCATTTCACGCCGGATGTCAAAGTACAGATCGGATGGACTGCATTTACTCAGGAACTATCTGTTTCCCAGTGAGGGATGCAAGTCCCAGAGACTGCAGCCATTTCAAAGGTAGAAAATGTAAGCTGAAGTCAGGTAAATCCAGTTCAAACTTCAACACATGGCATATTAATCAGTTGCTTAACTTACCTAAAATGTGAATGTAGACTGTACGGGAGAGGTAAGAGCACCTCCTCACATATTCATCATGAAGAAGCAAAGCCTGAACTCTAATGACTGGACCTCCATAGCACAAAAATTAAGAAGACAAATAATGCTATGGATGCCTGTTAATTGGAACAGCTCAGTGGGTAGCCATTTAAATGGCTGTCTTGATGAGGAGAAAAAAACCTACAAAAATAGCTTTGAAAATAACCAAATTGATATAAAACTGCACACAAGCTAAAGATTGTAAAGATAAACATCTTATATGCTCCTTCTTTATGGAATCTGCCTCGTCTAACATATCCTTTGCAAGACAGAGGGGTCAGTCTCTGTTGCATACTGAAGACACTTCACCTCTGATACAGAATATACTGAGAATATAGGGGCAGAAAAGGTAAAGATGGTTGCACTCATTAGGCGGACCTTCATTTTTCTTCAACAGATGCCAACTTTGGAACTTCTAACAGCAAAGGTTCCTTTTTCTCACTTAATTGTTGTATATAACTTTTCACTTGGTGCCTGATCACTCCTGCATCCAAACATCAATTTTTGTGGCAGGATAGAAATGTTTTCTGTGCACAGATGATGCAAATACTTGCCCACCCACCAAACTTGACCCACCCATGTTCTAGTGAATAACACTACCAACCACTACAATGACATATTCCTACTCTCATGTAACTGCTGAATACCATATTTACGACTTGCACGTAGCAGCTCGAGGAGGGCAGTATCATTTAAGGGACGAATATATCCCCCCCACTGAGTTTCCCACCGAGATGACCACTAGAGGAACAGCTTTGCTCAAACCTGCTCCATAGTCTGTGACTAAATGAATTTTTTAAAATTGTCTGGTGTTTTACTCTTTCCTAACGCTGCTGTGGTGGGAAGCATTCTCTCTCCTGTGATGGAGCTGCAACTCATCTATGTGTCCCAAGAAAGGATTGTCATAATTTTTTTTTCTTACAGTGTTTCATCATTGTTTTCTACAATTTCCCTCCTGCTTTTTCACTCACGTGTGATGAATGTCCTGTCACCACAAGGTTTTCAGGTTTTCAGTACGGTTGTGTGCTTTGCCCAGGAAATTTTTGGACAGAGCTTCTACAACTCACCCCGCAGTCATGCACATGAAGACAGGAGGAGACAAGTCTCTGGTGGACTGGATTTTTCTGTTTGCATTGGGCTGACATGGCAAGGTTTTGGTAGGGGCGCGTTGGGAGGGAGAGTGGTGCAAGGGTGGCTTCTGTGAGAAGGAAACAGAAAATTCCCCTGCCAGAAAGGTTCCTATTCCTGTCAGCTCCAGGATGGACCACAGTGAGGCAGGCTGCCCCCTGCATCTGAACCCTGACCTGTTCCTTGGAGGAAGCATGGGGAGATTTTGGTGCCTCATTATGGCATGCAGAATGGAACAACCAAGTATCTGTAAATGCATTCAAGTGCTTTGGGCTGAGCAAGAAGAATACTGCCCAATCTTTCTGATTTTCCTGTAGGACTCTAAAACCATATCCCAGGGCTGCCTGTTGATGAGAATATAAATATATCTTTGAAGAATCTGAACGCTATGAGTTTTTTGGCTTGTTTCACAGATTTTTGAGTAGATCCAGCTCACTGAACTTGAGACATCTAAATTGTAAATATCAGAGGTGGTACTTTTTGCACCTTTTATAGTCAATGAAAAGAAGTAGATTAATTGCTCCAAAAAGAAAGTGGCTTTTTGGAATGAGGTAAAGTGCATTGCAAATTGTGGATATCTTGCCAGAAAAACAGGGATGGGCTTTAATCCATCTAATTTTGGATGGCTACAGTGTAGTGGCTGCATGTACACCCACTACATCTCATTACTACAAAAAACAGGAGGCTGTGACTCATCAGAGTTAAGAGTAGGATAAGTCATGGAAATGTAAGTATCATTTCTGATGCCACGGGTTACCCTGGCTTGTACCTACTGCTTTGAAAAATCTCATTCGAACCCAGTGTCTTATTTACCTATTTCAGGTTCCTTAGGTCATCTCAAATTGTTCCAGATGTCAATGCTTACACAATTTAGTCCTGCCTTAGCACCTTCTTTATAGTGAATTTAGTTGTTCTTCAGGTTTCACTGACAGAGAGTTCTGTTCAACTACCTGATCAGAAGCCCCTGGCGCTGCTTGAAATGACTCAGGCTATTCCAGACATGTGTGGGGCTAGCAGATGTGACACAGGATAAATGAAAGATCCCTACTCCTTAGGAGAGGTAAACTGGGATCAGTGGAGATAGTTCAGGGCATTTGAGATGGCACTAGAACTCCTGTATTTTGGTAGCTGAATTAAATTTTAGATTTCCATTGACAGTACAGGGGCTGGTATGGTAATTATTTGAGGCCTAAATGTAGAATTTGTCATTGTAGAAAGATGGCAAATTACTGGGGGATAAGTGTAAAATTAAATCTTTACTATGCAATCTTGGGACAAATCCCATCTTTTGCAGTTATCCCAGTGATCTTTCTTCCTAGTAATATCCTAGAAAATTACCTACGTATCCTTACGTGACTTTACAGATAAAATGGAAAGAGTATACCCCCATGTACATGAAGATTTTAATACATACCATGGCAGAAATATAAAAATAAGTGTTTTTCTTTTTTTAAGCAAGCTTTTTTTTTTGCCACCAATAAAATAGTGAATAATATGCATTCTTCCTAGATTCAGAGTAATATGAAACATTTTTGCTTGTCTCAGCATGGCCAAAGGAAATTCATCACATGGGAAGACTTAATTTTGTTTTGTGTGATAGGACAACTGTGATGCTATGCGCACCTCAAGGTATTTTACTGGGAAGCCCAAATTTTTTCAAAAATATTATGTATTCTGGTATGTGTGATCTACCTTCTTATGCATCCTGCGTACCGGGTTACAAAGCCTTGGAACAGGTGCAGGAGTGTGAGCAGTTCTTGAGCAGTGTCTTTGTCAGCTGTGTGGGTAGGTACAGCTGACACAGAGTGCTTTGCCTGAATTTGGGAATCCTGTGAAGCTGGATAGAGCAGCTGCTCTGCTCTGTGTGATGCCACAGAGTCATAATGCCCCAGATCATCTGCAGCAGTGAACCACTAGAGCTCATCATGGCTTGTTTCCTGATCATGCACCGAGATGGTGAGGACACGAGGAACTGAAGCAAAGACAGTGTGAAAATTTGGGAACCCACACTACAGACCTGTAGAATCCACTGATCACCGTGGGTGCTCATTTCGTCTTGGAAAACACTGCCTATTGTTCCTACTGCTCCTGATAACCCAGCTTTGCTCAGAGGCTTGTAAAGTTGAGGTCACATGCACAAAGGACAGTCATAGAGTAATAGAATGACTAATAAAAAGACCTTAAAGATCATCTAATGCCAACCACACTACCATGGGCAGGAACACCTTTCACTAGACCAGGTTGCTC
>VZTA01026986.1:41691-68562 GCA_013398855.1 Mohoua ochrocephala
TAGTTTGAAACTGGTACTAGGCAATAAAATAGAAATGTTGACAAAAGAAGCAATTGTCTGATGAGTAAAGAATAGAAACGTTCTCAGTGATAATCCATATGGTTTCCTGTAAGAAAAAAAGTAGTGTGCAACAAAGCTACAATCACTCTGAAAAAGACTGTCAGTGTATGGCATTGTCTATGGCCAGCTGTAATAGAAACACAATTTAAACTGGCAATGAATTTGGTAGTAACAGAGTGCTGCGATCCAGAACTACCCATCTATTTCAGGTGATCATAGTGTCGTGGTAAAATATGAGACTACTGAATATTATTTTGCTGAGATTTCCTGCAGGAGAAAATACTTACTTTGGTACGAATGATACTAGTTCCTGAACTATTGTTTTTTCAGCACAAGAAGTTGGAGCCACCTTTGGTTTAAAGTCAGGTTTAAAGTCAGGTGCTCAAGGAAGTTCATACACAGTAACAAATAGAGTTATCAGGCTCCTAATGATCTATTCTCCCATTGATACTCCTGGGACGTTGCATAAAGCTCTCATTAATGCAAATGGAAAAGTGGAAAGTACATGCCGAAATCAACAACTCCCCCTATTGTTATAACGGGTGAATGGTCCCCTTAGGCAAAAAGCAATATTACTGACTTTAATTTTTCCTTGACTACCTCCTCCTCCTCCTTATGAAACAAATCATGTTAAAAAGTGTGGTTTTTTGGCTTTGTTTGTTTTTTAAGTGGATGTCAGAGGAGAAAGTCAGTGAGGAGGATTTATCAAAAACAACGACCTTGTAACGACCCAGTTCTGACCCAGTGTAGCCAAATCATCAATCACAGTGACAATGGGCCATATTTA
Organism: Mohoua ochrocephala; assembly: GCA_013398855.1. Classification (NCBI taxonomy): domain Eukaryota; kingdom Metazoa; phylum Chordata; class Aves; order Passeriformes; family Acanthizidae; genus Mohoua; species Mohoua ochrocephala. Next base: position 42,539 of record VZTA01026986.1, read on the forward strand.
TCCCTGGTGCAGCTGCACCGTAATTGACAGAATTACATTCAGAAGAGATTTGCCCTATATCTGTTTAGTTAGAAGTCTGGGGTGATGATTAGTCGAAGGTTTGACTTTCTCTGCAGCTTGGATTAATGCATACATTATGCAAAGGTATATGTGTATTCAGTTTGCTGCAGATGTTGTAGTCAAGAATTCATGGATGTTTGCACTTTGTCGCTCCAAGTTCCATTATAATGGAATGTAAAGATAACAGGGCCACAATCTAGTTATGCAGTTGAAAGGCTGACAGAATAATTTGATTGTATTCTGCTTTTTTACCGTAATCTGCAGGTATACTTTGTGGCTTGTAATAAATGCTAGGCATGGGACAGCTAAAATCGGTAGCACTAATGATGTCCTACAGCAAAGAAATATTGTTTCAAGATTTTTGTATTACTGCATATCTCAAAAATCACACAGAGAAAGTGAGTACTTATTTAAATAGTTACAGGGAAAGAACAAAACTATTTGTCAGTGTCTAAGTTGTCTGCTCACTTTTTGCATCCTTTTAAATTTAGATGCCATTTAGTCAATTGGAGTGAGCAAAACCATACATTTCATTCTGTGAAAGGAAATATTTCAAACTCTTTGATACCACTAACAAACTGGATCTGTTAAAGCTAGATGGTGCTACCCCATGTTAAATAAGCAATGTGTTTCAATTTTTTATTTCCTAAACAAGTAATTGTCTTTACATAGTAGTCACATTCAGCTGCTTACTGCATGAAATTGTTCTTAATTTGAATAAAGGGAAGGACTAACATTGACTTCACTGGAGCTATGATTTCATCTTTATTACATTAATTAAATATAATGTGCCTCAGTAACAGAGCTCAAAATATTGATCAGTTAATGAAAAAGAAAATATTGATGCTTAATGCAGGTGTTGTCTGAAACACAGAAAGTAGGAATAGAAAAAGCCTTGGTTTATTGCAGTGCCCTGTGATGCACATTTCACAGCTGTGCTATATCTGTATATAAATGTAGTTAGTATCACTTTCTAGAATTGAAAGTAGCTATGATTTTGGTATTTAGTAAATGGGCTATGTATGTGAGTAAATTATTTCCTAATAGTAATGCTACCGTCCAGTAAATAACAGTTGTCTTACTCACTAACAGGTAGCTGGGTATCTCATATGCCTCTATAATTCTACCACAAATTGGTCTAAATTAATTGGATGCACGATTTATCCAAACACCCTGCTTAGGCACAAAAATTAAAGTTCCTGGATCTTTTTTGAAGGAAATATGTAGAACAAAGCTGGACTGCCGAATGTTTTTTTGCAATTTTACTGAAAATCTTTTTGAGGCATACAGTTCGTGTGATATGCAGTAATATTATGGGTTTGTACTGAAATTCCGTGTGGGGTTGTGTTATCAATCAATGCATCCTAGGGATTTACAGAGAAATCTGCTAATGGAATACAGTTAGCATAAAACTATGCCATCAGTAAGTGTCACTTGTACTATTGGGAGACATTAGCTATCACAGCAGTGGCTGGGAAAAGACAGAGTACAGTACATGTAGTTCATAAACTGTTGTGAATTACATGGCAGCTCTTCCTGACTTTCCTTTGTCTACACAATCCTAAGATTTTTAATAGCACTCTTCACTGTTTCCTCTAGCACAAAAGACAGATCAATTAGGAGAAGAAATCAATGTAAACTCTCTTTCCAGTAAAATAAAATAAGTGTTGGAGGTCTTGAAAACTTCTAACTGCATGTACAGCTTAGGCTCTGTGTCAGTGTTTCTCATTCAGGGGGTTTCAATCCCAAAGTCATCCAAAAAATGTCACCAGAGGGCTAAAAGAGAGTGAAAATTTTATGACAACTTAAAGCAAAGGATATCTCAGTCTCCTGTTCTTCACAAATCCTTATCTTTTAAGGCTCAGCAACTTTTGTAAATCCCTTGAAACACACATTGTGGCAATTACTTTTTTTCCTGCTAGATTTGTAGCATATAAAAGGGGTTCATAATTTTTTCTAATACCTCTTAAATATCACCTGTGTAAATGCTTATAAATCATACTTCTATTAAAATGAACTGATGCTCGTGATACATGGTACTAGCTAGAATTTGATAGCTAATGTACATTACGGTTCTTGTGAGGTCTCTGTGAATTTTAACACATCAGCTGACAGGATTTACTACATTGACCAGATAGTTTATAGTAAAAGTACAGCAGGGCTTCAGAAAATTAATTAATATGCACTAGCCATAGTAGTTGAAATTAACCTTTTTATCTAATGAGATCGATATCAAAGTATCAAAGACTGTATCAAAGACTAATTTTTATGGGATGCCAAAGTTGACAAAACTCGTCAAAACCTTGCTGCATTTTCTTTCAGAGATACTTAAAATAAAAGCACTTGGACATTATGGCCATATTTAGCTTTTACACCTGTGTTTACCCCAGCATTTAACACAGATGTAGTAGCTTTGTGTGTTATCAGCATTTGTACTTTCTTTGTTAGAAAGATTGAGCTAATATGAGCTTTACTGAGCTGAAGCAATGCTAGCTGAGAAAATGAGCCATGAGATGTCGCCCACAGCTGTTCCTTTGAGAAGCTCTTCCTCCTTCATTCTTCTCCAGCTGCCCCTTACCTGCTGTTTCACTGGTTGCTGCACCCACTCATTTACCCAATCAAAGGAGGTACTCACCTTTAGCGAGTTTGATAGCAAATCTTTGCTCACCTGGGCTGTGGACTTATGAGTGATCATCTGTGGTGGCCAATCAGGAAATCTCTACTTTAAAAATAATGGCAAAGAATAAAAGCAAATTTGCCAGAAAGTAATGTCATTTCTTCCATCAAGCATATGCATACATATGTATTTAGGGTGTGTCCCATCCCTGGAAGTGTTCAAGGCCAGGTTGGGTGGGGCTTTCAGCAACCTGGTCTAGTGGAAATTGTATCTGCCCAGGGCAGGGGGATTACAACTACATGATCTTTAAGGTCCCATCCAAACAAAATCATCCAAGGTGACAAGAGGAAACGGTCTCAAGCTGAACCAGAGGAGGTTCTGGTTGGGCATTAGGAATAATTTCTTCATTGAAAGAGTGGTCAGGCACTGGAACGGGATGCCCGGGGAAGTGATGGGACTTGCCATCCCTGGGAGTGTTCAAGAAATGACTGGGTGTGGCACTTGGGGCTAATTGGTCTAATTGCCATGGTGCTGTTAGGTCAAAGGTTGCACTCGATGACCTTGGAGGCTTTTTTCAACCTCAATGAGTCTACGATTCTACTATTATGATTCTATTTCTTTTGCCTGTGTACCTGCATGTACATTATGTGTACCTGTATGTAAGTTATACTTCAACTTTAATTAAGGAAAAAAAAAGTTAAAAGAAGAAAATATTGAAGACAAAATAAGAGAATGGAGAACCACAGAGTATAAACCTCAACTAGGAAGTAATCTTGTTGCAGAAGAGACCCCAGGCAGGTAAAGAAACTTGCAGTAAAAAGAAACTGTAATTTGATGGTTATTTGGGTCAAAATTTATTCAGAATAAAACCAGAATGGTTTTCTCTTTCCTCTCTCTGTCATTGTATTTTTCTCTGTTGGTAAAGCAGTTTGTAATATAATCTAGCTTGGGGAACTGATCTAGCTGAAAATTGGCTACCCAAGGACAAAATAAAGATCCTTTCTGTTTAGACGTGATTAGTTCTAGTACATGACTGAGAAATACATTTGTTGTCAGTTCTGTGGAAGCCATGGCACCACACAGAAGGAACAAGCAAGGTTGTCTTCAGTGCAGCTCAAACTATGCCTGAGACTTGATATGGGAAGATGGGGAGGATCCACATGCATGTTTAAGAAACAGGTATGGATTTTCTATGTTCTCTCTCCCAGACAAACAGGAAAACAAAGCAGTGACACACTCTATTAAAAAAAATGAAGAGCGAAGTGAGAAAAGAGAAAGAAGATCAAACCGCATCATTGTCCTGGGCATTGAACAGACTTTAAAATGCTTCTGATGGAATATATTTTCCCTGTTTGCAGATAACCAGAGTCTGTGTTCTGCTGCTACCCATCTCTTTCTATTTCCATGAATGTACATGATGAGACAATAGAGGATCCTGGCAAAGTACCGGAGAAAGTCTAAAAACAGCTAATAAGAGGAGCATAGCCTCTAGATTCCTCACGGGGAGAGGGAGATAGCCAGAATTTTTGCTGTCCTGTGGGATGCAATTATGTTGTCCAGAACCAAAGTGTGACCTGTCTTGCCTGTCCTGTTTATTGAATGCAAACTTGATGTCTGGTTTCATTGCAAGTTCCCTGCCTAGGATGGATATCCTAAGGCCAAATTCAATAGGCGGTCAACCTCTATACCTGCCAAGAGCCAGGATTTTCCAAAGAATGCATGTCAGTAGATCATGATGTCTGTTTCAGTTAAAATCAACATTTCTTTTCTAGTTCACTTAATATCAAATATACTGCAGTCCAAGAGGTAGACTCCTTAATTCCCACGCAATTTATAGCACCATAGTTCTAGTATGTGATTTCGACACTCAGAATAATTTGGGTTAAATTTTGAGAGGATTCTGTGGTGGTGGATATTTAGCTTCTTTGAATACCGAAAGAAGAAACTTCAGGATTAATACCTGGCTATGTCTTCTCAGGGAATAAAAGCAGCTACACTAAGCTGCCAACTGAAATATTTGAAATAGAATCACTATTGCAAGTATCAGAGCAAGAGCTCTTTCAAGGAGACACTCAGAAAAATTTGGAGAAGAAGCTTTCAGATCTTTCTGTGACTTTCTCCTGTGGTGATTTAAAGGATGCAAAGGATTTAAAGGATTCCAGCAAAGGAAAACCACAATAATTTCCCTGTTTTTTGGAACATCTTTGTGATGAAATTACAGGAAAATACACCAGTGAAGTGCCTAGAAATTTTAATTTTGAATTGTGAGGGGTTTCAGACCTGACAAGTACAGTTTATATACAGAGGCTATGGGTTTATCACACTGCTCATCTTTGTCAGACTAATAAAGTCTCCTGGATGCCATGTCCCAGATTCATGCCATTCTCTCTGCTTTTGTAGAGACGTCTAGGCTATCTGCATATATTTCTTTACTGGAGAGATATAGGTTTCCCTAGAGTACATTTCAGAGCACCTCATATCAGCATTGCCCTCTTACTAGAATTTAATATCGTAGTATGCTACAATAAAGTAATAACATCAGGTAAACCAGCTCAGACTGCTAAAGTAGTAATTTAGGCATTTTGTTTAGCTACCTAAGATCAAGTGAAACAATCTAGGCTGATGGCATTGGAGAAATGGTCATAATAATATGAAAAACTGTAATAACAATGAAGCAATATTATTGGATATTATGGAAAACTGGCGTATTTTATTATTCATATAATAAAATACGGGCCATTTTCTATCAAGTCACTAAGAAACTTAGTGAAGCGATAAAAGACAAAATAATACCATACAGGATCAATCTGCTTTGTTATTGTGTTGGTCCTTCTGGACAGACTCTAATGAATAGTCTGTAGGATCCTGATAAATTGAGTGAATAAGCACAGACTGTTACGTGTGAGTAGGCAGTTGGAAGATGAGAGAACCTGTATCTATTCCAGAGGAGACAAGTACCAAGAAAATCTTGGGGTTTTTAGGAAAAACTGAAAATCCTTACCAATTTGAATCTACATCATATTGTAGCAGTATTGAAAAAGAATGTTACATATTAAAAAAAAAAAAAANNNNTTAAAAAAAAAAAAAAAAAATTATGCCATAATGCATTGAAAGGTGTGTGTGGTGTTGCTGGAATATGATCTCTTTGGGATCCCAGAGTGGGATAGCTGACAAAATTGGAGCATTGCCTTGCATGTATATAGTCCAGAAAGGTAAAGAGGGGTAAATGCCCTTTATGTGAGAGAGCAGTAGGAATGTGTGGAGCTCTACCTTGGGATGAATGATGAGGGAGCTGAAAGTTTAGGATTAGACAGCAAACCAACATTGACAACATCATGGTGAATGTCTGTTCCCAACCACCCAGCCAGGAAGAAAAAATAGAGAAATTCTCCAGAAAATGGAGAAGAAGAAGCCTCACATTAACAGAACCTTATCCTCCAGACTTCAGCCTCTTCAAGAGCTACTGCAGGGACAGCAGAGCAAGGCACATGGATCCAGGAGTGTTCTGAAGACCACTGATGATTGTTATTTACATGAGGAACCAATAATCCGATGGCAGCAGGTGCTCTGCTGGACCTGACGCCAGAAAGGAAGGGCAGGGATGTGAAGCTGTGGGGAAACCTTGCCTGCATGGGATGGTGGAGTTCAGGATTCTGAGCAGAGGAAGAAATGCAAAATACAGGATCACAACCCTTGGCTTTAGGATAGCAGTAAATGAAGGTTTGTTCACGCACTTTCCTGAAAGGAATATTTTTAGCAAAGTGGAGACTAGGTAAAATATGGTCCTGTGCTGGATGACACAGGAAACCCAGTAACGTGACATAGAGAAGGCCAAGGTAGTCAGTGACTTATTTCCTTCAGTCCTTGCTGTTAAGCTTTTCCTTTGGGAATCTGAGGCCCTTGAAGATCCTGAAAGCAGTTGTAACATTGGAGCATCTTTTGTGTAAACAGGCCGAGAGAGCAGGAGACTCGGGATGATCAATGTTGTGTAAATACCTGATAGTATGAGGTTAAAAAGGTGGCTCATTTCAGTGATTTCTATGAACAGGATAGGATGCAATGGCCAGAAGTCCACATAAAGGAAATCGTACTTAAAATAAGGAAAAAAATTCTATTTTAAGGAGGGTCAGACACTGGAAGAACCTGCCCAGAGACATTGTGGAGTGTCCATCCTTAGAGATATTCAAAATCAATCTGCAGGATGCCCTGAGCTGTGGCTGACCCATCTTTGAACTGGAGGTTTGAACTAGATGACCTCCAGAGGCATCTTCCAGCCTCAGCTGTTCTCTGATTCTTTGCAACTCTGATATATGTTGCGTTATGTTAAATTGGAAGCAGTGGTAGCAGAAGTTAATTAAGCAGTAGTACATACACAAACTCATGAAATCACGGAGTTATAACCATTAATATTTCCTCCTTTATTTATAAGTGATTGAAGTCTGTATCACGCCATTGCCCGTCTCTTTCTATTTATATGTCTGCACTGAATGATAGGAGTAGAAGGCTCGAGGCAAGATTTTTAGAGAAAAGAGAGAAGCTAAGTCAATTGAAAGCAATTTCTGAAGGGAATAACATCAAAAACAAGGAGGAGAAATATTTGAAAAGGAGGAAAAGGATTGAAGGATATTGAAGATATTATGTTTATATGGCATTCTGGCACTTCTGAATGTCCTAAAAAAGAATTACACCAACAGTAAGTTAGTGGATAAAGCAAAAAATTTGAGAAGAGGCACAAAGGAAAACCAATAGAACATCAAGAGCATTTGAACAGCTAGAAGGCATTTTCCTTGTGGAAAATGTCTGAAAATCCTTAAGAGAGCTCGTGAAGATTCATTTAAATAGCTGAGCAGCTCATTTAAGCAGTCAGCCAAAAGCCTCAGTTCAGCCCTGCAGAATCAGTCTGTTGCTATGAACTGGTGGCACAAAAGACAAAAGCAAAAATGTGTTATGTGTCCTGACACTGCACTTTGTCAGAAGTTGCTCACAACTGGCTTAAACTATGCACTGAAGTGAGCTCCACAAAATACCTCATGTGCTCTACGTGATAGAGGTTAAAGAACAGATAAAGGCTAGACACAGTCCTTAAAAATAATAAAATGAAGATTCTTTGGGAATACACTTTTGCTCTCAAACACCAAAGCAAGCCAGAAAACTAGAACTTCTGTTGATTCTTCAAACTGCAGAAGCCAAGTGTACCAGGCACTGATTGCTCACAGAACATCTGGCAGCAACAGAGGAAGGAAAAATATTCCCATTATTGATATCATATGCGATATATTGCAATAATGTAAAAGCATTTTACATTCTGTTCAGGACTTGGCAGGCATATCAAACAACTGGAGATTTCCATTAAGAAGTCAAACTCTCTACTTGCTATTTTGAAGATAATTTCCATGTTTCAGTGATACTTTGAAATCCTAGAATCTGATTAAATCCCCTTTCTGGACATAGGCACTGGTTTGAAAGCTCAAGAATAGTAGAAGCAGTGAGGATGTTGGTGAATAAAAACCAGATATGTTCTTATTCTAGCAGCTGTGAGTGGAGGAAGGCATGTGAGAGAGAAGCTCAAGTCTAAGACCTACACCTCATGTAGGGTTGATCCGAGAGCTACTACGGCAGCAGTGGTTCTAGGACAAAAGAACTCGGGAATAAATGAGTACTTCCAGTTTTCCTTAAACATCTTCAGAAAAGGAAGTTAAAGACACGGGCTTAAGCAGAGGAAAAGGAAAGGTTTCAACGTAAAGCCATGATAGCAAATCATAAAATCAAAGTTTCTGAAAATTTGTAGTTTAGAGAAGAGTCACTGTAACTAAAAAGTGAACAACCAGCAAAACTGACACATCAAATAGTTCATAGAAACTTTCCTTAGGGAAATTTACACCAGAATACAAGCTCAAAATGAAACTTTGTTTTTTGGTTTTATTTTTTTGACAATCTAGTCTTCAAAAGGAGATTACATGTGTCAGGACCTCCATATTTGTTGATTATTACACAAAATACGTAATAGTAAAAATCACAGTTTGAGAATTGAAGCTAGGCCTTGGTCTCAGTGGCCTAAATATCCTTTATGCTACATGTTTACTGTCTCTAAACATATAATACTGGATTGCAGATATCAATGTACAATATTGTCTTTGCCATTATATAAAATAATGAAATAGAGCACAGCACTGTATTTATATGTATCATGTAAAATACGTAATATAATAATAACATTATATAACAGATAATTGCATTATGGAAACTTCTTGTATTATTGTCATTCACTTTTTGAATTAAAACTTGTTTTTGTTTCATATTACATTGAATTTTTCCCACACATTTGGAGATAAGAGGTGAGTGAGGGATCTGTCAAAAAGAAAAGGTTGTGTCTGACCCTTGTAATTCCACCAAGAATTGATAGCACTTAAGAGAAAAAATTCTGGTACAGGGTTTGGAAGCTTCAGTATTCTTTCTTCCTAAACCAAGCCATGATAAGCAATAAAATGTACTTTATCTGGATGCTTGATACAAGTCATGAACCACTGAAGAAACTTCTTATGCTTGATCAGCATTAGATGTGGACAGTACTTGAGAAGAATGAGAAATATTTGATTCATAAAAATTCTCAAACAATCAGTAATTTTCTGTTTTAAATGATGAAAAATTTAGTGTAAAATGTAAAATAGATGCTACTTCATATCTGTTGTTCTTATAGAAGAAGTGAAAAATGTGTGAATGTGTTTTCTGAATTAGAAGTAAGAAATAAGTTTTCTTTTGTTCTAAAATAAAATTGTAAACCACCAAAATATTATCCTAATGAGAAAAAATGGAAGAGGAAGGGGCTGCAGGGATGCCTACTATAAGAAGACCATAATATAGACATGGAGAGAACTGCTGTGAGTGTCTGGGTACATTCAACAACACTTACCCCTAATGACATCTTAGCTTTGTAAAGTTCAGAGCAGTTGTAAGTAAGAGGTCTGAAGTGCAATTATGTTACTGTTTTGTTTTTGTTTTTGTTTTAAACCAGAATGGTAGTGTGTCATTTTGGGATTGATCCAAATTTGCTTTGGTTCCTTTGGCAAAACGATATTATGTTTTTGTTGGGAATCTTTCTTACTTGAACTTTTCTGGATATGATGAACTTTACTAGATACTATCAACCTATTTATTCTGTATTGCAACAGCTGACTGTGCTGTTAGCATGGGCCAAATTGTTATTTTTGCTTTGTACTGGGGATTTAATAGAAAAGTATTCCCTGGAGAACATGGCACATCTTGGGGCACAGAACTCAGCAAAGCCTGAGGAAGATCAGCTGTCTCCTAAGGTTCTGTGGATATCTGGGGCCAAAGGAGCAAAAAAAAAAAAAAACATAGAAAATACTTGAAAGAAAATACTATAAAGGAAAGTGTCAAACTGCAGAACCAAGGGAAGAAAAAAAGTAGGGCTGATATACACCTGACCTGACTTCAGCTATCTACAAAGGAAACATGTATATCTTAGCTGGTCTCCACAGGTTTACTTTAAAGTCGATGGAGGCTTAGCAAAGGTCCACATGTAGGCACTTGGTTTAGGATTAAATTAATTCCCCCACTGATTATATTGCCTAGAGATATGCTAAATACAAAGGGAATCCCAGATAGCTAGCCTACATTTCTACTTTGTCAGAAACTATAGGTAATGGAATGAATTCTATTTTAACTTTACAGAGAGAGAAAGATCATCTGAAGAAATATTCTGGATGCCTTAGAGAATTCTAACCAAAGACAGGTTTACTGTGCTTAGGAGGCTGAAAAATCCGTATTTGCAGTTATGGTTCATAGTTTGTTAAAGCTGCATAGTTTTGGGATTGCTGAAAAGCCAGTAAAGGTTTTCAGCAATGCTTAAAGCACCGGTAGTATCTTATGTCCTTGAAGAAAGCTGTAAGTGCAAAGCACTGCATGGGAAAAGCTCTGCAAAAGGATCTGGGATCTGAGTAGTTGGTGCAGGCTGTGTCAGGAAAACAGAGAAATTGTCTGTGAAATGGACCAGATGTGTCCAGTGAAAGTCTGTGCTGCAACATATAAAGTCAAAAGAAATGCAGCAAAACACTTCTCTTCTCATTGGGACACAAGTGGAGCTGCCCAGTGAACTTCCAGGGAGAATTATAAGAAGGAAAAGTATTTCAGAGGCATATTAAATTTGAGAGTTTCCATTAGAAACGTAATGCTGACTACTCCTCTATACCCTCACTGCTACTCACAAAAGTTTCAACTGAGGGACAACATGTATCTTATCCCAACAAATTATTCCCTATTCATCGTCCAAGGTGAAACCCAGTTAGTCCTGCACTAGCCATTTGCTGTATAAGCAGCCATCCATTTGTTTCCTGACGAAATGTTATGTTCCAAGATGAAACAAACTTCCTGGCTGGTGTAATTCACCGTATTGAATGCAATCCCTGAAAAAACAGAGCTGATATGGATGCCTATTTTCTGTTCAACTGCCAAGGAGCGACAGAATGACTAGAGGCAATCTGCATTCTTTAGTAGAGAGACAGAACAATTAGGCAATGCATTTGACTTTTCGGATAGGAAATGGATGTTAATTCAGATACATGAGAAGTCTTACCTTTTGCTAGGACCTGTATGTAGAGGTAAACAAAGTGCATTCTTCTATCTGCATATTTCTTACAGATAGATTTGCCAGGTAGTACTGGTTCCTGTATAAAAAAGCCAGGTATTAAAAGGAAAGTGGCTTGGTCTCACTACTTTTTTTCCTTCAGTAAACAATTAAAAAAAATTTTTCTCTTCGCCTCGAAGTGATTAGTGTTCAGAGGACTGCTAAAATGACTCTTTAATAGGCAGCTGGACGGCTGTAGGTCTTTTGAATGGGCTGCGCTCACTGAAAGATGACCAACCAACTTTATTATTCTTGCTAATTGAGTTGCTGCCTTCCTCCAAGAACATTTCAGGTGGTAAAGTCAGTTATTTCATTTAGCAAACAGGAAATGAATATAAATTAACCGAGAAAGTATCACCTCTCATACAATGGCAACAGAAACCTGACTGCAATAAAATGTATATTGAAAGACATTTTCAGCGCTTAGGAAAATAAATTTTCTATACTTGCAGGTGGCAGTCTACTTCAAAACTTCAAGCTTTCCAATATTACATATAATATTTCATGAAAATATTACATTGCTTATTAAACAAAGTAATCTAATATTTTTGATTAAAAATAAGAGCAATTAAAAATATAATAATTTCAGAGTTTTTATTAGACTCACTTTTATTTTTTATCCTCTTTTTCTGCATGAATTCTTCATAAATTTATAAATGATCGTATTTTGTATATGTTAGGTGCACAGTGGAGGAGGATTCCAAAGTCACAGCTGTGAATATGTGGGCTGGAAATACTATCATCGATACCTTACTATCACCAGAAAAGCAAAGAACAATAAAATAGTGTGAATTATATCATTAGTCACTACCAAGAAGTGCATCTGGAGCACCAGAGGTTAAGAAATTCTTGATTCTCACAGAATTTTGAAAATAAAGAAATCATAAAAAAATGTAGCATGGGAACCTGATTGAAAAAGGGTAGGATTCATTAAAAGATTCTATATGAGGAAAACAGGTACCACCCTGTGATTTAAATGGCTATTTCTGTTGGGTTTTTGGTTTTGGTTTCCTTAGCAATAAGTAGTTACAACAGTCATAATAATTTCCATTTTATAAAGCCACAGCTACTTCATGCTCTTGGTGATAATCAAATCTCATTGGTTGACAATATAATTTCTAAACATGTTGTCTCCTTTATTCATCAAAGCAGGAGATAAAAGCAAATGTGTGACTGGAGAGCCCAGTCTCCCCAAACCCCCATCCCTACACACAGCACCCTGGCATGCCCTGAAAAAAAGCACAAGCATCACTTGACCTGAATAAAACACATCACTTCTTAAAAAATCTGCCTTCTACCATCCTTCCTTCATTTTCAGGTTGTCTTGTGGATAGACAGCTAAAAGGGCCAGCTAAAAGGATTCTCACCTTAGTTTCTGACAGGTTTCAGAACAAAAATGATTAACAGGCTTGATCTGCACAACAGATGCTCAGAGCCATCACAGAGCGGCACACCAAGCGACACATGAAAACCACTTTCATGAGAGATTATACGACAACATCACGTTCCCATGGAGTTTTTTTCATCTGGACTGATCGCTCTCCTTTGCAATGGAGGCTCCTGCCTTCATGCAACCAGAACTGCTCGGTGGAATGTCCCTGTCCCTCTACCACAACCCCTAAATGTCCGTCTCTCAGAAACCATTTCCTCAGTAGATGAAGGCGATTTTTTTCTTCATGTTTCCAGCACTGAACCTCTGCAGAATGTAGGTAAACTGATATCTAAAAGTCCTAGGAATTTCCAGATTTCTTATGAACATCGACATGCCGTGATAGAGAAAGGGAGAATTCCCTGAGCTACAGCTTCAACTTCCCTTGATTCACAGAGTCAAACTCATACAACTTAATAAATGAAGACAAGTACTGAGCCATAAGTTAATTTCTGAAGATTATAAATTAAATTACTCATCATTACAGGGCTCTATGAATCCTCTTCTTTCTCTTTTCCCATTCCACTATTTAAATATTTAAAATAAGCATTTTAAGTTTAAAAGTATTTTAAACTGTCTTCATTCAGTTTAGGCTTTTGATTCTTCGCAGATAATTTGGCACATCTCTGAGTAGTAGGAATGTTAAATTGCACTATTGCTGATATGGACTAATCAAAGCAAGGGTGAATGCACTAAGCAGTAATTTCCCATCCTAGCTGATAAAGATTGTTTGCTCTAATATCAGTTGTAGAATTGATGTATTTGGAGACATTTTCTTCCAGAAAATATAATCTCAGTGTAAGTATAACATGAAGGACAAAGAAAGGACATACTTTTTTACCTCTACATCTAGGCTAAGTGATGAAGGGATTTCCTTCCCCTTCAAGATATTTTATTGCCAGGCTTACTAAGTTGCATCTTCAACTGTTGTATTATTGAAGTGATTGGAAATAAGTAGTCACAGGAAAATTTTAAACTGTCTATTTGTTTTGCCTATTTGCTTTCTGTGTGACAGGATAAAAATAAAGAGAAGACTTTATATTTAGATGTTTAAAAGGGGGGGGGGGGTTAATTCAAAATAAATTGAGCTATGAAGCTCAAAAAAACATGTTTGGTTTTTTTTAAAATTACCATAGTCATAATATTTTCCCATCTGTACTTGAGGCCCCATTTTTAATTTTCAATGAATATGAGTCTCAATTTTCATTTTATGAATATGGTGCATTGAATAACCTCCAGTTTTTATCCAACAGCTATTTTTCTTCATCTTTCCCCCCTCTATTTTTTTTTAGATCACCAAACTTCTGCATACAAAGTATTTCACATGAGAAAAGTTGCAGCATTTTGTATTTCTGTTGACTATGTTGGATTTTTTCTGATATTTAAAGCATTTTTAAAACCTTCACAACTGATCAAGAGGAATGAACTGGGACAGAAAAGTGATAACTGGTATTAAAACATATAAAAACCACCTAAAAGCACTTAAAAAAAACCTCAGCTGGAAACTAAAAAATGTGAAAACAGAATGTTGATACAGTACTTAAAAACTTAATCTGTAATTTAAAATAGAACAGCAATAGCATCATTTTCCTACTTAAATAATTTGAGTGGTGGGCTCTTGGGGTTTTTTTGGATTAAAGAAAATTTTAGGACATCTTATTTGTTCTAAAATGCTTAAAATTTTCAACCCAGCACAATTCTCACCCAGATTTAGAAAATGATCAATGTATTACTGAGGATGTGCAAATTAAAAAAGAGTAGACCAGTTGTTAATAGTCCTCTCAGTGAATCAAAACCAACCCAACGTGATACACAGCGGGTTTGAGTGCACCCTTAGCAAAGCTGAGTGGTGCAATTGATTTCCTCAAGGGAAAGAATATCCATGGGGCCCTTGCTGGGCTTGAGGAACGTGCCCACTTGAGCTCCTTGAAGAATGTCAAGGACAGGGTCTATTGCAACTGGATCAGGGCAATCCCCTGTATCAGTGAAGACTGGTGGACTGAGAGCAGCCCTGATGAGAAGGAGGACTTGGGGGCACTGGTGGATGAAAAATTCAATACGAATCCGGGGTCTTAAACAGGGTTGTGCTATACCAGATGTTGCTCTGTGTGTATACACTTCTGAATTCCCATTTACAACCTTTCACATCTGTTTTTAGATATCTCATGTTCCTGTATGTCTCAAATAGCTACTATGAAACCAATGAAAGGCTGAAATTTTGCTATAAAGCCGGTATCTGTGGTGTTGTGTGGAATTAGCTTTTGGAGACTTTCCTGCAGCAGAACTGGAAACTGAAGTTCAGCTTTCAGGATTTGAGTTTAAATCATTCTTCCTTTTCAAGCAAAGTATTTCCAGGACTTGATAATTCCTCCAGACAACATAAGCAGGGTATCATTTAGGGTCAGTAAGATTATTCACTAAGGGAGGAGTAATACAGCACAGTTTCTCCTTCATGTACAATAAATTGCAGATCCCAATTGGTGTACAGGTTTGCTATAAAACATTTGTATCTCCTCTTTTTCTACTCTTAAGAGCCTTTGCCTCTTTCTTGTCTTTCACCTGCACTCTCAGTTCTTGCTGTAGATGTTTGATTTGCAGCAGCAAGCACTGGTCTTTGCTGTTAAGGAGTATTAAAAAGAGGCTAAGTGTGAAAAGTTTACTATTTTGAAAATATGCCTGTGGTAAGTACTTGTAAGATGCATGTGATAGGAGTGAAAATGCAGTAAAGACATGCCCTGAGCCATGTGTCAAAAGGACAAGTTTATCTAAGCCTGCCAGGATTTTTTAAAAGGAAAAAATAGTAATGAAAACATGCTTTTTCATCACATCTGCTTGATAAAAATGCCTGTTGGGGAAGAAAAAAAATAAGGAGGTTTGAAAGTGAATGTTGCTGCCTACTTCCAAAGAAAAATAATGTAACTTAAAGAAAAGATAATTGTAGAATTTAAAACCATTATGTATGATTCCAAAAGGCAAATTGATTAAATAAGGTTTGAATAAACCCTGTCACTGATGAGACACAGCCCACAGCCCCCCAGAAAAATGAGCAGAGCAGGTCTGGTGATGGTAACCAGGGTTAGACCAGTCCAGGGATAACCAGACAAACCTGTGCTCATGAGGGAGGGCCATGGTTAAACCAGGAACCCACATCAGCGGGACAAGCTGGGGACTGGCGAGGCATCTGGGGAGGGACACAGCTGACCTGAGCTGGCACTGTGAATATCCGAGCCTGACTGGAAAGTCAGGCTGACTGGCCTGTGGAAATGCCAACAAACCAGCACTTCTGTGAATTCCTGTATATGGAATGGACAAAAAGGAAAAGGAGCTCAAAACCTGCAGTGGTCAGAAGCCTGTTTCAAAAACAGTTACACCACAATGATTTCAGTCTGTTCATAATGACTCTTAGGTCTGGTGATCTTTGACCGCTGTATATTCAAACAACACCCAAAATCTTACTGTATTTCGTTTCTTAATGTCTTTGTGACATTTTGAGATTGTTGTAAAGAAAAACAAGAGCAGTTATGGATTATTAGCCTTTCTACATTTTGGCAGGAACTGAAGGTTCTGCTGAAAAACCTAATGGCTGTGTCTGAACTGATAAATAAAAGGGGCCAGCCACAATTGTCTTGCTAAGACAACAGTGCCACTCTTGTCAAATGACAAATAATACTACTATTTGTCTTATCAAGTGGCATGCCTTTTAGTTGTGTTCATATGAGTAAATTACTCTAACACAGCCAGCAGAGACTCCTCAAACAGACTGCACACACAGGGGGGTTGTTCCTGCGTCACTTTTGTCCTATGAGCTATGGCAAAACTATGCAGGTTTGGTTGAAATAGTCCAAAACTATGCTCAGTCCAAAACTGAGCTAACAATTACACTGTAAATTAGTATGTGTAACAGTGCTTGATCTCAAATACTGGCCCTTGTTTTTGCTGATACAAACATGTAAGAAATGTGCACATTGCCTAATGATTAATTGAAAAATTATACTAAAGGTTTACACATAATGGGATGTGCTTGGGTGACAGACATTGAGATTATTAACTTGCATTAGGGCCATGAAAAACCTAGAACAATTGAAAATTTTCTCTAAATTACTGAATCCCTCCCAGGTGTACAAAACAAAGAGACACAATTACTAATCCAGGCCAGACCCACCATATCTTAATGTGTGTGTCCTCTTAAGGCTCCTTGGAAATGAATTTTTCCACTTCTATTTTTCAGAAAGGAGAATGAAGCACCGATCATTAAAGAAGTAAAAAAATGCCATACTCATATTGTTTCAATCTAAATGAAATGAGAAATAATCACATAAATACCCTGGGGGTCAGGATCTGGGTCTTTTACCTGCTGTCACATAAAAAGTCTCTCAGAATACACTTGAGTTGGATTTTCTTTAGCTCTTAATGAACTGTCTTGATTAGAATAAAGAATCACCTTTCAGAAAGTAGGGAATGTCAAGTAAAATTATTTTGGTATATTTATTGAGCATGCTAACACCTAGATGCTCTTTACATTTTCATTGTTTATATGATTTTTGTGAGCACAGTGTTAGTAGTTTTTAAGGTAGTCAGGGAACAGTTAAAGCTACAATAAATGGGCATTTCAAAAGCCAATTACATTTTGAATTATTGCTCCAATCCATCCCAGCAAGATTAATTTATTACATGCTCTGGAAAATGTCTAGCTGCTCAGTTACTGTTTTACACTTCTAAGTTTGAACGTACTGGCCCAAGGATATAGCCCTGAGTTTTCCAGGAGAAAAATTGGCCCTTATTCACAAACCCAACTACTTAATATCACACGTAAGCACATTTTAATAGGTGCCTGAATTTATGGGAAGTGCTTATCGAGAAGCTATGGAAGCCATTATTGATCTTCCTTCCATTTGCTGTTAAAAACACAATTTATTTGAACTCTTGTAGTCTTTCTGGTTTAGGATTTTTTGTTTCATTTTGGTTTTAATTATCTTCATATTTTTAGCACAGCTTTGTTCTACCCATGCAGCCAGATGGGGCTCCTCAATTAAATTATACTGATACTCTTCCACTCCTGCAAACCAGTCTATTTACCTTGGCAGAGTAAAATATGTTTTCTGCTTTAAAATTTATTTTATTATACATTTGTGTGCGTGTGTATATATATATGTATGTATGTATGTAAAATATATATATATGTTATATATAGATACACACACATATAAATTGTGTATCCATACTACAGCACATTCATATGTAATGCAGATACAAACACAACTATGCAGTTATTCCAAGCATGTGCATGTATGTATTTCTTTTCCTGTGTAAAAGGACAGTTACAAGGATTAACATTCTTGCAACCTTCCAGTGTTACATTTATACATTTCTCCTTTGATATTTAGGTCATGCTGTTACTGAGTATCTAAAAAAAGTTAAAATGTTTGTTGAAAGGCCTTTGTTTCCATTTTAGAAAGAGAAAAATCCTAGAGCTAGATCATTAGAGGTACTTAGGTGCTTGCTGAATGGACTGAAGGATGTTTTAACCTGTGCCCTAATGCCAAGAATTGTATCTTATCCTGGCCTGGAATATTTCTAAAGGTGCTTGAGGTTGTTAGCTGGAAGGCATGTTCAAACAAAAGACGGGCACCTGTATCTGGTCAGCGGCATGTTACAGCAAAACACAGAGATGAAGTCTGACAGCAGGTCCCACTCCTATCAGGTGATAAAACATCTAGGCACGTATGCAATGAGGTGTTTCTGGCATTTCCAGTATCACCTGATTTTTCAAGGTGGATTTTTCAGGTTTTTTTCAGTTGGAGAAAAATCACTGGGCCAACTTAGCGTTAGATTGTCTGCTCCTCCCCTCTCACATAGGTCAGATGGCTGTGCTTTGTGGTTTGCTATGTCAGAGTGCACCATATAAACCTGAATTAATGGCATCTGCTATCTCTCATTTGTTCTGGAGACTCATAAAGTGCCTGAGAGGGGTGGCATTGCCCTAACTTTCCTCTATATCCAATGGTCATGGACAGTGACTTCTGGACAGTGACACAGAATATTTATGGCCTGGATCAGTTAAATGGGGTCTGTCCAGACTTGACTGTGACTGTACTAAATCTGTGAGAGCAATGTGAATTTCCGTGTACTAGAGGAGAAAGAACGACAACTGGTAAGTCAGTGCCTGAGGCTAGTAGTCACTTCTTGTGACTTCATTCCTTCCACCAAAATTCTTACTCACACACACGCACTTTTTTCCCTTTTTATTTTATGAGAAACGAGGGTGGAAGCGCTATTTTAAAGCAGATTATCAATGTTAGTATTTTGGCTGTAATTGGACAAATCTACAAATTGTCTTGGGTATTTTAAAATAATTACCAAAGGTAGGGCCTGGAGATTTGTAAAGCTCAGTAAGCAGTAGTGGATTCACTTTTAAAGTCTCTTGTGACTTCATGTCTTTAAAAAGCATATTACAGATGCTAAGTTTTTATTAATGATTCCAGGCTCGGAACATTTGAAATAAGTGTAGAATAATAAAATGTTTCATAGGAAATATTCTGTGACCTACTTTCTAAGTCCTCTCTGGTTATGAGCTGATGAAAATAGGAAATGAAAAAATAACGAAAAAAAGACACAGTGATTTAGATTACCCACCTAAACAAAGTCAAATATTGTTCCTTTTGTTCTATCCAAAAAAATGCTGCATGTTGTGTTTGAAATAGTGTATGAACGTTTGTCACTCTGCGGTAGGATGGGTTACATTTAAGGAGTGTCTTTTGTGGCTGGTTCATTGAAGAGGACTCATGGCATGTGCAAACTTTTCTCAGAGAGGTGATACACCCCCGTGGCTTGGGGACTGTAATTCAGCTCATGTCACTTGCCTGCATCCTTGCCTGTGACAGAGTTCTTCTGCATGTTCATGGTGAGTCACTGTATGAAAAGTCCATTAAGGCAAGCATTTTTTAGAAGGCCAAGACCTCCCTTGTTTCCTAAGATACCCAGCATAAATACTTTTATGATTTATATTTTACTTATAGAAAGATGATTGTGAGCAGAATATGTTTACGAAATAGCGACAGTAAATAGTAATGAAAGCAGATGGTGGTTTAAGAAAGGGTTCATTGTAAGAGCAAATACTCACCAAGAAAAAAGGTGACAAAATTAGGTCTTATAAAATCAGTGGCGCTGTACCACAGTGTGTTTGAAAACACGGGTATAAATATATGTGTTTGAACTCCACAGGTGTAAACATATTTATTTGAATTTTAAAAGATATTGTTATGGCACAATATTAGCAGGAGTATGAGTACCAGTGTATGAGAGAAAGGAATTAAGTATCAGTCCAAGATTTCTTTGATTGGGACATCTGGTTGAAGGCATATACACATATATATTCACATACCTATATATTTTTAATAGAAATGCATTTGCTCAAAATTTCTCATTAATTTTCAGTGTTTTTGAGAGCTTCATGCAGTTTGGATGAGTTTTGGCTAAAGGTCTATTTGAGCTCATGAAAGAAGGGCCACAAGGGTGAGGCAGGAGTTGTGAGGTAGCAGTCCCTTGTTCCCAAGTCCAGAAAAAGTATGTTTCTGTATAGTGTAGGTTCTAGCATGCAAGGTCTCTGGGGAACTTCTCGATCACACTGATATAACTCTTTTACATGATCTTTTTTACTACACGGAAAGACTGTTTAGGTTACCCCCATCACCACCTCCCCGCATAGCTCTTACAAAACAGTTTGGAACAGAAATGCTGCTCAGATATTTTGAGTCAGATGCACTCAGATCTGTGCTTTTAGAAGATGTCTGCTTCCTTTCATACTTCTTCTTCCCCTTTTGGTCTGTGTATAAGGAAAATAATAAGATGAAAAATGGAAAATGCTATGACTGATCCTTTTTCCTCTCCACTGCTGTGCAGGACAAACCAATACAATTCTCCCTTTCTTAAGCTCTGAATAGTTTGATTATGAATACATTTCAACTGTTTTTAATTTTTGTTTGGAATTGTGAAATTGTATTGGTGAAATTAAAGAAATGTTAGGGGTCAAGAAGCTAATCAGGGCCCTGAGCCAGGGAACAAAATCCTGTATTCCATTTCTTTATCTTTGCCTTCCTAAGGGACCTCAGAGAGGTCCTGCATCTAGCTAGTCCCACTGAACAACAAATATATGCCCCTCATATGGATGGAGTTCAGTAGCAAATTAGGATCTTAAATGTGGTTAGTATAATAATATAACATCCTTTGATGAAAGCTGAAGAGGATGAAAGATTTGTTATAAGATGTACTTGTGGGCTGGAAAAAGCATTTTTCAGAGGCTCAGTTTCTAAATAAACATCTGTTTCACGATTAATGACTTAACTCAGATTCTTTAGTTCCTAATATATAAACATGGGGATATCTTGTGTTTGGACTATGAAAACCTGCACTAGGTTTAAGTGACAGCAGAAGTGTAGTGATAACCTGATGCCAGGGAAAGTTTGCCAGGCAAACATGTAGAAACTTGTAGGTGATTAACCACTGAAATCATGTCCTGAGAGAGTAACTGAATTATCCATGGCATTCTTAAAGAGCACAAGATGTTTTCCAGGTAGATGAATCTTAACAGAGACAAGTTAATGAATCCAAGGGTAACTAGAAGAAATGTAATTACTTTTTATATGCAGGAGATAACACAAAGTGATCTAATTAGCTTATTTATTCCTATTTCACCTTCTCCTAGTTCTGCAACAAGAGATGTAGGTGATGCAAAGGAGACTTGAGCCAAAATGGAAGTTTGGAAATGTTAGACTACATCGCAGATTGTTTTTCTTGAAAAGAAAGAAAATTCTTAACACACTTTTGCCAGTAAACTTCCAAGAATGATCAGAGAAAACAGACATGAAAATTTTGAAAGATAATATATATGTATCATTGGATAAACTATTATTCTTAATAAATACAACATATTAAATATTTTTCTTTAAATCCATTATGAGAAATACAATCACTGAGGCATTTTTTATTAAAAAAATTATCCTTTTCCACAATTATTCATTGAGGCATTATTTTCAGTTTATTTGGATCTGACCATAACATCCTCTTCTCCCACAACCACAATAAGACAAAAATGATTTTTTTTCTTTCTTTAGAGGTTTATAAATATATATATATATATTCATATATATATAGCTATATAAGGAAAACAACCAAGAGCAACTTTTGATTCAGTTGAGCTGTGCATACACCTTTGCTTTTGCTTGTTTTTGAGTAGTCAATAGGAAATCAATAGGAATTTAGGGTTCTAAATAGAAGCTAAAACCCCAGATAATTTCTTGAATCTTGGCCAAAAACATTAAATGGCTTGTCAAAGATTGGCAGGAGATTCAGGGTCTAGATCCAGATCTTCCGATACCTTTCACTTTACTGCATGTATAAGGCCGTCAGTTTCCAGATGTTTTTTACTGTGATGCTTGTCATGCCTAACAAAACAAAGCTGTGTTTCAGTCCTTTACTGCGCTTCACGCAGAGGCGAGCTGTGTGCATTTCGGGGTAGGATTTGCTCTGGCACCAGAAGCAGCCTCACTCATTTATGGTTGCTGTCAAAACAACTTACTCCTATTAATTGTTTGATCATCTTTAGGAAAAGGCTAAGAAAACTTCAACTGCACATTTCTCAGAAGCGTATGAAAATAATTTAAATAAATTAAAAGCCCTCTGCCCTGGGTTGCAGTGTATTCTATTACCATCTTCGTGAGCTGTTGAAACCAGGTGGGGTGGTGTTCCTTGCCTCCTCCCTCCGGACTATCTCCTGTTCATGGGCCAGCTATTGAAACCAGGTGGGGCCGGGTTCTTTATCTCTCCCATGACCCATCCTCCCTCTAGGGGATATCTCCTGTTAATGGGCCATCCAGTCTCACAGCATGACTGAAAAAATTACATCATCCCATGGTGAGATGCTCCGCCCAGAGGGAGGAACCAAGCATTCCATCCTGGATATAAACTGAGATTTCGAACACCACAGGTAGCCCTGACCTACTGGGTTTCTAGAGGACAAGAGCTACCACTGGACCTTCAGGTGAAGACCAGACCTTTTTTCTACAGGATCACTGCTTCAACAGAACCATCACTCCAGGAGGACTGCAGCCACCATTTTATTGGACTGAAAGGGTGTCAGGTTGTATTCTGACTCTGTCAGTGGTTTCTTTTCGTACTATTTCCTTTATTTTATTTCATTTTCCTATTAAATTGTACTTCTGACTTGGAGCCTCTCAGTGGTTTGTTTTCAAACCAGCGCACCCTCTGATAGGGTGAACTTAGGAAAAGGTTACAAAGTGAGAGACAGATCAGTCTCCAGAGATGTTTTTTCAGATAATTTCATGGCAGTTGACATCAGCAAGGTGCCTGCCAAGGTGAATCAGCTGCAACATTTGAACAGTGTCATACACAAAAAAAAAGGAGACTTTCGCTAAGGCCACATCACAGCTGGGTGCCAAAGGTACTGAATTTGGCAGGATGTTGTCCATGTGATAACAACTAATTCTGTTGCAATTTATTAATTTTAATTCTTTCACAAAATTTGCATTTCAGGTGGGTCTTTAGACACCCATGTCATGGCAGTCCTTGACACAAAAGCTTAAAATCCAGGTAGGGAAAAGAGTCAAGGCTGAAGGAAAAGAGAGTCAAGTTGTAGACTGTCTCTGCTTCCTCTTGCACCTCTTGTAGCATCCCTGGTCCACATCTCTGAGTTCACCTCTGCAAGGCTTTACCAGCTCTCTCAGGAAGCCCGTGGCCCAGCTGGGACCTGAAATGTACTTCACAATTTTTACCCTTTTTATTGTTTTCGTAAAGCACTTGTGACCAACAGCACACCAAATTTAGGGAATTATAACCCTGTGCAGATGAAAGGATATATTCAAGTGCCCTTCCCCACAAACAACTACTGGGTTTTAGTGGAAAGGAAAGAAGGGACAAGCTGGTGCATTTTTGACTGTTCACAGTAGTTCACAGGTCTATGGATTTTTTGCCAAAGGATTTGAAGGCATGTTTTTTAGCCAAGACATCTGTGAAAGATTTGTTTTGAATGGTGACTTTTTAGTTATTTATGCACTTCAGAGTCATACTCTCAAGTCACAAAATTGTAGTTTGAATCTCTGATTAGATTACTGAAACTTGTAATAAAGAGAAATAATGAATAAATATTGTGTATCATTTTACCTGGTATGAGATCACAGATAAATACTGTTTTGTCCTAAAATGAAATAAAGTTTTGGTCTTCAGATGCTTCTTCACAAATATTCTGTCATTACTCAAACACTTTTGGCCAACCCTGGCTCACAAATTTCAGATATGTACTGATAAAGCAGCTTATTTTATTGTAATAGATTCCTCTTTTGCCTAACCTCTAATATTCCTACTACTAGGGACAAGAAGCGTTTGAGAAAATCTCAAGATGCGAATTGAAACTATCAGTAGGAGATTGGATTATGTTTGAGTTTGAAGCTGGAATCCTCAAGGTATTCATTATTGGCTAGTCTTAGGGATTTATTTTCAGCATGTTTACATTCACTGCATGTACAGCTTTAAAAAGTGTTCATGTCTGTGTTCATACTGTCTGACACAGGACATATTACATGGATGTGTAGGAATGTGTATTATCTGTCTAGCATCAGACAGATTTATTTATTTTTTATTATTCTTAACTTTGTCCTTAACAAAAGCTAAGGTTTTACTAAAAGTAAAAAAAAAAACAAACAAACCAACAAATAACCTAAATATTTAAAACCCACCACAGTGTAAATAAACATCTTTAGTCTAGTCTGTCTACTCTCTGATTTCATAGATACAGTGGTAGTAAAAATACTGAGAGGTGAGACATGCTGGTGTTGTCTATATATAAATGGATTTCTTATTTGACCATGAGAAAAAACATAATTTCACATTTTTTATTATAAACTATTTAAGGATTTTTTTTTTCAGACATAAAAAGTTTTTACTCTGTGCAGAAACTAAAGCAAGCTGCTCATTAATGCTGACAGCTTAATCATAGTTGTTGACCCACTTGTTTGGTTTAAGAAATGACAGTAGACTTCATTTATTGAGCCTCCACTGGAGTAAGTACAGGGCAATAGATGATCAAACCAAATGAAAAATAAATATAATAATAATAATAATAATAACAGCTTTTAAGTTATATGATTACTCTCCACTGAAAAGGCAACATCTGAAGTAGAGTCTTTTTCTGAAAGTACTTTTAATATGCAGTTTCTTAGGTGTATTGCTTTAAAAACAAAAGAGCTGATATTTGGGGTTTTTTGTGTGTCAGTGTGAAATGTTCTCTTTTTTCCTCTGAATTGCTGTAATTGCCAACTGTGTTACTTAGTAGGACCCACACATTGTTGAATTTCCATTTATCTTAGCACATTAGTGATATATTTTCCTCCTTTTCACTTTGCTTATTGTCTGTTTCGGCCCCTGTTCAGGGAAATATTCAAGCTCATGGAGTTCCACTGGGACCCACGCCTGAACTTAAGTACTTCGCTGCATCGTAGTGCTTTCCAGAATTTGGGTCTTTCTGCTCTGCCAATAAAACACCTTAAGGTAATGCTCAATGGATTGGAGAAAGGAGGATGGAAGTGAAAGAGAAAGCGGTCTCTCTGCATATATAAGCATGTCCAACCTGTGGAAATGATCATGGGGATAAAGACAGTACAAAAGTGTTGTGCTGTGAGTCAGTGGGAAGCCTAAGTAAAGAACCTGAACAAGACAGTAGCAGCTCAGACCAAGATTTCTGGGTAGTCACATGTTTGAAAAGACTACGGCTAGGACAGATAAAAATAAAATATTTGGGTTTAAAGATAGGAAAAGAAAGAAGCAAAATTATTGTTTTCAACCTCTCTGGGCAGCTTCTTATTTGACAGACACAAGAATCAATTTCTCTAAGTCATTGCAGTCCATCAGAAAACTCAGAGCTCATTTTATGTAAAAAAAAAAGACATTGAAATGAATTTATTGTAGGACAGATGTCTGCAGAAAAGATTTTCATCAGAAATAGTTATGTGAAGAAAATGCCATGAAATTTTTGTTCAGATGTAAGAAAGAAGTATTTTTTTTTCAAATGTTCACTGAGTTTTTTGACCTTTTCTGACTGCAGGTTTTTCCCCAATAAAAGGAAAGAAAAGAAGAAAAAGGGGCCTCAAGGTTCAAACTGATCTGTATAGAAAGATCCTATTTTTTTCCATAAAATGGTACTGAAATATCCTAACATTTATTTCAAACTAATGAGAAAAATAGCTAAGATTTAAATCCCACAGAAT
>VZTA01026986.1:77499-96958 GCA_013398855.1 Mohoua ochrocephala
TCTCTCTCTCTCCCCATTGGCTGTTTTGTATTACCAGCCTCTTTCTCCCTCTCTCCCCATTGGCTGCTTTGTATTACCCGCCCCTTTCTCCCTCTCTCCCCATTGGCTGTTTTGTATTACCCCGCCCCCTTCAGGACCCCCTCATAACCCCCAGCCAAACAGGAGTTCACCCTCTTGGTTCCTGGGACAGCGATGTGGGATCTTCTCTTCCCTGGGGTCCCAAACAATAAAATCTTCAGTTGTCCAGCCAAGAGCCACCTCCTAAACCTCTGGGGACGCCTGAACCAACGATGCGTGCAGTGGTTGCCGGCTGCCATCGCCCTGGGTGGGGAACAGCTGGCTAGCAGGGGTCTGGCCCCGCCCGGGACCCCTCATCGAAGGGACCCCGTGGAACACGCAGCAGCTGCTCTCACCCAGCACCACAGAACCCACTCAGGCGCTGTAGTCCGACACTATTAAAGAGCCAAGAGAACTTCCTGAAGAATTGACTTCTGTGCATAAGTCTAAAAGAATAGTCTTGGTTTTGTCTAACAAAATTTAAATCAAACCTGTCCCTTAGTTTTATGTTCTGTTTCAGACTCTTTTCAAGTTTTCACTGATTTTTAACTTTTCTATTATTTCTAACTTTTATAAAGTGCTCCTCTAATAACAATGACATGCAGTACCTCACCTTCCATGAACAGTCTAGATCTAGATGCTTGTTAATATGTTTTCCAAAAATAGACAGGATGGTATTATGATGGAAGAAGTCCATTCTTCTCTTCAAACCTTAGTTCTCTATTTTGAATATTGCTTTCCAGGAATTCCTACATTTCTGCTGCAGAATCTGAGAAATATTCCCTGTTTTGAACTCCCAAAATATTAATAAAAGAAATTTTGATGCTAAAAATTTTCATAAGGAGGAATGTCGAGCACATTAAAAGTTCACATGATGCTTTCCTGCAAAATAATTCCAATTAAATTTTTTTTTTAGCTATTGGTGAATATTTCCATGTCAGGTCCCTGAAAAGCAGGGTAATGAGATCTTTAGCAACACAAATCCTACAAAACAAAGCTATTTGAATTTTTAAAGAGAAAATGTTGTGTGACACTTAGGTCTATAGATCACCGGCCTTCCTGTGTGTGGATAATATTTCAATATAACCTCTGATTTCTCATGGGATTCGGTGACTTAGAACCTTAAAAGATTTGAAGAACTTTGACTACATGTTAGGAAAAAGTGAAAAGCCTTCAACTCTACTCTAATAGTTCTTACTTTTCAACTAAAAGAAAATCTGGTCACCTTCCAGTTTGGAGCAGCTGAGACCCATCAAACAACTGAAAACAATTTGTTCAGAGCTGGAGCTGTCATAGTCTATTAACGTAAAAAACAAATGAAGTGCTGCTTCTGACTTCAGCTCACCACTTCATACGAGCTCTCCCCCATTTCACTTGACAGTTGTGGACACTGAAATAATGCAAAACATAACCCAGTCAACAGACTGTGAAGAATATGAAAGCTAAAGACAGATGTTCAAGAACTATCATCACTTTTCAGCTTTAATTATATTGACATGGAACAAACAAGTGATAAATCAACTATTTTATAGTGTAATAAGCCTTATTCTACCTGTTAACCTAATGCCTCTTTGGGTGGCATATCCCAGGTACATGGAAGACCATGGAGTGTTCTGCATGTAAGCAGTCACAGAAACTAATTGTGAACTGACATAATCTTGAAATGCTCCTGGTTTTCAAGATGAATATCACATTCAAGGGGCCTTTCTTGAGTTTTCTTCCTGCACTTCATCTACCTCTTATAACTTTGAAGTCCTTCTTATGCCATTCATTTTAAGTGCTGCAGCAAAACAAAATGGATGAATATTTGTGTATTATTTACTTTAGGTTTCAGTTTTATTGGCAATGATTGTCAATTACTCAACATGTTTTATGACAAGCCATTATTCTCTGGGCCAGCTCATAAAGATGAAAGACAAGGTTTCGCGTTACTACACAGAGCAGGACTTGGATGCCAGCATCGTTTTGATGAAACTTCTTGATATATCTTGAATTCAAGGGCCTGTTTTATCTTTAATGCTGAAAAAGGCTCTTTGACACTTAGGAAATCCATTTCCTTAATTTCACTGTGATTTATAAAGGCAAATTTTTCCCATGGTATCTAGTACATAGCTGAAGGATTCACAGCAGAGGTACACAAGTCTTTTTCTTTAAAGATCGCTTTTCAGCTGCATCCATACCCAGATGATCTGATTTAAAGTCCAGTCAAAAGAAGAGTGGGATTTCAAGGGTGTTGTTGATTTCCAAGTTCCTCTAAGACTAAAGACCCTCCAAATGAGGCTTCCAGGAAACCCTAAGAAGAGGAGCATGCTAAGTGCTGAAGGAGGATTTTAACAGTCCGTATTAGGTCTATGAAAAAAATTCTCTGCTGATCCAACCTGCCAGTTGGATTAAACTTCACTGTGAAACTAAAAGCACAAAACAGGCTCCAAATCAAGGTATTGTCTCTGTGTTCGCTGTTGCCCATTGTTTACCCTGTGTTTGTAGGCATCCTGCTCCACTGCCTCAGGGAGTGAAGGTGGTTAACAAACTAGCCTTCTTTCCTCCATCCCCCCAAAAACAACCCAGAAAACCACAGCATAAACATAAATGAACCAAAAGTGTTCCAGACTGATTTGTTGTTTTGATTCCATAGAATTTCTGTTTGTAGTCCTGGTGAGTCCAGTCTTTCTGCTCCTGGTATCCCATGACTCAAGTAGAGGGCATGCCCCAGTGCGGGAGATAAAGGACAGAAAGTTGGATTTGATGATCTTGGAGGTCTTTTCCAACTTTAATGATTCTATGAATGGACAGAGTAATCCTCTCCACATTTATTCAGTTTGCTCGCAGCATTTGGCACGCACTGTGGTCAGACCCAGACACAGCAATTTCAGAGTTTTAAGTTTGCTCTATTAACAGCTTACTATGAAATGCAAGCAATAGAGAGATGTACATAGATGTCAGATTTACAATAACTTTTAATGTTTGTAGACTTAGATGACTTTTATGATAATGCTTCTCTGTTTGGTTTGGGGGCTTTTGTGTCTTGAATATTTAATGATGTTTTAATTGTTGTTGGTAGTTCTGATTAGAGTTAATCCATGTGGCACCTACAGCGTGCTGGCAGGGGGCGCTTCATAAATGAAAATGGTCATTATTTCTTACTGTAAAATACTGAATCACTTACGTTTAGGGAAATGGACTGAAATTTTACAGATGGGTTGTTTTATGAGTTCAGAAGAAAAAAACAATACATTTCGCTTGTTAGGCAACGCCTCAAAATAACTGTCTCCTTAATCACATGTCTTGTCCCCAATTGAATAGACTCCATCTGGAAAAATAACAGTTTATGGAGACAGGAGACAGTTGTTAAGGTATTATTTATCCTACACTAAGTGAAGTCAGAGGTAATTGTCTGCCATATCTGTATAACTCCTTGGTCATGGGGACGGCAACAACGTTGTTCTTACCCTGTGAGCTTTAGCTGCTGCACAAAACCCCTGAGAATTGCTGCTCCCTTTCAGACCACCTCCAGCATCTTCGAACCTGTGTATGAAGTGCTTGGTGTATAGATGTGTTGGATCTACTGCACCATATCCAGGACTCTCTGACTTCACAAATTTTCCCATCTGTCCCATAACTTAAGTATATTCCCTAAGAGCAGATTTTTTATTGTTTTAGTTTACAAAGGTTTGGCCTCCTATAGAAATAATTGTATTTCAGAGTGATTATATGACAGTGCACGTATCTGCGTATCTGGTTTCATTGTGTAATAATGTGACAACAGGAGCACTCAAGATTCTGGCAAATGACCTCTCCCTAACTTCTGCCAAACATTATTAATGTTGAGGCAACACTCAATTTCTGAGCCAATGTTAAATTTCGTGTTCCTAATAAACATTTTCCCTCTACAACAAGAAAATCTCTGCTGAAAACCATCTTCTCAGAGTGCACTTACTGCTACTGTGAAATGCTAGACTGAAAAAGTTGTAAATCAACAGGCTGTCCTTAGCCTCAGACCAGCTGGTAGAGGAATTAGCCAGCACAAGCTTATTTAATTTGTCCTACTCTTGTGCCTTGAGACTGACCTTCAGCAAGTGCAGCCTGTGAGGAGCAGGATTTGATAAATTCCCAGTGGTCTGAAATTCTTTGCCTCAGGACTAAATGGGCTGAGAATGTCACTATCTGGCCAGCATACAGCCATCCCTGATGTGAAAGGAAGACATATGGGTGAAAAGCTTAGGGTTGGAGAGATCATAAACTTTTAGATTATAAGAGATTTGTCCGAAGTTGAGCATTTCTGATGTACCTTATCAATTGAAAGTTTCATCAAGGAGACATAGGAAAATTTGTTGAACTACTCAATGACCTCACAGCGATGTCACTCTTTCAGAATGCTTTGGAGATTCATTCTGAAGCCCTTGTTACACCTAAACTACATTGATGATACTCTTAATTCATTTAGACATGACCTTGCAATAAATGTCTTACATTTTAGGTTAACTAGCTTCCATCTGCAAGGAGTTATTGCCAAACTTGTCTCTGAAATGGTCTAAAATCTTGAAAGATGCTATAAATATGAAATTTTTCATCCACCATCTGGAAGACCCAAATCCATATTTAGTATAAAATGTCATAGTGACATTGAATTCTACTACATCCTCAGAAGCTCAGTCATAATTTTAAAAACCTACTCCTAACATACAGCAAAATCTCCTTTTCTTTCCTTTCTCCTTCTACCCTCTCTTTTTCTCCTTTAATATGAGCTAGTACATCCATACGCTCTGAGTCTGCTCTCCTGATACTTAGCAGAACAGAGAATATGACAGATTGTTGCATTTCTACATTTGTAATCAGAAGTGTGTGAAACAAGCAGATCATAAAGCTGGCTTTACATTGTTGATATTATTCTGATACTGTAATTTGCATCGAACTAAAATAATTTTTATTTCATTGGTCTCTATGGTCAAAATTAAAGCAATAATTTAGCTAGGTAGATTTTTAGTTTGTTTTTATTTTGGATAAAACTTAAATATATTCCCTAAGATCTTTTTAAAAGGTAGGAGTAGAAAAATAATAAAAAATAAAAATGCTATTAAATAAGTTGTAAATTTCAAAGTGATAGATGAATGCAGTAACTCCACTGGAGAGTTGGAGAAAATAATAAAACCCACATACTATAGTACTGACAATGCAAAGGCTACAAAATTCAAAAATGGGAGTTTAAGAATCTCCAAAATCTGTAACATATCTGCTGACATACAGTTAAATTTTTCAGAGGAAGGTGTAGAGGGCTTACAATCACCAGGATTAGGGGAAAGCAGAACTTCTTCAATGGTTTAATTGTTCTGGTTTTTTGATGTCTTGTGAAGGAGGTTTTTCTTTAATTATTTGGAGCATTTATTTTTGTATCAAATAGGAAAAAAACCCTTGAAACAGGAATTTGTGAACCTTGCCTTTATAAACTGAAGCTGTTAGTGTCTGGTTCTTGCTATTTACTTCAGAGCTAAATGCAGCAGATGTAAATGTAATGGTACAAAACCTTTGAAAGTAATTAAATCACATAGTAAGATTAGTTCAACCCTTAAGATAAAAGGGTTGGGGCTGCTTTCATGACAAAGAGCTGCGCATTTATAAAACCATAAAATCACTTGCTTAAATCATTAGTGTATTTAGCTGTTTCAGTGATAGATACTGGAATACATCACATCAGTCACCTCTTAGGACTTTGCATATACAACATCTGCTCTGTTCTCCTGTTCCAACAATTTCAGTTTCAAAGCAAAAATCCTAAAGATCTGTGAACAAAGAATAATTTGCTTTTTGTGCTATTTTTACTTCTTTATCGTAGTGCTTGATAAGGTTGTAGGGGTTGGTATTTTTGTCAGTCAATCTCTTTTATTATTCATGTTTCATACAAAAAGATTCAGAACTTAAATACACTTCAGTCTAATATTTGTGACTATTCATCATCTGATACTTGAGAGCAGTTTGGAAGAGGCATAAGAAAAATAGAAGTATGTTTCTAGTCCCTCAAGTAATATGGCATTGTGATTATGATTGCTATTAAAATAAAGAAGACTGGTTGTTCATGGGGCTTTGGCATTGTCAGAATGAAGGATGACAAAGAAAGCACATAAGAAAAAATTGTCTAAAGATTCCTAGAACACGTGAATAGTATAATCTCATTTGCAGAGAAAGAACATTATATTAAAATTGACTGTGTATATTTAAATTTCAAACAGTTGGGCTCTTTCTCAGAGAGAGGGAGAGAATGAAAGACTATGTAAG
The DNA here is from genome assembly GCA_013398855.1 of Mohoua ochrocephala. Taxonomy (NCBI): domain Eukaryota; kingdom Metazoa; phylum Chordata; class Aves; order Passeriformes; family Acanthizidae; genus Mohoua; species Mohoua ochrocephala. Next base: position 83,827 of record VZTA01026986.1, read on the forward strand.
TGAATTGAGGAGAGACAATCTGGATTTATTTCTCTTATAGCTTTTATAGGAGGTAGTTAAATGCAACAGCACTGCCCATTTGTACCATCTAGGATTTGATAGGCAATCTGACATGGGAGAAGAAGAAAAAGAAGAAAGAAAAAAGATATTTGAAATTGCCTTTAAAGTGAGAGAGTCCAAGATAGAGGACTAAACTAGAGTTTAGCCCAGTGTCTATAAAATCCAGGTCTAGAAACTCACATCCTTAGTCTTAATGTAGACAAAACATCCAGGTGTCTTTGGAACTCTTAGTCACGGCTGGGAAAGCAATAGCCTCAGTCTTTGCCAACTAGTCCAGTCCTCAGATGTTTCAAGGCATCAATATATACAATAAATTTTAAAGAAGCCAAGATACAGCCATCAACTCACTCTATATAAAAAATGTGATTTTCTTTCTTTCTTTACAATATGTCTCCATTGGACACTAAATAACTTGAAGTTCCATATTTGTCCCACTATAAAGGTTTATCTGAAATTTGTGACAGGGGCAGAGGGAACTATTAAGTTGTTTTTTTTAAATTCCATCTCATTGAGCTGTAGAAAAAACCTGACTCCATCAAAAAGAAAAATATTCCCCAGAAAAACTGTAGTCTGAGTATGTCCCCGATACTACATTTAAAATCACTTCTTTCATGCAAAAGTATAAAACCAACACTTTAAACATGTATCCAAAAATAACCACTTAGAATCATAGTGTCATAGAATGGTTTGGATTAGAAGAGACCTTAAATATCACCCAGTTCCAGCCGCCCCTGTCACGGGCAGAGAAACCTCCCATTAAACCAGATTGCTCCAAGCTCTGTCCAACTTGGCCTTGAACGCCGCCAGGGATGGGGTTCTCTGAGCAACCTGTTCCAGTGCCTCACCACCTTCATGGTAAAGAACTTCTGTATATCCAACCTAATTTTCCCTTCTTTCAGTCTGAACCCATATTCCTTGTCTGATCACTACATTTCCTGAAGAAGAGTCCCTCTCCATCTTCCCCTTCAGATACTGGAAGGTATTGTGAGGTCTCCACACAACCTTCTCTTCTCGGGGCTGAACAGCCCCAACTCTTTCAGCCTGTCTTCACAGGGAAGGTGTTCCAGTCCCCTCATCAACTGCATGGCATCCTCTGGACTTGCTCCAACAACTCTTACATAAGGGGCCCCAGAGGTGAATGCAGCACTCCAGATGGGGTCTCATGAGAGCAGAGTAGAGGGGGAGATTCTCTGTAAAAATATGAGTGGGAAAGGAGGGACAAGGAGCTAAGTGAGACTCAAGATGTTTGAGCTGAGATGCCTTTAAGGCACCCCTTCACCTCCTAAATCCTTGCTTAGTTGTAGTAGCTTATTGTCAGGGAGGAACAGTTCTGCAGAGCATAATTTCCCTTGAACTTAGCTCCCGTCAAAATGGCACAGTGAGCATTTGCACACCATCCTGTGAAAGTAGTAACAGCTTGATGTCCAAGTAGCACCTTGTCCTGGCATAGCCTGACTCCAGACAATCTCCTGAGCTCTGATCAGTGTCCTGGCTTGGGCTTAGAAAACAGATTCAGCCCCACTTCTGTCTGTGGCTTACTGTGTGACTTTGGGCGTATCTCCCCTTGTTGGGTCTGTTTCCTCATACCTAAAATATGTTTGGAGGCACTGTGAGTTCTCTGGGGAAAACTGTTCTGCCACAAGGAGCTGAGATTAGTTGTGCCAATGCTCAGGCAGTAAGTGGCAAGTACTCTGCTAACCTTGCTAGGAGAAGGTCTCTTTCCTTCTGAAAAAACAAGCCTGTATCTACTCCATGCCAGGCAGAAGTAGCAGGGCTCTTGTAGACCAAGGAGGCAGCGGGGTTGGAGTAAAGCAGTTGGCCACTTTAGAAAGGTGGGAGTATAGAACTTTCTGCAATGCACTTGCAACAATTTCTGCTACAGTTAGCACCTGTCTCAGCAAGAGATTTTTCTGTGAATGCTTTTCATGAGGTCTTTATGCATTCAGGCAGTGAGGATCAAGACTTCCACCACAGTTAGTCTGAACCAGTCTCAGAGTTCTTATATTCTTATTCCAGGAAGGAATTATAGCAGGGGGAAAAGTATATCAAAAGTAAAGGGAGAAGCATCACGACTTCTGAAACTGTTTATAATGAAGAAAAGAACTTTTAAAAAAGGACACAACATGAATAAATTCATTTTTCCTCCAAATTCTTTCTCTATTTTGAGGGAATTTGGGGTTTGAAATCCCAGAGGTTTTTAGAAAACTAGAAGAAATTGACAAAGTTGGAAAAAAAGTAGACTCAGGCTTGAATAAGACTTCCCCTCATCTCAGCATACTATTGATATCCCCTGAATCTTGCCACCCACCTGCCTTTGAAGATTTGAGCCCCTTCCCATATGAATATAAAATAAGAAGAACATTTAGATCTCCTGCTAGTGTTTCTCACAAAACTCAAGCTCTTCTTGGGGGCTGGATCAATAATAGAGCCTGATTATTCTAATAAACATCAAAGGAGGTATTTAGGGTAAAGACTTAGAATTAATTCACATTTAAGACAAATGCAGAACTTCTGTCAAAGCCAGCCAGGGTTGCATTTGTTAGCAAGAAGTATACGTTCCACTGTATTCACTGATGTTGATCACACTCAAACATTAGAGGTGAGAGGAAATATAGAATATATTTTCTATTTAAGGTCATCATGGCCAAAGAAATAGGAGCAAAAATGCGAAGGCAGCAGAGTAACTACACAATGCTAGCCTTTCTGAGAACATCTCTTGAAGAGACTGAGAAAACCTGCCAGAATGCTACAGAAGTTTTGATGAAGGGAAGCACTCGGATAAGGACATTAAATCCAGGCTGATACCAGCATATGGAAGTTGAAGTCTTTTCTCATTATCTTGGCTGATTTTCTGCCAGGAGACACATCTGCTGGACTTCTGCAGGAGCCCTGGGGGAATATAAACCTAGGCAGTCAGACCAGCCTGCTAAGTCATATTTATGTAACATTTTGAGGTAATTTCTCTCATCAGGGGATGCATTGGCTCGGAAACACATTTAGGGCTCATGGAGGGTGGGGAAAAATCATTTGGGGGGCATGTTTGTTATTTGATGGGAGACTACATGGACACCAGTGGAGAATTCTCCTCCAAAAAAATGAGAATTGACTATTCTTCAGGATTACTTAGCAAGTTGCTCACATTACTTATTTAGAATGATAATTTCCCTGAGCTGTCAAGTTCCCATATTTAAGACATATGATCGAACTGCTGTTAGCAGCAATAATGGTTATGGTAAACTAATGACAATGTCATGCAAATTCTTTAAACTTTAAACATTGTAAAGTTTTAAAAGCTTAGGGCTTTTGTCATTTCAAGCCAACACTTTCACATTATTATCATCTTTTTGGACTTAAAATTCTTTATTTTCAGAGTCTGAATACCCCTAGAGGGTTTCCTCTTTATACAGATAGGGGAAAGAACATGGTGTGAAGACACAATGAATTATAGCCTTGTCTCTTACCTATTCACCCAATTTCAGATATTTGGCTTGTTAAACTCAAGCTTTCCACTCACACATGCAGAGCTCTCCAGGGCAACACCTTTAATATGTCTTGATGCATTGCATATGTCAAGGTGGGGTCTGTGTGTTTTTCTAAAGATTGATCCTGATTTTAAAGAAAAATGAAGAAGAAAAAAAAGTTGGCTTTACGTTAGCATTTCAGTTATCTTCATCCTAGATGAGAAACAGAAATATGACTTCAGCTAGGTCATTTTATCTCAGGGGCAAAATTCTCATGGAGCAGTATGCATTTCACAAGGAACTGCATTCTACTGTCTTCTCCAATCTACTACTGAAATTTCGAAACAAAACAAAACAGAACCATCACACCCCCAAGAAGTTACTTTTTTAAAGAGCTCAGGATTTGTCCAGTCACTGTAAAGACCAAACAAACAAACAAACAGTCTGACAAAAAAACCAAAACTTCCATGTAATTGTCATCTGCAATAGTTTAGAAGTTATTAAGTTTCTGTAAATTATTATTTATCAGTATACTCTCATCTGAAACTAGGGCCTGCATAACAATATCTCCTGGAGGAATATGCAACTGTTCTCACTGAATTTTATATCCAAAGTTTCTCTCTAAAGTCCAACTCTAACAAATGACAGTAACCTCTGCTGCTGAATTCTAGCTAGGTTTTTGTGCCAATAAAACCCAGGCACAGTTTGGTGTGCATCAAAGTGTTTTGATGGATCAAGTGAGAGAACTAAGTCATCTTCTTTCCTGATGAAACTCCAGATTCTGAATGCTCAGCAGCTTCCTACCAGTAGTTCTTAGCAAAATGTAAGAACAGGAATTGTCATACGGTAATTTGACATTTCTGACACAAACGAATGCTTTGAATATACAGAGAGTTACTCCTTCAACCTTTTCTCAAGGAACCGCCTCATACATCTTGGAAATTTATATGCCTGTGTCCAACTTGTGAACAATTAATTGCTACATCTTTCACAGTAGAGGGATTTTTTTTTCTCTACTCTTTTTTCCTTTGCATATATATACATGATATCTCATTATTAAGTGTGTTGGGAGCACTTATCTGCATGGAGGAAAGGTAGTGAATTTTTCCAAGTTGTAATGATAAGCTAAAAGTAAGCCCTGCAAGGTAAAATCTATTTAAAATGTGGCAATTGGGGAAAATATGTCCCCCAAGCATAGCAAACACACCATCAAAGTGAGTTAGCTACCAATTAACTTCTACATTTTGCACAAGGGGCATTAAATTCTAGAGTAAAAATAAAGCCAAATGATGTATGCCTGTTATCTGTGAACAACAGATCATACAAAATGAGCTCTAGATGAGGTGGTTTTCATTGTGTTTTCAGCATTCAGTGCCTTTCTGGAAAATATTTGCTTTTCTGTTAAAAAATACAGGTTTTTTCTATGTAAATTCCTATCACTAGGCATATGGAAAAAGAGAAACTATAGGTCTAATGCAGTAAATTAAAATGTGAGATCCTAGGCAGGTTCAGGCACTATGATCCGAGACCCAGTTTTGATCAAACTAATCAATGCATAATCTCCCCATAAATTCAGATGTGCCTAAACTCTTCCTGCTGGAAACAATTAGAGGAACAAAACACCCTACCAGACATAAGAAACGTAATTCTCAGTTCCTGTGGCCCGGATAATGTCATCTCCACATGGGAAAATATTTTAGCTAGTCTCTGTATTTCACTTCACAGTCACCAGGAACATGTATTTCAGAAAAAAACCCCATACGGAGTTCCCAAAAGAATACTTTGGCAATATTATGTCCTTGGAGAATGTTATATCTTAAATCCAAATATGAAATAGTTGACTTCTGTCTTACAATTTGTAATATGCTACCTTATATAAGCTGCTTTTTTGTGTAGTATAGATTTCTCTGTGTTTATAGACATCTAAACCTGTTGCAATTCTATAGAATCATTTCCTTTGAAATGGGGGACTGAGTTCATAGAACCACAGCATCGGGGAATGGGTAAGGCTGGAAGGGACCACTGGAGATCATCCAGTCCCTCCTCAAGCATGGTCTGCCCAAGAGCACATTGCTCAGGATTGTGTCCAGACAACTTTTGAATATCTCCAGGGAAGGAGACTCCGCAACCTCTCTTGGCTTCCCCAACTCGATGCATTACTTCTGTCAAACACCTGCTTTATCGATTGTAAATGTGCTTGACTTCATCAGACTTTTGTCCCTAATTTTTTTTTCTGAGATTATCAGAAGATATTGTAAGGACCCTCCATCACAGCATCATTGCATGGCTCTTATGCCTTCAGCAGGTAGGTACTTGTACCCTGTTCTGTAAAATGGAACACTTCTAACTTTTTTGGGTATCTTCTCACTTTAAAATTCTTTTCCAGTGTTAGTTTCAACTTCATACCTTAGCTTTCAAAGTTATATATTACATTTTGCCTCCTGAAGATATCCAGTCAGATGCAATACTGTAGAATTATATTTTAATTATCAATAACAATTAGTTCTATGCCTACATAAAATGCCTGCACAGTGACACTTGTATTCAAAATTTTCAGGATTACACCCAACCTCTGCTTCACGTCATCACCACTAATACACTGTCCTGCACATGTATGCATATATATATATATAGACATAGTAAAGCAGCTGAAAATTAGGAAGAAAAAAGATTGAATATATTGTTGAAAATATGATGGGGAAGGTCAATACTGCCTCCTCACCTTGTTTTTTTATGACTTACGGGAACCACACCAAAACCTCATTTCATGGCTGCAGTGACAGTCGACAGGCAGTCTTTTCTCACTTTGGGATACCCCCACCAGGTGACACATCATAAGACCATCTCCTAATTCAGAAGAAATCTGAACAGTTTATGTGAGTGTTCCAAGCAGGAAGAATCCTGAGGAACAATTCAAGGATTAAATCGATGAAGACCAATTACCGGAATGCAACTACGTAAATATTCCAAGGTGCACTTAAACATGGAGGTAACCCTGAGGTATACACCTAATTTTATCCCTAAAGAAAAGACTATTTGGAAGGATATTTGGCTAAGTGCTTCACCTGAAGGCTATGTTTCAGCTCCACTGACTTCCACAGGGGTGAGATTACTGCAGACTTGAATGTGCTTTTGTTTCGAAAACCAGCAGGAAAAAAAATTTCAAGACTGCAGCAAGGACCTGGTTGAAGGGTACAATGAGCTTAAAAAGATCTCCTGACTTCACTGTGTGATCAGACATTATGAAATAGAAGATTCAGCTACATTTCAAAGCATTTTTTAAAATCCATCCAACATGCATTTTATATGTTACACTCTAATTTTTGGGTATTTTTACTATGGTGTTTTGTACAATACACTTGAATGAATTGAGTGTTGTTCCTCAAGGCTCAGTACAGAGACCAGCATTGTTTAACATCATTTTCAGCAGCATGGACAGTGAGAATGACTGCACCCTCAGCAAGTCTACTGATGGCACCAAGCTGTGTGGTGTGGCCAACACGCTAGAGAGAAGGGATCCCACCCAGAGGGATCCTGAAAGAATCAAATGCATTGGATAAAAGTGTTAAAACATTGACAGAAATACAGGAGTGAAAGATTACTTGTGAAAGAGAGAAGAGAGCCAGGGAATTTATGAGCAAGCACATGAATTTATATGTCTAAATCCTGACCAATGAATCTTAAGTCTAAGCAGACGCATTTGTGCTTAGGCAAAAGAAAAATGTGTGTTTTAAAGTTGCACTCTAAAGCAATTTCTCTAAAGGATTCTCGTGTGGTTGATTTTTAAGCAGTTCATTGTGGCCATACGAAATCCTCATCACTGTGATTGTACACAGAGGTAACAGTGTTTTTTTCTGTTGCTTGAAAAGAAACACGTAGCTTTTGTGAGTCAGTTTCTGGGGAGAATACTTTCACTTATCAGTTCAGTCATTTCTATGACTATTTAAAAATTTAAGTTAGTGTTTTCAGTTTATGTTCTACTTAATAGACTTGTTCAAGTGAGTGATTGTATGAAACAAACATGGAAGGACATGGTAAAAGAAACATTTCTTAATTTGAAATTGGAACAGACATTAAAAAAAAAAAAAGTAATGTCCTTGCTTAGGCTTATCTAATAAACATTAGCCTTACATTTATTTTAAAGTAGAAACTCACGATCTGCCACACTGAGCCAGAGAAATGAACTGTCCACTAATTCCTATGCTTGCATGTTTCAGAAAAATGTAGAAATTTCTTTTTGGTTAACTGAGTAAAATCTTTCATGAACACTTTCTTATTAATCTTAGGTAGTTATTGTTGTATCTGTTTCCTAACTCTGAGACCTAATATATTCCCCATATTTTTTCTTTTCATAATTACTGCTTCTTAAACTTGTAAATACATGCTGAAATTGGACAAAAGTAATGTTTAATCAGCTTCTTTCAGAGGTAAGGTTGATGTCTAGTAATGATGAAAGATTTTTTTTCTGCTTTGCTGAGGCATTCAGTGGGAGGGATGGCATGACTGTATTGCTTCTTGATTGTGCTGAAGTGTAAACACAGGAGTGCTTTTCTGCAATGGAATTATTTTGGATTTTTATAGGAGTGCTCATGTAATTATTTTCTCATCAGGGAGACCCTTGCTATTTTCGGCTGTTTTTTGGATGCTGTAATGTATCTATCATTAATTTCACAGCAAAATAAAAACAGGAAGGTGAACGAAGGCAATGATTATAATAAATTCATATTTACAAGTCTCCTGATCAAGGAGCTCGGAACTTTGCTACATCATGCTTATAATTTTCCAAGTCCCAGTTCTTTATGTTTAAATTTCTTCTGAGGGTCCACTTTTGCATGATAAATCGTGTGATCTGCTTGAAAGGTTGATTTAGATCAAACTCAATTTCCCTTGTGTTTTAAGGGTGGAATGGTCACACCAAAGACGTTTAAGGCGCAGTCATTCACGTGACAAGTAATCAAGGTGTGTTTGTGTAACTAGATCCAGGAGGTTGAAGCAGGAATGACAAATACATCTGAGAAGTAAAAGAATAATGTAATTTTTAAGGTTGGAAAAGACCTCTAAGGCCATCAAATTCAACCACTAAACCAGCACCAGCATGTTCACCATTAAACCATATCTCTAAGTGTAGAGCCTCCTTTTCTCCAGACTACATAATGCCATTTCCCTCAGCTGCTCTCATAGGACATGTGCTCTATATACATCATTTGCTTAGGAAAAATTACCTCAGGGAAGGATGGCAAGAGTTTTTATTATTTTATTTCCTTGAGGTCAGATGCAGGTTGAACAGCACTGGTAAAATAGAAATTATTTTATTCACAGGAGCAGATAGACAGAAAATCACCTTCCCACAATCTGAGCTGGCCAGACGTGTGACAGATATGGCGTCTAAAGTCTTTTCCCTGAGTTCACATGTTTTGCCTCTAAGTGATATTTCAGTAAAACCATTATTTTAAATATGCACAAGTGTGTTATTTTATGACACTTGTGTTTGCAGAAATGAACTGGAAATCAAATTCTGCTGGTTATTACTCAATGTGAAAATTAGCAGATTATCTTTCTCCTGATAGCCCTTGGCTCTTAAAATACTTTTTTTAACTGACTATGATATGGAAGGAAAGCACTGCATACTATTCTGGTAGAAGACACAAGTGATTTAATCTAAGCGAATTGATTTAATTTGCACTGAATGTAAGAATATTCAAAAGTAGGTCCACACCTAAGGTTAAAAATATTAAAAAATAAAATTTTAAGGAAACTGGTAGAATTAGTTGGACTAAAAGGCTCTTGAACTAAAACACAGTAGAGACTTGGAATTTTAGAAATTCAGTGGCAAAAATATCCCACGTTAAAGTAGGAAACACCTGAGTCTATAGCTTGAAGAACTAACTGGGTAAAGAACCCTAAGAAATTAGAAATTGTGAAATTAAAAGGACGTGATAAAATTAGTGTTCCAGAGGACACAACACCTAGAGGGTAGGAAAAAAGTTTCCCAAAGGCAAGTTCAGAAAGACTTCTAAGACTATTAAAAGAAATAGCAAAGGTCTTGTTCCTCAAAAAAGAAAAAATAGTAAGAAAATGAGGAAATAAGAGTCAGGAGAGAAGCAAAACTAACAAGGCTGAATGTGTTCAAGTATGGGGGGACTGGATAATTTCTAACCCCATTTCTGAAAGAGCTGGGACATGAAATTGCAGGTCTAGAAGAAAGCATTTAGAATGAATCTAGCAAGGTAAATGTGACACCTTATTTAAGAACAGCAAATTAACACCTCTGCTTAAGAAGGGAGGGGGGGAAAGTGATCTAACTCACTGCAAGCTTGTTAATCTAATATTAACTGTATCAAATGATTTAGAATTCTTTCTTAAAAAAAATACACAGAAAGGATGATAAGTGTAATATAAAATCATGCACAAATCTGGGTTAGCAAAAATAGATCATGCCACATGTCTGTTGAAAGAGATTTCGTAGTTAAGTGAAAAGATGGTGACTCTAATACATAGGGATTGCAGCAAAGTATTTGACATGGTGCTGAAAAGAAAAAAAGTTAGACTAGAAAGTGAGGAATAGTAGAATAGAGGATATATGTTTAAATCATAGTAAACAGGGAAAATATTGAGTAAAAAGGAGACACCAGCGGCATTTAAGGATTTCATTAGTTGCCACAGTAAAGAAGTGGGGGAGATACTGATAAAATTTACTGACATTTTGAGTTTTGGAGTCATCATTAATACAGAAGATTTTTCTACTGTATTGAAAGGAAGAGATGAGAGATGGCCCTGAGGACCAGAATAACAAGGATGAGATGAAATTCAGAAGTACAAAATACAAAGCCATGCACTTCTGAAATAATAACAACAATTTTCCTCTAAACTGGGATTTCATCGGGTGGTAATGATAGAGGGACAGACCTTGCAGAACTGACTGATCACAAACCAATATGGTGTAGCCAACAGAAAAAGGCAAAGAACATCCTTCAATGTCCCAAGTGAGATAATCTCTGTATCCCACAGAAGCAAAACTCAGACTAGATTACGTTCAGAGTGGAGTACAGAGGAATGACTAGGAATTTCTCTTATGAAAGGAGACTGAAAGAGCTTGGCTTGTTAACCTTGCAAAATGAAGGCTAAATAGAGATTATACTTGCTTTCTGTAAATACATCAGTGATAATAAACATCCAAGACGGGAAAGTCTACTTGGTGCAAGAATAAATGGAATTAAACTGGAACTGAAAAAAAAATTATGTTGGAAATTAAAAGAAGGTTTCTGAGAACAAGAGTCTGGAAAAGTGTCCAATAGAAGAGGGGCAAAAACCTTAATTAATTTTAAACTTTGATTAGTTTATGAAATGGGATGTGTAACATAATTGCTTGTAAAAGCAGAAACTGAACTCATTAATCTATGAAGTCCTTTGCAGTTCCAAGTTCGTATTTGTGCTGGAGATGATGTGAAGTTTATGACGTATGGTAATAATCCATTTACATATATAATGGGAACAATCACGGCTGTATGGCCACATATCTGATGTCCTTTCTTGCAGTACATTGAAATAATTGGCCAAAAAAAAATTAAAAGCAGCTTGGTTTGCTGAGTGCCCACAATTTGTCATTTAGTGAGTGTTTTGTGCTTATTCATTATCATCATCTGACATTCTGTATCACAGAGAAATTTTTGTGGACAAATGAGTTAAAGCAAGAATGACAGTATGCAAAAGAGATCAGAAAATAGAAGGTCTTTTTCCTCTTCTCTTTTATTGTTTGGTTAAGGAGCGTGTCACTGTGATCAGCACTCTTGATAAAGTATGTAAATGTTTAGAGCCTGTTATTCCTGGGCTATTACTTGCACAGTCTTATCATAACAGCAATCTGATAGAAAGTGATGGGGATCAGTTCCCAGAAGGAGCAGCTTAGAATGACTTTTTGGTTCAAATAGCACTAAGACATTGTTAGTTCTGGCTTAATAACCCTGATGTGGGTTTTGCCTTCAGGTCATTGAGATATCTTCAACCTTGTATTCTGTTTTTTAATAATTCTAAAGACTCCAAATTGTGCTTGTGACCATTTTAGCATTTAAACAATGCCGTTATCTAAAGTGATCTAAAGATTATTGTAATAAGAAGTTCCTATATTTTCCTATTCCTATATAATATTCCTATATTTTCAAGTTGCTATTTAAAAAGTAAACCAGGTTTGTGTCAAAAGGGAAACTTTTCCAGTTCAAGTGTTTTGAACGAAACAGGGATCAAGCAGTTTATTTATTTATTAATAGCACAAAAGCAACAAACCTTCAGCAAACTGTACATTCAAGGCCAGTATTGACAATGCAACAGATAAACTGCAGTGTTAGACACTGTCAAATTTGTTAAACATGCAGCTACAAATTTCTAAACACTCTTCTAATCTCAAAGCATTTTATACAAATTATACCCAAATACACACAGGTTAATATTTACTTGCACACACTCCCATCCCTCTGAAATTGTATGAGTTTCGGGCACACAAACCCTCTCCGGGATTTAGAGCCCTTACTTGCAGCCCGCTTCTGTGGGAGTTGCAGATGCTCCAGCTGCGCACGTGTCCATGCTGCTCCCTGCAACCCCCAATGTAGGTGTGGGGAAGAAATCCCCACCAGGTCACAGACAAACACCCGAAGCGTCCCTGCTCCCTCCCCCAGCTGCCCTGTCTTGGCCAGGTGCAAGCTCGTCACAGCACCCCAGAGGAGGATGCTCAGCCTGGTTTGGGCAGGGCGGTGATGCCCTGCAACGACTTCTGGCAGGACCAAAACAGATTTTGACAGTTTTTCTGTTTCTGTCTGTCTCTTACTCCCTGTTGTTCCCTACAAGTTATATTTTTAATATATTTTTTTCAAGCTGATTGTTTTTTCCAAAAGTACTTTTGCAATTCAACTGGATAATGGTCATCTTCCTGCTTAGCTTTGCAGCTCAGGGACAAATGGCACTCAGACAGTTTGGGGCATTTCAGCTACAGACAGTCCTGCACTCACATTCCTGCCTAACCATAATTTTTTAACCAGGTTGTGTTTCCTCGGAAGCTCCCCCAGAGACTGTAATTGCAATGCTAAATCATAAACTCCTCCTTAATGAGTGTCTGTCATAAGCAGACAGGCTGAATTTTATAACAGAGTTGAGTACAAACCAAGAATATTAGGTGTATCATGCTGTTCTGAATTCTAGAAATGAATGTCACAAACAATCAGGCAAAATATTATGGCTGAAACAGAGTTGCTTCTATAAAAGTCTGAATAACAAATGATCTGTTAGACAAGTACTGGAGCTCAAAATGTGGAAAGGCAGAGCTCTATTTTCTTCAATAGTTTTCACTTGAAATTCTGTGACAGGAGAATTTACCAGTCACTCAGTCAATAAGTCAAAAATGACTTATGTTTTCTGGTGAAAAGCCTGACAAAAGTATGCTCTTTAAATTAGATGTTTTTTATGAATCAGGTTAAGCATCCAGAATCTAATCTACACTTTTCAAATCTTCACAGTACTGTCTATAAAGAGCAAAACAAAACAAAAAAATTAATGGAGAATCATAGAAAAGTTTACTAGAGTTTATTATTTCTCTTTTTTTTTTTTTTTTTTTTTCTAATTTT
>VZTA01026986.1:96977-132273 GCA_013398855.1 Mohoua ochrocephala
TTTTTTTTTTAATATTGAAAACTCTTCTTGGACTTTAAAACTAGGACCAAAAGAGTGATCCTGAAGGATCATGTAAGCGAAGGTTTAATGTTACACATTTATCACTCCTAATGTTACCATATTCAGACTTCTATAAGAAGTTCACTGTTAGAGTGCAGAAGATACCTAAACTGTATGTGGTATGGCACTTGGACACAGATTAAATACCTAACTTGTCAGCACAGTAATCTCTAGCACAGGAACACACCCACACTTTGGAAGATTAACCTACTCCCACACACTAGTTCACTAAAACCAGCTAATTAGTTCCCCTAGAAATATTCTCCACAACTGCTACCAAGGAGAAAAGAGATTGAGCTAGTGCTTTTTAAGGAGTTCCTTGTTTTCCTTAGACTTTGTGAGTCATTTTTGTGTCTGTACACTCTTGCCTGCAACAGAATTGTTGATAGCCACCCAGTTTAGCCCCTGGCATGAGCCAGACAAATAAGCTTTCTGTTCTGCAAAGAGTTCTAGAAGCTAGTGTCCAGATCCTTTCTTGTTCCTGCTCTGTTTAACAGACCATGCCTTTTCCGTGCCAGATAATTACTTACCAGGACAATAAGATTTTTCTTCTCTTATGTCCAGTCCTGCAACACTCTGTCAAGTCCTGTTGTCCTTTTATATGCCTAACTCCCTCCCAGATTAGGTGTAAGTTAAGAGTCAATATTTATTCTTCCTCATGACTTGCATATAAAGTCATTCAGCTTAAAACTGTAACCTGGTACCTCTCTACCTGTCAAATTATGTCCTTCTTGCACTGATATAATAATTTTTGATTAACTTTTGGGACTCAGAGACTTAAGAATTGAACAGAGACAAGGAGCAGGATGCTGTTAAGTCAGTAGTGATTTGGAGTATGTAGCTCAAGGCTTTTATTTCCAGGAGGATAGAGTTTCCTGTTCACTGAAATCCGTCTTGCAGGAGTTGTAGTTCTTAGCACATTTTTTCTTTATCAGTTGGAGAAAGTGCTGTGCAGTAGTCATAAGCAAGTGATGTTGGAGGTCAAAGCTCTGGGTCTATAGTAACCACCTGTTTATGGAGAGATTCACGCTTTAGATTGGAGGTCCAGTTCTCTCTCAACCTGTTCCCGCTTATGATGTTCGATATTCTGCTTGAATTGAGGATTGACTCAAGACGGAAGAGTTGAATAAAAATTCAAGATTGAAAATCAACTTAATTAAACCGTCTGAGAATAAATTAACATTCAAAAGTGTGTTAAGACTGTGTGCACTGGCCCTGTTGAGCTTATCAGGGATGTTATGCTGTACCTTAGACATCATGCATACTTACACATAAGTTAATAAATACAACTGGTTTTATTGGTATTAGTAGAAATAAAATTATTTTTTTCTTTTGCAGTTGTTTCACCATCCTTCTGGCTTACCTGCTTCTTGCTGTAGCCTTAGAGTCTGGATTCTGACAATGAGGGACTAAACATTGCAGTGCTACCCTTCTAGCAGGGCCATTAGCTATTCCTGTGATACAAACCAAAAATAAACACAGTCAGGGACTATTATTGCCCTATTCACCATAAAATGCAAGTATATTGCCTGAAAATGAAGTTGCTGTATAAGGACAAGGTGGCCTGATGTGAGGGAAAGCAAGATATAAAACAAAAAGAAAAAACTTCGAGTTACATGGTCTTCCTTCTCTTATAATACAAAATTTCGGGGTTTTTTGTTCTCTTGAGCCAAGACTGACGCATTACCTTTTTCAGAAGCTGACTTCCTGTCACACTCCCATCAATGAATAGATATGAAGAGAAGAGTTGCAGCAATAAAGACTGTTCATGTAGGTCTCCATTTGTAGCACTAACCTAGCCTTATCTGCTGAAATCTTGATTAAAGTGAGATGAAGATAATGCATATTTCATTCCTAATATGTTAAATCATGATCTCTTCTCTGTGGTGACCGGTGACAGAACCCAGAGCAATGGCCTGAGGTTGTGTCAGGGGAGGTTTAGTTTGGATATTAGAAAAAGGTTCTTCACCCAGAGGGTGGCTGGGCACTGGGACAGGCTCCCCAGGGCAGTGGTCACAGCACCGAGCCTGACAGAGCTCAGGAAACATTTGGACAATGCTCTCAGGCCCATGGTGTGACTCTTGGGGTATCCTGTGCAGGACCAGGAGTTGGACTCAATGGTCCTTCCAACTCAGCCTCTTACATGATTCTGTGATTCTGGGATACTTCAAGGAGTTTATGACATTATTTCTCTTTCTTTTTTTTTTTTTTTTTTTTTTTTTTTTTTTTTTTTTTTTTAAATAGAGTAATAATGAATGATATATATTTTTAAGGAAACAAGGTAATAAAGTAAAGAAGTATTTTTTCTATATCATTCCCTTTAATTCTCTTCTTTAGTTGCTTCTCATAGGTGTTAAAGAACAAAAAATGTCTACATTGGTTGCAAAATCCCTTTGGGGTGCCCAGCTAAAACCAGTCATGTAGGAAATAGAATAATTAATCTAAAAAATAAATGCAAAATGAATGGATCAAGTAGAGAATAAGTACATTTTTTTATGACAAAAAATCTCCTGTGACATTTGCGTAGAAATGGCCTGAATATATATATTTGGGAATATAACCCACACTGTTCAGCATGGAATGTTTTATTAATCATAGTTTTTAAAGACAGCGAACATGGGAGGGGATAGATCAGGAAATAAATAATACATACTACAGAAATGGCCCTGAGATGAGTAGCTCTTCCCTTTATAAATATTACAAGCTACCCACAATCCCCCAGGTAAGAACACAGTATTCAACACGTTTAATGATGAACAACAACAAAAGAAGAGCATTTTTATTTAACATGGGAGTCAGTTCCAAGTCTGTCTTGGCTATCCTGAGAAGTGTATTACAGCCCTAATATTGCTAATAGTGAATTCCGGTATATTTTTATCCTTCATTACTGGAAACTGACTCTTGCAGTAACAGCTTTGTATCATATTATTGGGGATGAAATTACCTGAAATTTTATGAATCATCAATATCAGATTAAAGTGGTGGCAGTGAATTTTGTACCATGCTGCCAGTTGATACAATAATGGTGCTAATAATACCTGAAATTATGGCTTCTAGGCCCCACACAGAAAGGGATAATTTCAGAAGGGTGGGGGGGGGAAATAATTTTTCCTGTATTCCCTTTTTCAAAAAAATATTCTTTTGAAAATAAGCACATTAACTTAAATTAAAAACAAAACAAAAAAAAAAGTGTGCAAAGGTTTTGGGGAGATCTGATGTGGTCCAAACATCCCCACGCTGAAATATAGGATGAGTCAGTGACTAATTGAAGTGTTTTGATCTTGCTGGCAGGGCTTGAATGTACGTTTTAAGCATCGCAATAACATCTATAGTAGCTGGCCTAAAAATCTTCCCCAGAGGCTGGCATTAATTGTGTGAACATAAGAACACTGTTAATGGGTCAGGGCAAAAATCCACCTCGCTCTGTCTCCAGCACTGACCAGCAGCAGGGGCACAGGGAGCCATGTAAGAGCAGGGCAGCATATGGTGCCAGATCCCTGGAATGCTCCTTTGCCAGCAGTGACTTGTGCCTCTGGGACTGCCTGAATGGAAGGTGATGCTTTTGTGTTTAACAGAATCCTGTCAGTTTTATGTCATTAATTTATCTCATCCCTTTTTAGTCCAGAGAGGCTTTAGGCATCCACAAAGTCTTGTAGGAGCCACACATGTGACAAAGTACCTCTATGGCTTGCTTTTAATCTGTTACTTGTTAATTTTATTTGATGGTCTTAGCATAGACAAGATAGTTTCTACTCATTTGACCCACTCTGTATTACTGGTAGTTTATACAGGTATGTCATATCCTTTCCTCAGTGGCTTCTCCAAAACAAAGGTGTTATCATGTTTACATTTTCACTATCATTGGTCCTCCTTACTGTCCCTCTTTGTATCTTTCCCAGTACTGCTGTATTCTTTTGGAGACACGGGAATAACAAACTATATTAAAGACACCTGAGGGATTTAAATAGAGGCATTATAATGTTTTCTCCTTTGTTTTCTACTTCTTTCCAAGTAATTTTAAATTTTGCCTGCTTTTGGCAGCCATTAAACATGGAGCTAATAGCTTTGCAGAGCTACCTGCTGTAAGTTCAATACCTATTTCCAGTACAGGAATAGCTACTTCAGAAGCTGTCACAGTGAAAGCAAGATCACTCCAAATGCAGAGTGAAGATTTCTTTCCCACAACTCTGCTTCCCTGTCACATCATTTTTACTAGTGAAGCAGAACATGGACGGAACTGCTTTTTGCAGCAGACACAGCCCTGCAGATTATAAGATAAATATCCTCAAGGTCTGTTCCTTTGGAGTCTAAGGAACTGCAAAGGCGTCAGAGAGGAAGTTCCAAAATGAGCCTTTTGCATCTGAAACAAAGTATGCCACATGACTGAATGCACCTTTGTGGCAGAGGGATGGGAAAGGTAAACAAGCAGGAGCTGCTGAATCACTGAGATAGATGTAGAGAAGAGTAGTCTTTCCATAGCCGTTTTATCAAAGTAAGGGGAGGAGTCACTGGAGCAAAAGGGACTGGGGTAGTCCAGTTAGGCTTGCTGAAGAGTCAGAGCACTAAAAAGTGGGTTCTTACAGCTCCTCTACCTTCTCACAAAGAGAAGATGCAAATATTGCTAGTCTGATCCTGGAGATCTTATGAAGTGAAAGAGGTATTTCAACTGGGGAGCCAAATGTGGCATGACTAAGCCCCCCTTCTCCCGCCATGCAGGAGCAGCAGCGTGCAGTATCATATTCAATGACTTTCTTTAGATGTGTTGACCAAATATGAAATATGAGAATCTTAACCCAAAGAAAGGTCAAGGAGGCCTTTTCTGGCACATAACAAAGGAGCATTTGATGATGGCGATACAGACTGTTATCAGGATGATTTATCCACGATAAGGACAGAGGCTGATTGCATTATGATATTATTGGGAAGATTTACAATTTATTCACTCAATGGAGTATTGAAAACTGTCACTGATAGTGATCTCTCAACCTCAAAGTCAGGGTTTTTCATCTAAAATTCCACAACCGAAGAATTTTAGTAACAAGAAATTAAGCTCATATTTCCTTTTCCATTTAGAGTTTTAAATTAAGACACCTGAACAGAAGTATAGACACACATGTTCAGCTCACTCTCTGGATGGACGGCCACTCAGTGGAGCCTCCCAAATTAACCCAGTCAGAGAGCCAGTGGGTGCCTGGTGCCGTATAACACCATCCCTGGGCTGAGAGATACATCAAAGACTTCTGGGAAGTAGCTGGAGGCCAAATAAGATACTCCACGGTACCTTAAAATAAATTCACCCCCCACGCTTAGGCTATTGAATACCAGTCTTAGCCCATATGGTCTGAGGAGATTGGATAATGATTCAACTTTCTAGATGTACAGTGTATGATTTAAATACATTAAAAGATGTATTTGGTCATGGCTGAGGTGTGTTTGTTTTCCCGCTTGGTCATGTCACCACTCCTAAGGCCATGGATTTAATGGAGGTCCTGTGTGTTGTACCTACCAGCCTTGGGCAGAAGTTTTGCATGCACTTGTCTTTCTCAAATGGTGTTTCTGCCTGTTTGTAGCAAACTAAATTGCACCCCCAGTCACTTGTCAGAGGAATCGCTCCCTAAAATACGAGGACTCTGTTTACTATGTCTCTATTGATTATGTGGCAATTTAGACACATAGCTCACCTGCATGCACATCCCTTTAGACATCTGGTTTTGGTGTCTTCATTTTCAATTGAATCCACTTGTCTGATCTGACTTCCTGCATATCAACTATTTCTTTTTCCTGTTTTTTCAGGTGATTCCCTTTTGCGCCAGTGGCGCAATTGCAGTACGTGCTTTACTTCTCTGCAGAGAATGACATCCACAGAAGGACTTTACTTCTAAATTATCAATATGTATATATTGTGGTGTTAGCCTTAAATTCAGCTTGAGACACTGAGTGTAACTCAGCTATAGCTGAAGTTCAACAACTAATTCTACATAAAAAATAGTGCTGCAGACAAGCATCTACCAGCTTGTGGAGGGTGGCACACGCACACATGCACATGGAGTAAACCCACACACTGATGACATTCAGGCAATTCAGTTTCAGATCAGGTCTTCATGCATTTTCCTTAAATGCTAACATGCTGCTCAGTGAGCCAGCTGCAGCTTCTAACCATTAGGGTGATCCTGCTTGGTAAGACCAGGACTTTTAGGCCTGTCCTATGTCAGAGTATGGTCTCAGCAGCCTTTATCTGATGGTATTTCCAAGGACCCTCACTCAGACTTGACAGCTGGGATCCCTCCAGGAGAGTTCCCCTTGCAAATCCAGGACTGGGTATGAGAAAGGATGTAGAATTTACATTTTCCTGTGTCCTGTTAACACTGGGGTTTTTTTACTATTATTTCATCATTCCTTTTGGGATCCCTTTTTCTAACCCTTCTGTCTTTCTGAATTCCATCAACATACAGAATAACAGGATGTTAAATGGGCATCTTGGGTCTGAGATGGTTTCTTTTGCTTCCTGCTCTTTGTTTATCTCTCTAAAGTTGACACCCTGTCTAGTCCAAGGGTTGGCCTCATTTACACGCACACATAAATTTTCAGATTGTGAGTTAGGTGGAAGAGTAGGAATACTGTTCAGAAAATTACTTCTATTTCAGTATTTCTGTTGACTTCCCTGTTTACTGTGGATAAAAATTCATGCTGTCTGGGAAAGCAATTCTCTTTTCTAGTCTTGAGACTCTTCTTACTAATAACAAAGATATTCAGATTCATGCTGAAAAGAAAGCCAAACATTCTACTTTCTCCGGGTTGCTTGCCTGGAAAAAGTGCCTTCACAAAATTTGTTGTGGAAAAAAATTTCTTCTTCCCTAATTTGAAACAACTTTTCTACTTTGCAAGGTTTCTGCTGTTCAATATTTTCTTGTAGGTATATTCCTCTGAAGATTTTTATTTATTCTGTGTTCCAAAAGAAAGGAAAAGCAAACAAAAACATTCCCTTGCTGTGTCTTTAGACAAACTGAACTGGTTTTGCACAGTACCAGCATCATAACAATAACCCGAGGAAAATACAAAGATTGATAAATATGAGCATCCTGTCAAGGGGCTTGTGAGTGGTCCAGTCCAAAGCTGAGGGCAAGGGAAGACTCGTGGTAAGAGAGGAACACAGAGCAGGACATGGAGAAATAGCAGGGCAGAAGAACCACACAAAAGGTGAAGCAGGGAAAATACTGCTTATTGGAATCACACCTCCTCATTTGATTTTTTTCAGATTTGTACAACTGGAAACACCCCTTTTCTCAGAACAAAAGTCATGAGCTTTAAATGTTGCATTTGGTAGATGTTTCACCTCTCATTTTCATGGCTTTGTGTGCTCCTCAAGAACAACCACAAGAGGAAATGCTGCAAAAAGCATTGTTTATGAGGATTTCTCTGGGGTTCCATGGTGTCTGATGCTTCCCAAAACGGAGATGCATAATTAATTTTTGTTGCTAATAAAAGTTGTCCTTTCAGCTTGCTTTTACCTTCTGGAAAGTCAGCTAAAGGATAATAAAAGTGGAACTGTTGGGATAAAGCCTCAGTAGAGTAAAATCCATTATATCTAAAAGGAGACATGGAAAGATCAAAGAGGGAGCTAAATGTGTCCTGAAGTACTTCAAAAGGTGGATCACTTAGGAAATATTGATCATCTCAAGATAGAAGTAGAAAATTGGCCAGCTTTTACTGAGAGAATGGAAGAAGCTGTTGTGGAGGTGGAAGAGCAGCCAGTCTTTCACTCTATATGTAGGTTTACATGCTCATAATTGTTATGGTTATTTGTAGCTATGTGAATCAGTGTATGAATGAGACATCACCTTACCACTGGTATTTTCAGGTGTAATCCATTTTATCCAGAGTTGATGTTTTTAGTTCTGCTACTGTTCCTAAATACAGAGGTCTCCTTTGTTTTCTAATAATGTAAAGTACACTTTGCTGCCTTTCATTTATGCCTCATTTTGTAACAAGTTTAAAGAACAGCTTTCTGATCTGGAACATGAAGACCATAGCAAGACCTTCAAGAGAGAACCATTATAACATTGCTAGTAAAAATTTGCAGAGTTTTTACATATATGTATATATGGAGATGCATAGAGAAATATGTACAAATAGCTAAGTGTATGTTGCTTATTATATATTAATTGTCTATAATGTCTGATGTAATGTCATGGAATCATAGAATAGTTTGGGTTGGAGGGATCTTACAGGTCATATCTAGTTCCAACTCCCCTTCCATGGGCAAGGAGACCTTCCAGTAGACCAAGCTGCTCCAAGCCCCATCCAATCTGGCCTTGAACACTTCCAGGGATGTATATAATTATATGTAATGCAAGAATAGGTGTAATTATATATGACGTAGTGCAAAAGCATTTCCCCTGAATTAAGGGAGAAGCAAAAAGAAAGCAAAAAGCAAAAAAATATATATTAAGAAAAGAAAGAAATAAATATACATGCGAAGCATTTCCAGAAAAACATAACAAAACAAAAGTACTCCATCCCACCTGAACTGGAAAAAAATGATAACTTGTCTCCTCCTACCCTGAATGGCTCTCCTCAGTATTGCTCTCTGCTTGCAGTGATGGTGGATTGACAACAACCTTCCAGGAGGAAGCAGCAGCACTCAGGCTTTCTGTGTTCTCACCCTTCCAACCAGCACGTAAGGGAGAGTGGCTCAGCCCAGAGGAGGCAGAGAGCTCTGACAGTCTGCCTGGCCAATGCCTGTCGAATTTGCTTTCTGCCAGCCGAGAGCGAAGCTGGCAAAAACCTTCCAGGTGAGGAACCTGGAGACCTGTCAGTTTGATTTTTCCCAGTGGAAAAATGGAATATTTGTTCACAAAATAAATTTTTTAAAAAATCAATTTTTCAAGAAGGGCATGTTCTATCAAAAAATCCTCCTGACTGAACATTCCCAAATGCCTCCAATGAGAATTTGCATCTGCAGTGGAGGCAGCATACAAGGACTGCAAAATATGGACTCTCCGATGGTTTAATGAGAGGCTGTGGCTGGAATTTCCCACACCCCACAGCATATATGAGTATACCCCTCTACCTCTCACTTAAAGGTTTGCATGGCTGTGAAAAAAGTATGATTTGGATGAACAAAATCCAATTTGAACAGGATCAGGTGGTCAGAAGAGGAATCATTGCAAATGGGATGCTATGCAAAGATGCCCGGTGAATGCATAACATAAATAAAAATAAAACAAAATATAACATCAAACAAATAAAATATCCTGTTTAAAAATTCTCTGACTTCATTGAGTGGAATATTGCTGCTGACCCAAGCAAAAGCTTGGGGAGATTCTTTAGAAAAAAACAGGTTTTTTCACTTTGGAAGTCTGATTTTTCAAGAGATGTATTTGGATTATTTGTCTAAGCAAATGTGGGGATTTATACGTTAAACATTTACAAATATTCTCTTTTTCTTTTAATAATCTTACATAAAATCCAAAATGAATTCACAAATGTAAAAGAATTTATTTCTCAAGCAAAGATAAACAAGGGCCACATTTACTGCAATAAAATATGGAAGAAGATTTTTTGTCCTAGATGAATCCATGAAATACTCATGATTTTTAAGGTGTATATCCTTGACAGCAAAATCAGCCCTATGACATCAATGAAAAAAAAGAAATTAGCATAGCTCTAATACAAACACCAGAACAATTTTGGGTATTCAGCATAAGAAAGTAAGAGCACAATCCTATTTCCAGTGGAGCCACAGGATGAGTTTCTTAAATCCAATGGATCTGTATGGGCAAGAAAGACATGATGTGCTTTGAGCTGTCTGGATGACATCAGTAGTCATCCCTGTGGAGAAGGTATTTATATATAGTTTATATATATAAATGCACACATATATACAGATACAAAGATGTGTGTGTTCTCATACAAAGAATCCCTTTGCTGAAAAAAAAATGGGAACTTTATTCTTATTTCCTCAAATATTTGCTAAGATACAAATCTAAACTGACAACTCCCAGGCAGCTCCTTATTTTAGTTATCTCATGTATATAATTTGGATGGTTTAAATGGGAAATTTTTGTTTTATAATATGTGGCATTTTAAAAAGATTAAAGCTTTCTGCAACAGTTTTATTAAGAAAATAACCAGTGGCAAGTGTTGAGCTAGTTTTTATTTTTTTTTCCCAGAATAATATCATTAAAGTAGTATTTAATTAAAATCCAGTTACTGTATGATGATAAAACATTATTTTCAATATTGAATTTAGATTCTGTTTAAAATTATTTTTTTTAACATGAAGGCAGTTGTAGTCAGCATGTTTCTCTACTGTGTTTTCAGTGCTAAAAACCACTTTTTTTAACTTTAGAGACTGATTTTTGAAGTGATGCATTTGGATTATCTGCTTAAGAAAATGTGGCATTTATATGTTAAACATTCATAAATATTTTCTTTTGCTTTAAATAGTCTTTAAATCTCAAACTAGATTAAGGCAGCAACAGACCTGAAGGTTTGCAGCTGTGGAAAGAATCTTCTTGTATTCAGGACAATGTGTTTAGCATCTTGCAGCTCCATAAAATGGCAATTCTGTGGGCCATTGTTGTTATTTATTATGTTTTATTGTGCTTCACACAGCCTCACGAGCCCATTCTGACAGAGTTATGTACTGCTGGAAGACAGTCTACCTTCAAAAAGGCTTTTATTCTAAATAGGACAATAAATGAAATCAACATACAGAGAACATGAACGGAGGAATAATACATAGAAAACTGAATGTGTGGGCTCAGTGCTAATCAGTTGAGAGAGGAAAAATGAGTATTGGGCTCTATTTTCCAGAATTTTTCTGGATTTTGTAAATAAAACAGCACTTATCTAAAATCTGTAAACATCCTGAGGAAGAAATAAGGGTGTTTTTTTCATATTTGCAGATGAATGTCCTGCCAAACAAGGTGCAGCATTGTTCTTACTCTTTCCTTTTCTCTCAGAACAAAGGTGTCACCTCCTGTTCTTCACTTTTCTGTACCAACATAGTCTAGAGGTCTTATTTTTCCTTTTTACAGCCTCAGAGAGAGAGGTACATTCCAGTACAAGGAATAACCACAGCAAAAAGGGGAGGGTCAACACCTGGCAACCAGCATGTACCTGGAGGAACATTGGAGCCTGTTGGCTCCTTCCCCTCTGCCTGTGCAATAAAAGGTACATTGTAAATTAATTCAAATGTAGACATCTATCAGTATGGTTTCCTTAAAAAGCCCTCATGGAATCATAGACAATACCCTTCTCTGAATAATATATTCCTACCCCACAAATCCTGTCAGTCTTTTCCGGAGAAAGAGTTCAGCAGATTTACTTTTAGCTACACTTTCTACATTGCCCTTCTCTTTAGGATAACAAGGAAATATGCTTTTGATGACTCACAGGTTTTTAATGATCTGCGTGAACTATAGAACTGTATTTCAACAACACTTTTTTCATCCTCGATTGACCAATGTGAGCTATACAATATCACATGTCATTTGTCAGTCTCTCAGTCCTGTGCCGGAGTATCAGAAATTGTGTGGCCAGCAGGATCGGGGCAGTGACTCTCCAACTGTACTGGGCACTGGTGAGGCCATGCCTCGAATCCTGTGTCCAGTTCTGGGCCCCTCACAACAGGAAGGACATTTTGGTGCTAGCACATATCCAAAGAAGGGCAATGGAGCAGGTCAAGGGTCTGGACCACAAGTTTGATGAGAAGCAGCTGAGGGGACTTGGGGTGTTCAGCCTGGAGGAAGAACCTGGGGGAAGACCTCATCACTCTGTACAGCTCCCTGACAGGAGGTTGTGGCAAGGTGGGGGTCAGTCTCTTCAGTAACAAATAACAGGACAGGAGGAAACAGCCTCAGGTTGCACCAAGGAAAGCTTAAGTTGGATATCAGAAAACAATTCTTCACTGAAAGGTTTGTCAAGCATTGGAACAGGCTGCATAAGGAAGTGGTGGAGTCAACATCCCTGGTAGAGAATCATCATCCCTGGAGAGTGTCACTTGGGGGTATGATTTAGTGGTGAACATGGCAGTGCACGGTTGGACTTGATGATCATAAATGTATTTTTTTTACCTAAATGATTCTATGATTCAACAGCTACTTTCTGCAGTCCCAGAAACCACTCACAGTCCTGAATGTGCTGGTGCAGGTAAAGGAGATGTGATCTATCAAGGGCACAGATTCTCTTCTCATATGGCTGTCACATCTGAAAAACTTTAGCTGCAACTTTTCTGTGCATTAAACCATTGACAGATGACAATATGAGGTCTGGAAGCTCTGCTGGACTTAATTCTTTTGCATAGCCCTATTTATTAGGTTATAGGTTATTACTGTTGCTACCTCTATCTTTTTTTCCTTTACCATTAAAAATCATTGAGGAAAGAACCCCAGTAGGAAACTAGTTGTTTGATTTGATGCACCCTGGAAACAGTGTAACATATAAATAAAATGAGTGGCCTCTGCATGAAATTCACAGAATGAAAGAATGGCTGAGGTTGGAAAGGAACTCTTGAGACCTTCTACTCCACACTCTGTCCTGCTCAAGCAGGATCAAGAGCAGATGGCCCAGCACTGTGCCCAGTCAGGTTTTCTCAATTCCGAGGATGGCGTAAAGGACAGAGATTCCACAGCCTCTGTGGGAAATGTGTTCTAGTGCTTGATCACCCTCACAGTAAACAAAAAGAGAGCTTCCTTGTGTTCAAGTGTGACTTTTTTCCCTTTAATTTGTGCCCATCATCTCTTGTCGCATCAATCGGTACTACTGAGAAGGATCTGACTTCGTCTACTTCGTATCTGCCCAATCAGGTATTTGGACACATTGATAAGATCCCCCCCGAACTTTGTTTAAACTAGGCTGAACAATCCCAGCTCTCTCACACTCTCCTCATATGAAAGATGCCCCAAACTCTTAATCATTTTTGTGGCTCCATACTGTCTCGGTCTCATAATCCAGAGTCTTTCTTGCACTGAGGACCTCAGAACTGGTCACAGATGTGACCTCTTTGGTGATGAGAAGAGGTGAAGGATCACCTCCCTCAACCTGCAACCCTCCTAGTAAAAGCTGTTGGGCTTTCGTTTTGGTGGGGATGCATTGATGGGTTATGGTCAGCTTGCTTTGCACCAGGACTTGGATCTCCCTCTCTGCGGAATTGCTTTCAGGCCTGCTGGCTTCTTGAGTGCTGGTGCCTGGGGTTATTTGTCCCCAAATGCAAATATCTACAAAAGGACTAGTGGTTAGCCAACCATAACTTGGAAACGTTCTCAGATTGAACAACTGAGATAAGTCTGTGATCATTTTTCTTTCTACACAAGACCAGCAAAACTCCAGGAACTATCAGTTCTAATATTTTCACTCACAGATCAAAAAGGAGATTCTGAAGATTTCCTATTAAGGATAGGTAGTATTCAAATTCCATATAATTACACAGGGAAGATATCACATGTCTTGCTGGAAATTAATGTAACTCAAACAAGCAATCGGTGCTGGTTAGTGCTGCATGATGGTTAGGTGGACCCTGAATACGTGAACAGGTCTTTCCTACATCTCCATGACAGTGGCCGAGGACAACTGTTCTCTTTCCAGATCTTGATGCTGGGATTTTTCTTTCTGCTTTGCACACTACTTAACATTTTTGGTACTGTTACTATTTGTTATTATTTGTACTTCTGGAAAATTAGTTGGGTGGCTAGAATGCAAGTAGGAAGAAAGGAGACATGCCTCATGTTCCTCTCACCAGTACAGTACAACTGATTTCAGTAGGTTTAGTCCTGAGCAACTGCAGTTAAATAAGAGGTAAAAGAAATGCATAATATCCCTGAAGTGCACTAGTCTGAAAAATGGTGCTTGATACCCTGAAAATATGCAGGACAAAATTGAAATCTGTAAATTTGTAAGACAAGGCATTATAACCTCCTTTAGTTTGTGTAGAATTTCACTGTCTTCTGATGGGAGGTTAGGCTATGTAAGGCATGCAGAAGTAGGCTCTAAATCACCTTTCAAAAAAATCTATTGACTGTTGTCCTTAGAGCAGCTGGTAATTTACTTCCTTATCTTCAAGTGACTTGGTAGGCTGGTGCTGCAGTTCTTGGTTTGCTCTTCCTTGCAGGAGACAGCATGGAGTGTAAAGAAGGAGTCTCTGGCAGGCAGTTCACTGCTGCTTGAGTCCTTTGTGTCTTATTGTTAGCAAAGGTAGCATGACCTTACATAATGTGACACATGATAGAAGAAGTAATGTGACAAGACATATCAGACAGGCCGTGCTGCACATGAGATATATGACACATCTCATCCGAAACAAATATTGCACCTAGCAAAGATAGTACTTTAAAAGGCACTTTACTTTTTTCCCCATCCTTCAAGCTGTTGATAGAGATGAGGGTCATTACAAAGACTTAAATCTCTGTCCTGAATGATACTAGAAGCTCGACAAATTGCTAAAGCTAATGTTTAAAATTAGAAGATTAAAATCAGAGATAAAGCACAAATATGTTAAGCTGTGTGGCCAGAAGGAGAAGATGGTAGAATTTTTTTCTGTATTGGGTGTCAGATCAGAATTGTGCAACTAATAGCACAGAGCAACAGTTGCAGTTAATTAGAAATAACACGAGTGAAATTTCATTAGTTTGGGTCACTGTGATTGGAAAACCACTCGGAAAGCCAGGACTTCTGTGAATTAGTAAAGATACACCCTGGAAATGGTACCATATACTGTACTATGCTCTGGTCAACCATAGCTCAAGTTTTTTCAAAGTTCATTATTGTGTATTTGAAAGCATGCTGCATTCTAAATTTTTAGAGCAAGCACAATAGATAAATAAAGTGCAATAAATAAATTAACTGACATTACATTAAACCAAGCTCCAGTGACTAGTTCTTGCACTACTGCACAGAAACCTGCAAGCTTGAGAGAAATTCTAAGCCAGAGGAATTATTTTGATTCTTTTTTATCAGTTTACATACACTTGACCACTTTCATCTAAAGAGCGGCAAGAACACTCTAAGAGTGAATATATGAAAGCTCAAAACATCTTGGCTAACAAAAATAATGAATTTATTCTTACTTGATGGACAGGAGAGCTGGGGCTATTCAATAAATTGCAGAAGGTGGCCCAGAGAATTGCAGATGCATCATCTGCACCGACATCCACTTTCATCAGAGCACAGGGATGAAGCCATAGGCCAATATGTTGGGATGACAAGAGAGCTGTGTGGACTGCCCAACCCTTAGTACTGCATTTTGGGCATCTTGTTTGGACCCGTTCGGACTAGAGGCAAGTGATTTGGCTGCTGAATAATAGACCCAAGGTTAAGTTAACTGAACAGAACATGGAAAAATATTGGACATGACATGAGGAATTGCTGAATGTGACAGATAACAACAAAAGAAGCTGACAAAATTGAGAGATGAATCTGTGAGGAATAAATGGAGTTCCCATGTAGTTAAGGAAGAGTTACATAAGAAGCAGCCAGACCTCACATAAAAATGTAGGGGACCTTTGGGGACCTTTTACTGAGAAAACATTTCAAGGGGAACTCTTGGAAGCACCTCGGTTAACAAATCAATAATATCATACTAGGCTGTGATTATCTAGGTAAAGGTATCAAAAATACCTAAATTAAATACAGCTGTAAGAAACCCAGTGAGTAGGAAAAATAATTCACTTATCTGGGAGGAGACAGGGAGATGCAGGGACAGTGAAAAAGAGAAATAAGAAATAAGAACATGGTCAATAGAATACTCAACTCTCGTGACTGATGATGTCTGGGGATATCTGCAGGGCAGCACTACACTTGATCACTGCAGCCTAAATGATGACAATAAATCATATCTTTTTGCCAATGCCACGCAAATCAAACCTTATTCTGACATCAGGGAGACTCGGGCGATCCTTACAAAGCTGTATGCTTTTCCTGGCTTTAGGCAAACACCCAGATGGATGGAACCACTCTCCTGGTGCCAAGACATTATTGCCCACTCCAGGCTGGCAGAAGCAGCATCTGCCCAGTGCCTCCTACCATTACCACCAGCAGTATCCAGGGCTGTGTCTGCAGCCCACATCCATTGCAGGCATAGTTCATGCCATTGGAGATCAGCAGTGAGTGAAAAGATAATTGAAGACTGTGGAATTCGATATTTTTTTTCCCCAGATTCCTGCTACTTGTCTACCAAAACACAGCTCTGCTCATACATGAGTCTTTTCTTCTATCATTAATTCCAGTGTGCTTTTCCACGGCCCTGTTGTATGACCAGTTTTCACACCGTACCAGAAGCGGTAAAGTGAGGTTGATAGTTTCTCCTTGCTTCACTGCAAATGGCTTTTTATTGTTCTGGATGAGACACTGGTCCAGATTTGGGATGTATGAATATGAATTCTGGTCATAAATGAAAGTCACGGCAGCAATGCTTTTCTCCAGGGGCTCATTTCTGGTTTGCTGCTACTTTGAGTGACACCTGACATTTCAGCTTGTTTCCTGACCTCAGTTTCCCTCCCTTGTTTGGAGACAAGGATATAAAGCTTTCTTTGGGGAATGTTTTGTGATTTAACAGGTGAGAATATGATGAGAAAAACTCAAGCAGTGTTATGTGTTACTATATTTTTTGCTATTTAATTTTGTCCTTGTGAGCATGAACAAGCTTTGGGCAAAAATGGAGAGTTCTTTATGAGTTAATATTTGACAATTCTTTGTCAAGTATGACCTCATCAGTGAGACTTTTAGTGGACTGCCAGCACTGTTTAGATAATGTAGACAATGTAGATAATCAAAATGCAAACATTTTAGAAGAGGGATTTTACGTAGAAATCATTCTAGTTGAATTAAAATATTTACAAACAACGAAAATTGGACAGGAAGAAACACAAGACTATTATTTTCTTTTCTAATGTGCTGCTGCTGCTACCAGCTTCACAAACTCCTGTGGGTCACATCTTGGGTACTATTAGAGAGGACAGGATTTAGTCTTCTGCATGACATATCTTTGTGGGTTTTTTTGTTATTTCTCCCCCTGGTTTTAAATGGTGAAATTTCACTGATTTAAGGAAAGATGCCTCTGGTTTAGATCAAAAAAGTGAGCAGAAAATCAGAGTTTTCACTTACAACCCTCATACTAGGTATCTATTTTTGCTCAAGAAAATAAACACTAAATGAGAGTTCACAATATTTTTCCATCTCTATACAAAAAAAAGAATATTCAGGCATACACCAGTCTGTATTGCCATTTCTTTATTGACATTTATTGCCACAAATAACTTAAGCCAGTTGTTCAATATTAATATTATATGAGAAGGGGCTTTTGTGTTTGTATGTGTGTGTGTGTGTTCTTTCTTTCTCTTTTTTAATTTTTAAATGCTCTCTTGAAGATTATTTTGCATATTTTTGATATGTTTGTTGCTAGAATAAAAATAATAAATTGAAGACAAGAATGTAGTTTTCAATTGGTATAGAAAAGTAATTAAACCTCTCTGCCTTAAAGCATAGCTGTAGGTCATTTCTTTAAGTTAGACTCTCAGTAAACAAGAGAGAGGAGAGAGCCATGTGTGCTTCACTTTGCATACCCAAGGCACGAGGGTGGTCACTGGATAGTTCTTACCAGAACACAATATTGATTATAGCACCTGTTTTCACACAAGTTCTGCTCTTTGGTGAAGGACTCATTTCCCTGAACATTAATTCAGATGCAGTGACCCCCAGGAACACCGTAACAAGAGATATATTTCCAACATGAATGCACAAGAGTGTGGGTTGCTTTGGACTTGGCTTCATTCTGACTTGACATAAATGTCAAACTGAAGGCCCATCTCTCTTCTTGAATCTCGGGGACCAGAGGTCACCCAGCCTGACAGCTGGCAGCTTGATTCACTGTCTCGGAGTCGTCGTGGAGTGGTGGCTTTTGTTCTTTCTTTTTATACTGCTTCCTTCTTGCATCTTTTCTTTTTTGTTTTTAGCTATATTGTATTTTGTCATTTGAGAACTGAATGACACATTAATTTCAAGCCCTAATGGGAAACTTTCAACTTGAAATCTAGTCAATTTAAAGGAAGTTAAATGCAGTTTCTGCCAATGCACTTACCTTGAGACATCCTGCCAGTGTAACAGTTTTGCATTCACATTTTCCTATCTTTAAACTGTATTTCTTTTTTCTCTATTACTGTGTGAAAGACAAAGTCACTGGAGGATGATAGTGACAGAATGACTGACTATACAAAAGGTGCCCACAGAATTGTCTCTATGCCATAAAGAGCAAGCTGAAATTTTTTCACATTTTTTTCTTTTCCAGAGGAACTTAACATAACATGCAAATTTTCTAAGAACACCCACTGTTCTTTCAGAGATTTGTTACAAAATTTAAATCCAACTTTGCTTTTTTAACAACAGAAAAAAATCTGTAAAAACATAGTTGCAACAGAAAATATCTGATCAGCCTCGGTACAAAGAGTCCTTGCCAAGTATATGTATGAGAGAAAGAGAGGAAGAATTCCTAATCTCTTCCAGTGTCTGTCAGTAAAATGTACTACTTCTACAACAGTATTTTAAAAAATTTTCAGGATGAAGTATGATTTTTATATTAACAATACCCCTTTAATTAATAAGCATAACGTATTACCTCTGGCTGGATAGTGCTGTCTGTTGCTAAAGGTAAATGAGTCCCGGCAACCTGAGATATATTCGTGCTGCTTACATGAATTTAAAGACATGAGACCTCCTGCTTTTTCAGTTCAGAGAATTCGGGAGCCACCACCCAAGCTCTAACCTGAAATGTGCTTCACAAATCAACACTTCTCTATTTAACCCAAAGATCCCACACTACTCACTGATGTGCTGCTCTTCTCTTTTCTGTCCTGATTTGATTTGCAATGTGGTCATATAGTTGCCCCTTTGCAAACCTGAGGCAATAGTGCAGAGGGAGCCAACTGTCATTGTCTTTACCTCAGGTAATGGAAGGAAAGTTACATGTCCCAGGGCAAATACAAAGACCTTAATTTATTTTAGTTTTATTATTTTTGTGCCTATGGACTCCAAGCTGAGATTTCACTGCATTGGGCGTTATTTAGCAAATTGAACTCCCCCCTACAGCTCTCTATTCTTTTAGAACTCACCCTCACAAATTAAGATCAGCATACCTCTTTAAGGGTAACCAAGACTCCTTCTCTCAGATTCTCTTGAATTAAATCTGAGATAAACTGTCCTACAATAAAGCAGTGTTCCCTTCTAGGGTTTGTCTACCTATGGAATACAGATACAGAGATGGTAGGATCATGGATCACTTGCCAGTTTAAGCCCCAAAGCACCAGATGATTAAATCTACAAAGAGAAAATAAGTCAACAGAAAGAAGTGTATTTGCGTAAGTTAGTAGTAGCATCAGTCCTAAAGCCAGTGACCTCAAGATATGCTGTAATAAAGTAATAAATGTACATTTTTGTACATCTCAAGTAATCCTTTTAGCTTATCCACTCTTTTGTTTCTATTCCAGACACATCAGGAATTCTCTGTCCTACTTAATTTTCCCTCTGAGAATGAAGAGAGCATGCTGACTTTAACCACAAAGGCTCGGATTGTATGCAATTTGCTTGTCAACAAAGGTGCCCTCCAAATAACAAGTGCTCTAACATATTTCAGTGATTCATCCCTCACATGATGATAAACATTTAATGCAGAGAGATGTGGGGATTTTAGGTAGCTTTATTTTCACTAGCTTACCCACAGACATTTTGTTGCTTCAGCTTTCTTGCTTTTTAAATTTATCCAGCCAGTACTTATCATATATCAGCAGCTCTCTCATTATCAAAGCTTTAGTGCTCAGGGCAACGATACTGTGGTTTTGCTTTATTTTCTTGAATCCCCTGACAGTGAACATTGGGAAGAACAGCTGATTCTCCCTTTCCATGTTTTTTTTTTTTTTTCTTTTTTTTCAACTGGACTGAGGAAAATATAGCAGGGTCTGAAAACGGAAAACTGTCAGGTCAAAATTTGTACTGATTCATGTAACATTCCTTAAAAGCAACTTAAATATAGGCAGAGTGTCTTTTGGCAAAAGAACCTGGGGTAGGTGGCTAAATAAAGAGCCTGACATTAAGAGAAGGCACAAATCTGTCTCGCTGGATCACATCAATAAGCATCATGCTCTGCGTCAGGAGGTGGTGAGAAAATGGGAGAAACATTACAGAATTTAGACAGCAACTCTCTCCTTAAAGCCAGGCACATTGCAAACCACAGACTATAAAAATATTGTACGTTGTCAGCATTTCTAACTCGAGAACATTATGACTTATAGTCCACAAATGTCTTTTGTCAATTGTCTTTTGAAATGTTCACTAATAATGCAAGTTGTCCCATGCACAGAGAAGAAAAAATCCACAAAATTAAACGCTTGAATGACTGATACAGACTGCTTTCCCAACAACTTCATTCTTCAGGATTTTGGATTTTAATTCAAATTTTTATTTGATTTTTCAAAAATCCTTAGGAAATAAAAACAGTGATTTCAACAAATCTAAGAAGACCCGCTTTTCTCCTGGCTTAGATTGGGAATGTAGGAAAACAGCTTATGTTTTGGTCTGGTAATAGAAAATATGGAGATCTGAATTATAGGAGAATGCATTCTCAGCGAGCTATCAGAATATTTAATATTAATTACATCTGCTTGGAGCACAGGTATTAGTTGCCCAGACCCAACTATGTCTTCCTTCCCAACAGTTTTGGTCTGGTTTTGCTCTTCTGGGAGCTCCAATGGCCAAAGTTGTAGTGGTCATTGCACAGCAGCAATCTTCCCTCTGCCTGAGAATGCTATCAGGACCACCAAACTTGTACAGTTGTTAGTTCTGAAAGGGGCAGAAGGACTGTATTTAACAAATTGAAAGGTCACTTCTGTTTGTCTAACATCCATCTGCTTTTAACTGTATTTAGTCCTCTTTAACAATATTGCTTTTTCTAAACGTGGGCTTTCTGAAACTCATATACATGTCCACCTTCACATGCCATTGGGACATTTTTTTTCTTCCCCATATTGACCTGACCCCTGACCATTTAATATTTTTATTATTTTGTTGTCACAGGGCCTTTCACAACACAACGTTACTGACATTCTAGAGCTGAGTTTCTGTGTCTAGCAAAAGCTTTTTTTCTATTGCTCATTCCTAAAGACATCCAATCCATAGTCTTACAGCAGAAAAGCAGGTTGCAGAAGTAGTGAGACAGGTGAAAAGGCAGGTGTTTTTTCAATATCATTTAAAATTTTCCTTTTTGATAAGGTAGGGATCACCATATGCTGTTTGATTTTCTTCAGAGGACAAGACCATCCAAATTTCCCTTTCAATGGCTTTCCAATGTTAAGCTTGATTAGCTACAGGTTAAAGGGATTTAAATACAGTTTCTTGTTCCCAGTTGTGTATAATGTTGGTTTTATGCCTATGTCTGTTTTAGATAACTATTTTTACCATTTATTTTTATGGACTGAACATAATTAGAGACATGATCTTCCTGAAAGTCTGTCTACCTTTATCCCAACAAGTCCAAGGTTGGTCTCTGGACAATTCCTAGCCATAACCTTGTTGTATTAGACTGACACATCATTCACAAGACATTGTGTCCTCTACTTTGTGTCAGTCTTCTGCAAAAAGACAGAAAAAGCCACATGAGAGAGACACAGCAGAGACTGCAGGGCTGCAGAGGAGAGGACAGGCAATTCAAAAGCAGGAGCAGCCATAAAACTCCTACTGTTTCCATGAAAGTGGTGTGTAGGTATGGAATATTGTACTGTATTTCTTCATTTAAAGTCTCTCCTATGCTAAGAGTGACCTGGTTGTTATTCCTCTGAAGACACAGAAGCTCAGCGGTGCAGATTTCGATACTGGTACAGACTCTTGGGTTTGTGATGCTGTGTGCGGAACCAGACAGAACAGTCAAATCAGTACAAAGGTTCCTGCTGACTTCTGTCTCATACTATTTCCAAAAGGGAAATTAAGAAAACTTTGCCTACTTTACCCTATTGCCAATGCTATTCATTATTTTTATGTTATTAATGCTTTTTTTTGATCTGTCAATTCTGTAGCCTCTGGAACAGTCTTTTATTTATACTCTAAATTCAATGTTATGGAGACTCAGGAGCACTTACAGCAGAGAAGATTATAGATTAACGAATGATATAATTTTAACGTTATTTTTATTTTATTCCAAATTATGGAGTATTTCGCAGTTTCAAGTCTCCTTGACAAAACATAATTAATGTAAAAAATGCCTGTCCAGCTTCAGTCTCCCTGGGTTTTCTAATTAAAAAGCTGACTCATGGACTACACTGGCGCATTTACAGTAAGACAAATCAAGAGTAATTCAATTGGTACTGAGTTACACACTTCAAGTTTAGAACGGTGTATGTGAGAGCAAAAACTTCCCCAAATCCCTAGTGCACTTTCATTTATGTAAGCTATGCCACACACTTATAGATCTCTCTTTCTAAGTCATTTAAGCGATAGGATATTGCAACAGCATGATTTCCCTACGCAAGCCATAAATGCTCTTAAATTGACTTTGTGGAGTGTTTCTGAGCCAAAGAGGAAAGAATACACCATTCTGAATCCCAGGTGTGATGCAGTTGATAGTTAGAAGTGCATAATCAGTGACCAGACTGAGGGAATGCTGCATGAGGGCACCTTGGCCTTTTTTTACAGCTAAGGGCTTTCCCCTGGCAGCCCTGCCCCCTTTCACCCAAGCTGCCATGGGACTGCTGTCCCACAGCCTCTGTGGAAGTATTTTCCCTTTGTCGTTCTCCTGATGTTGTTTTCCTGCCATTTCCCATATGTTGTTATTCTTATATCTTTGTTCCTGCATCTGCTGATATGGGAAGTGCTTGCCACAGCAAGACAATCATCCCTTCTTTACCCCCTGTTCCTCTGATTGGTTGTAGCTTTTGAGCTACTTTAGGGACCCTAATAACACGGAAACATTAGGTTTAGCAGTCGTTCGGAATTTAGCCTCTCTTGACAAACAAAATGAGCTTCAGCATCATAAGCAGGAGCAAACAATGGGGCCTCAAATGGGTGCTGGTGAAAAATATACTGTTACTGTGGCAAAATATTACAGGGACAGCCACTGCACTGAACAGGAACCCAGGAGAGCATGCTTATCTGGGAACCCTAATTGTTTCTCCTCCTCTTTCTTTCTCTCTTTCTCTACTCTTGATTTTTTATTTTGTCTAGAAGTAAATTTAGGCCTTAGAACTGATGAATGACACCAGGTCCAGAGCCTCCCAAGAAATCTTCATGAGCACGAACTTGTCTCAACCTTGTTTGTGCAAGAGAGGCACAAATCAAAAGGACTGAAAATAACAGCAATAAGACCATGCCTATACTATGCAACACAGAAGATGCTGGGACTGTTACCTGGCCTTGAGGCCAACTGTCAGGGCTGATCATTTCCATGTAGCCTCTTTCACACCATCAGTGTGACTACACGCTGGGAGCAGCCTTGGTGTGAGCTAACAGTGGCGCAGATACCCTTGAGTCCATCAGGCAGTGCTTCAGCTCTCCACATGGTGGACATCAAGGAGCCACTTCAGTCACACAGCTGCATAGGGTGCCAGTTAAGCTGCCCATATAGTCTAAGACAACCCTCTGGGGCAGGCAGAGGTCACGGAGGGCTGTGCAAGACACCATCCTGAGTCAGGAAGGGCACCTCCAAGCTTCTCAAATGACCCCAGATGCCTATGTGTGCGACAGAACTGGACACTTTCTGCTGGTCAAGAGTAATTCTTTAGTTTTTACTCAGTGTTCTCCAGATCTGCCTGCACCAGGGGCTTAGAAACTTGTGCTGGGACTCAATTATGAACACTGGCAGCCAGTGGGAGGCTTGTTTTGTTGTGGGATATCCAGGAGACTTTCTCCTTAGATAACTAGACGCACAAGTGCACAGGAAAACACTTAAATTGAAATGCCTTAATAATAATTTGAATCCTTCTTTTGGGCACTATGATGATGAGTGACTGCAGAAGCCTTTAAATATAGTGAGTGTTTTCTGGGCATTTTGAGGGGTAAGATGTTACCCTGCATGAGCAGTACTGGTATAAGTGGCCCCTATATTCAAACAAAACAAACCACAGAATTTGTACATTAATTAACAAACTGAAGTTAGATAAAGTCTGCCTGTGATAGACTTCCATCTTCTTTGATATTTCATCCTATGTACTAACTTCACACTATGAGCACATGAATAAAGATATTGCAGACTAAATAAACAAAGCATGAAAAGATTTTTAAAAAAATCTTTATTTTGATGGTTTGTTCCATTAAGCTTTGCTGCTAAATTCAAATATTCTTTCTCATATGACAACCCATACCTAGGGATATTATTGCACACCTTAAAAACCTGACCATATAGCTGATAGCAGAACAATAATTTCATAATTACTTTTTTCCCAGAATGCTCTAATAGCTTAATATTAGGAGTAAACACACTGAAGCATACCCTGCTTTCACCATGTTTTTCATTTACCAAGATGGATGTCAGAGCGTTGTTATT
Organism: Mohoua ochrocephala; assembly: GCA_013398855.1. NCBI lineage: Eukaryota > Metazoa > Chordata > Aves > Passeriformes > Acanthizidae > Mohoua > Mohoua ochrocephala. Next base: position 121,555 of record VZTA01026986.1, read on the forward strand.
GTGCTCTCATATGCAAGGTTGTTGAAAGAGATTGAAAGATGAAGGAAGAGGAGATCATGAGAAATAAGAAGGATTATAAGAGACTTAGAAATAAGCCTCAATTTCGTTGAAACAGGTACCTATATTGTTGGGCTTTAAGGAAGTTTTAAACCCTTATCTTAAGGATCCTTGTCACTGCAAAATGAACTGATGTTACAATGATTCAATCCTGTGCACAATGTTCCTGAGCTCGAGTGCTCTGCATTCACCGTCTGTGTCATGCAGGGTTGAGAGATAATAGGCAGCTCCTGACAGACCAGCATCCTCTCGCAGGTGTCCTACTGAAAGTTTTCTGAACTCTCTCTTTGAGCTCTGAGCAAAATAGAACATGAAAGAGTAAAGAAGAGCAGGAAATGGAGAAGTCGAAAATACAAAGAGTTAGAAGCAATGAATGTGAAACAGAGGAAACAGAAGTTTGAAGAAGTCAGTGGTAATGAAATGAATGGATAATATGCAGGTTCTGGAAACCATTGTTTACCCCAGGAAACAAAGGGGGCAATTTCATGCTAAGGAGGCTGCTGTACTGTTAATTTTTTTGGAGGATATGCCTAGCTATGCTTGATGCACCTCCAGAGCTCTGCTCAGAACTATGACACTTCACGGTTCTGCTTCAGCAGAATAGGTTACTGCTTGAGCTCCCTATTCTCAAATCAGAGTCACATCAATAGATGAGTTTCATTCCCATTCCCATTTCATTTCCCTTGGTACCCTTTGGTGAACTCCAGTGATTATGAGGATAAGGGATTATTTACACGCTCTAGATCCAGGTAGAGATCAGGCTCTGCAAATGTTTATTTTATAGTCTGCAGATTCATTACCTTTTGTGACTCGCATTAACTGAAATAGTGATTAGCAGTCATGTTATTAACTTACTATATAACCTATTATGTAGATAATATCTGCCTGAATAGTACCTAAAATCTTCAGGCTCGTTTAGTATGCTTTTTTTTTTTTTCTCTCTGGTGAAGTATTAAAGGTGTTTACAGGACTTCAAGAATCTCAGTAGATTAGTCATTCAAAAGTTTGCTGATTGCACCAAAGGTTTAGTGATTGCTTCCTGAAATTAAGGAAATCACTTCCATTTAACATTTCTTTCTTATTTTTAAAAATGACCATTGTCTACTGAAAGCTTGATTAGATAGAGAGCTACTTTTAATTAAGTAGATAGTTTAGAAAGCAGGTAAATAGGGAAATCTAGCAAGAAACAGAAAGTCTTCTACTTACAATACATATTAGAAGATTCTGTCCCAGCACTAATGGATTATGGTCTTGTCTAATTATTTCTGACAGATAGGAAACTTTTCTGGGGAATCAGATCGTTATAAGTCAGAATCCTTTGTGGGAAGTAAAATTTTGAGTCTGAAACAGAGCATTTTCTCATGCCCATAATATACTCTGGAGCACAGCAAGTAAGTTATGATCCACCTATAACCTGTTCTTAATAAAAAATGTTACCAGCTGCTCATTTTGACAGAGTATGGGAAATATGAACAAGAAGTTCAAAACTGGTCAGAAATGGAAGAGGAGTTTATGCCTCTATATTTTTCTCTCTCTTTTCTCTTGAATTTCATTTTTTAAACTTTTTTATAGTAGATTTGTTTGCTTTAAAAAATAGAGAAGGAGCTAAGAAGGAAGGGCTCTTGAAATGTCATCCATGTTTTGAAAAGGGGAAACTTTGCATTTTCATTTTCAAAATCTCAGCTTTAAAATGAACATAGTCTTCTGGGTAAGGCAGAAAATGTTAAAAGCAGACAAAAGAAATAACCTTAAATATTACCTAGTTCCAGTTTGCATTTGAACCTGTGTCTTGGGCTTTCATTTTATATTTAATACTGTTTCCTGGATCTAATTGCTCCAAAGAAGGAGTGATGAAAGCTAAAGAAAGAGACTCAGTAGCAGTAAAAACCATCTACTTGTGGTTATATCTATTGGTTAAATAAATCCCTCTCTGTGAAGTTCATTTGTTGTGAACTCCTGAAGAAATGAGATGTTTCACATCTGAAACGTTTTTAGAGGTTACTTCTGGGTACCATCAGTGGGAGTTTACTGCTCCTGAGTTACCTGTCCTTCAGGCTTCTTACATTTTCTCTCCAGCTCTTCATACACGTGCACAGAGTGATCTCGGGAGATTGGAGCAAGTGGCACAAGATGAATGTTCTGGCTCCTTTCACAGGTTTCTACCCCATCTCTGAGGGCAAAGAAATCATGCATGGTCTGTGAAGAGGATCTGTTGTTACTTGAAACGCATTTTAAGTGCTACTTAAAACATATTTTATTCCCCAAATTGTTGAGGACATCTCTGCTTTCACAGAATGTATTTGGGGCAATGAACCCTTGTGGCGTCACGTTAAAGCAGAAATCCTGAGTTATATACCTCATCGTGCAGCTACTTTTCCACTTTTGAGCGAGTTCTGACTTTTCTTATCTCTCCATAAAAAGGATTATGACAGGAAGTTCTTGTCATCAAGACACGTTATATGGCTAATTAACTTATATTTGCAATGTCTTTTTTATGGCACTTGTATGAAAAGCCTTACATTGCTGTTGTAATGAGTTTGCTCTCTTCCTATCAACTGCAAATGAAGCAGTGGCTGTTTAATACTGAAGCATATTTCTACTCTTAATTATGGGCTTGATTATTATCACTCGCAGCCCAGCTTGAAGGTACTCTCTTCTTTGCAATATCCATTTCTCAGGTTTGTGCTGTTAGGTTCAGCTAATTTATTTTTGTAATTGGAAAGGAAGTGAGTTTGAGGAGGCATCACTGTGCTTCATCTTGCCCATCAGGGCTGAATAGCTTGTGGTCATTTGAATGTGTTAAATATCCCGGAGTGCAGTCAGGAAAAGCGCTGCAGAAATGGAAATTGCGTTGCACCAAAAATGTAGCAGCTGTTAGGAAGAATGAAGAACAGGACTGAAACGAAGGTGGGCCTCAGCTCTAAGGCTGCGCTCAGTGCCATGGGCCTCTCAAACCAGGCACTAATCCATTTCTGACTCCTAGTATTTGCAACATCCTATTTCTTTCATATTATTTGGAAGTTAATTACAGGGCCCATCAGCTTTTTTGGCTCAATAATATTTCAGTGAAAAGTATTCAGGCATTATGTGACTGGTTGCAAGGGAGATTATCGAGAAGTCAGAGAAGTGTAATAATCAAGGGATTTCTCTGTTAATAAAGAACTTGATGAAAAACAAATTAGTTAACAGTACACTGAGTTGAGATCTTGCTGATGGCAAATTTTGAACTTAATTAAAAAAAAAAACAAACTTGAAGACATTTTAAAGTTTTCCATAACACCGAAATTATGCAGGAAATTTGTAAAAGTGTATGTCTCCAACTCACTCTTTTAGGAGTGCAGGAGAACTTCATTGGTATATAGCATCTGAACACTTCTGTCATGCTACTTTAAAAATCTGAAACCAGAAACCTTTGTGTTTGAAATTAAAAAATGGATGAATTGATTGCAATGAAATCCACATCTATCCACAGTTACATTACATCTTACTATGTCTGTTTAGGAATCATGTCAAGGAGAAGCCACGGCCTGTGCTTTGTTTACTCAGACAACGTGGCTGCCTGGGCTCCTGCTGTGCCACGACAGAGGCTGCTGCTATGCGAGTTATGCAAGGTGCTCAATGTCTGGCATCTCGAGGTAGGGCAGGCACAGCTGGGCTGGTGTTGCCAGGACCACCCCTACAGCACCCGACTTTCCAGTGTGAACTGAAATCTAGATCCTGCCAGAGCGTTTCACAAAGCAGTAGCTGGGAATCCGTGCCTCATCCTGCATCTCGCAGGCTCTAATTCATGGCTCAGGGGGACAGGCTTTTCCCCCAAAGCACACAAGGATATTGCTTCCACACTGGTTCTCTCCAGAATCATGTTTTTTTTTTTAATCTCTTGCCAAGTAATGTATATTTCAGCCAACATAGTGCTTGTGGGCAGAATAGAGAAGAGCTTGTTTTGCATTCATGTTTGCGTTCCCAAATGGAACATTCACACAATAATGTTAATGCAGCATGGGAAAATTGTTTCACATTTTCTTTCCGTCATGTGCTGTGTTCATGGATTGTGTGAAGGTTTCCATTGTATGCATTCAGCATGAAGTCACGCATCAGTGCCACAGTATTTCCTTGATTCTGCCTACTACACTTTTCACATGAGTAATATGATGCACGTATATTTTGCCTCAGGAAAACAAATGCATCCTCACAAACGCCAGCCAGGAAGGGAAGGATATTTTCATCTTGATAATCCCAAGCAAAAGTGCTAAAACATCATAGGTTGGGTCCCCAAAAATCATAAACATGTGTTAGAGATCATGAGAATGGGAAATTAATAATACCTTGATTTTTTCCTATTTTTCTTTTTTTTTTTACTTTGAGTATTTGTGTCTGAACACACTTGGGATATATTTTCATTATTTTTTCACCCATGAAGAAGTCTAGAAACTTGTTTTTTAAAAGAAAACTTTCCAACACTGCTGCACATATTTCAGTCAAAAAGTCAGATTTGAATAAATACATCGTTACTTATTTTGACCTTCATAATAAGATCATGAAGGCAAGGGTTTTGTCATATTTTTGCAGGCAAAGAAATATGGCACATAATAAGCAAATCAGGGTTTTGTAATGAAAACTCTTTTCAGCAAGACATGCAGCTCCCTTACAGACTCCAGAAAATGCCAAATAGAGGTGAGTTCATTTCACCGACTCCAAGTTTGTTGTTTGGGATCTGTAATTGAAGAGATTCATATCACCTAACTCTATCTGTCTTGTAGGTGCCTAACCTAAATAATCTGCTAAGGCTCCCCTTATGGTTAATGGAGAGTGACAGGAACCTCCAGACTGCAATTCATTCTGTCTGCCATAGGCGCTCATCCTGGGGAAGAGCGAGTTTCCACAGTATTCCCTGATTTTACAGGAAGCTTGGGACAAATCATTCCCACCTGTATTTTTCAGACAGCTGAGGTCAGTTGCGAGGGATCTCACTACAAATCCCTTTCCGAGTGCCACTGCCCCCATGGGTGAGCTGGACTCCCAGTCAGAACCTGAACCAAACCCTGAAGGCCATACACCAACCTGGTTCTTGGTAGTTAAAAATGAATGCAAACTTTTGTGCTTCTGTGCATTTGACAGCTTATGAAACAATTTAGTTTGTAATACATTTGCTTAAATGAAAACCTGATTAATTCCACTGTACTGACTTATTAGAACTAATAGGTTTTGTTACATGTGTTGCAATTTAAGCATTGTTAATTATTCAGAGCTGAATATCACAAAACATTTGTCATGAATATTTGCACACATTTTAAACAAAATTGTCCTTGGCAGTGTTTGCAACAGTTAAATATTTGATTTTCATGTATATTTGGGTGAGACAATTTTCTTTTCACTAATATCAGCAGAAAGTGAATCTCACATGAAAATCCACACAAATATTTATTTAAGAAAATAGTTGTACCTGCAATATACTTGCCAGCGTCTTCGAGAATCACCGAGGTGAATGGTCATGCAACCAGCAAAGCTGTCTGAAGTGTATTAGTAACTCCCGTGGATGTCACCAGGGAGAGGATGGGAGTGACAGTCATTGGGTAGCAGCACCATACTCCATTGAAAAATGCCTCAATTGCCATTTGGTAATATCTAAAGCAATATTATCTAAACATAATAATAACATAAAAAATATTATTCCAGAATCTCCACATTCAGGGAAACAGCTGTGGATCTCCTAGGCTGACCGGCCACCGGGGCATCCAGACTGTGCACTACACAATGCTCTGTCCCTGCACTGTGTTGGTTCCAGCTATGCAATCTCTTGCCTGGAGTGAGGCTTCCAGTGTTCCCATCTGACACAGAGGGAATGGGGGCAATATTGAACATGTCAGAGAGTGACAGCCTCTGACACCAGTCTTTCACGTGGCACAATGCTTGATACTCATCCTGCCAAACTTTGGATTTCCATGGCAAAGGTATTTGCGCCTAACCTAGATTACTCTCTTTGACTACAATTACATGATCAAATAACTCATGTTTCCTCATTGCTTTGAGAACCTGTTTCCTTCTTCATATAAGCCAGTTGAATATCCTTTCACCAGAGCTTGTTGCTTTCCAGGAGGATCCAAGGTCAATCTGGGGATGGGAAGCCCCAGAGACAATTTCATATAAGCAATAATTGATTGTAGGGGACACAGCTCTCAAGTCCGGGAGGACAGGTTTCACAGCCCCAAATCACTTTGCAGATTGCAGAGCATATACCATTATCCTCCTGATACTAAAATACCATTCCATGTGGCCCAGTCACTGTGTCATTTCAGTCATTTTGAATTAGGAAAAAATCACAAAAAAAATCATGATCTTCTAGAGCCGAGTGTTCAAATGTATGCAAATGGACTGTTTGTGCTAAATTGGGCAGCCCTGAGCAGCATGGACATGATACACCCTGGCACCAAAGTACAATAGTCTTCAGATGCATGACTCCCCATTTTCAATAAAGGGATTGTAGGCACCTGCATCATTAATAGCTAAGGATAGGTGAGAGAATTCCCTATTGCCTTGGGTGACACATCTCTGTTTCTGCCTTTTCAGGAGAGGGAAAACCATTAGGAAGAAGATCAGGCCAGTGGGATGAACCAGCAGCTGTTGAGTGAGGAATGCACTGGCAGTTTCTCAGGACTAAAGAGAGCTGGTGCGTGAATCCAATGCCTGCTGCTCTTTGAGCTACTGCCTGGACCAATAAACCTCCTGTTAAAATGAGCCTGCTGTGACTGTTTTGTTGGTATTTTTAATTTAAACAATAGCTAATTAAATATGAAAGCAATTAGTATTTCTGTTCAAACAGCTGTCATGTAATGTCTGGTGCTGCAGTTATGATTCCTTAGCAGCACTGCAAATGGCTTAGAAGCAAAGACTTTTGGGGAGCAGAAGGGGAAACAGAGAAATATTTACTATGGGCATTGAAAACCGCTGGCAGGTGCATTTAGCTTTTGCTGCACCAATTTACAAGCATGTGGGATGCTCATAAGCATAAATATATTTTGAATTGTCATGAAACTTTAAGTAACATTAAAATATACATGAGGGAGAGAAATATAGTTGTTGATGTTGTCTTCCAGCTCTACCCATGGAAGATTTTCCTACACAGGGTCTCAAAATGTCAGCGGAGAACAAAAGTATCATGGTCTTCTTCCACACTTGATGTTCTTCATACAGACCAGTTTGATGACAGCAATAAAAGGACAGTAAGGAACTAGTGAGGCATGAAATCATCTGGAATTCTTGTTCTCCTCTTGGCAGCAGACTGTAGTTTACATAAGGAAAAGCCAAAGCACTCTTAACTTTCCTACTTGTTCTACCCTACCCCATAAGGTAGTGAAGCATCAGGGCTCTCCAGGGGTGTGGTTTTACCGAAGACATCCTGGCAGTGGCAGGATCAGCAGCAGCCTGGGTGCAGGCAATGAATGGAGCTCCTGTTTGTACCCTGGCAATGTGCATCTCCTTTCACTCCTCCCAGCCCTGCCTGCTCCTGCAGCCCAGGGGCTGTGGTGCAGCTGCAGGCAGGTATGTCTGCAGCAGTCTGTGGGATCCACACACGTTTTTTCTTCTGTCCTTCTCCAATGTTCCTGCATTGGACCGTGCCCTTGCAGCTTTTTAAGAGTCCAAATTTGCACAACTGCTGCATTTGCCATGAGGGTCTGTATCCTGGCCTACTGGAGCTACACACTTGCCACTCATTTTACCTGTAGTTAAACCTGTATTTTTGTATTCTGAACTGTTAAGTGCACTTGATCAGAATTTTTTTCAAAAACTAATAGCAAGTGTTCCAAAAAATTTTATGTTTTTATTGATACTATCATGACTTTCTCTGTTGAACCATGTACTAACTTAATGATACAGTTAAACAGAACTGCCATTACTACAAATTCCATTTTTACATAAGAACATGGGGAAAAAAATATTCTTAAAGCAGACCTCTAGCTGGTCTAAATCAGCACAGTTTCCTACAAATTAAAAGCTCAATTTCATTTACTGTGACTGAGAACCCAGCCTACTTCTGCTTTGGTTGGCAAGCATATAAAAGAACCTCATTACTTCCAAGTTTTTTATTGTGAATAAATAATTGGCATTGATCTATGTTCAGTCACCTTCTATACATTATTAAACACTTGTTTACTAAACAACCTTTACAGTTTAAAAACAAGAAAAAACTTCACTGAAAAATGAATCAAATCTCTGTATAAAATCAACCTACGGAGTTTAGAGGTAAGGTGAGTGAAGTTCATTTAATTAAAAGATTGCTTGAGGTGAGACATTGGCAGATCAATTTTTTAAGTTTGTGGAATTATGCACTGATATGCAAGTTTAAAGCTGCTGCCTCTGATTGCAGAATATAACAAATGGGAAACATTATATATTTATGAACCATTCAATATCTTCCCCCCTTTTTTTGACTGGTTTATTGGAAAAGAAAAAAAATATCCATTCCAAGTTGTGACAGCCTGAGTTAAACAGACATTACCAAAATATATATAAGAAGGTGTTAACACACTTTTCAACATGAAATTCTAATTGAAATTTCCACACAGTGGAAGCCGGGGAGTAAGTTTATGGCCTGGGGACATGCAGAAACTGCTTTATAAGAAATTGCCTTTTTGATAGTGAATATTAACTGATTATTTTTTAGGTTCATAATTTATTGAATAGGTTTCTTCCATGTATTTGTACTTGGGGAATTTTCAGAACTTCCTGGAACTTTGAACCTTTTAGTTTCTTATTAAGGGGTATATGTAAAAAAATATGCATAGTGGAAATGTTAAAAAACTTTTAAAAAGAGTCCTTTAAAAAGAGTCCTTTCAACTAATCAATAGTCTGAGGACCAGAGGTCTGCGGTGCATATCCTTAAGCCACAACTCATTGAAATACAAAGGCTTTGGAAAATTCTATAAAGCCTATAAAAATAGTAATTGTGAAAAATGCAGTACCTTGGAAATTTAAATATTAGTACAGTGATCATATAAATGGCCTTTTATGGGTACACATAAAACTGTATTTTATTAATATTACTATTATTGTTTATTATTATCGCAGTATAACACACCACGTGCTCTAGTTAAAGGTCCCTTTGCATTTCCATTACATATCCCATTTTTGGTGGAGTTTATGACTCAGTCATTAAAATTCTCCACAGGCTAGAAATTGGCAAAGGAACTCTCACATTCTAAAGTAATACATTTAATGAAAATAAAAGGAACAAAGTTAATCTGGTTGGTTAGAAAAATGGTTGGGGAAACTCACAACTCCATTAAGTAGTATCTGAAGTTTGTTTATTACAATTCTATTTTTGAATATCTCTTGCTGCTTGGAAGCAAAGCCATGAGTCTATTCTTTGGTCCTGTTTCAGTTTTTGCCTGGGGAGTAGGAAGTGATTTACATCCATTCAAACTTGTGCAAAACGCTTGTTTTAAATTTATGGTACTTTACATGAGGTTCACATATCTGAATTTCCAACATGCAGGACGACAAGAAATCTGGCTTTTTGACGTATGGAGCTAAAGCTCTACTTGTCAAGTTTGCCTGTCATGCTATGTTGGAACACAGGGCAGAAATCCCAGAACCAGCACTGCTGCAAATCAATGTGTACGAACACAGAGCTCCTTTTATTGGTCATTCTTTATTGCAGCTCTCCCTCATCTTTTGTCTGACTCCTAACAATATGAACTTCTTCCTCTTATGTAACTACCTTGATGTGGATGTATGAAACATTTAATTGTTAAGGTTTTCAGTTATAAAGAGTCACAGTCACATCCATGTTGGACTTCAGGGGATCTGTAGTCCAGCCTTTTGCTGAGAGCAGGATCAGGTGCAGTGCACAGAAAGGCTGCTCAGATCTTTAACCAGTCAGTCTTGAAATCCTCCAAGGACAGAGACTGCAGAGCCTCCACAGGCAGCCTATTCCAATGCTGACCCCCCCCTTGGAAACTTTTAGTTGGGGTGAAGAAGCCCAGCTCCCTCAGCCTCAGTACTACAGTAAGTGCTCCAGCCCCTGACCATCTTGGTGGCCCTCCGCTGGACTAACTGCAGTTTGTCAATGTCTTTCTTTTATTATCTTTTATTATCCCCAAAGTGGATGCAGATCCAATCTGAGACATGAGGAGAAGAGGACAATCACTTCTCTCATCTCCTGGCTCTGTCCATGCTCATGTAGCCCAGGGCGCTGGTGGCCCCTGTTGCTGCTATGGTGCCCTGCTGGCTTGTGCAGCTCCCTGTCCATCTGTCTCCATGGGGTGTTTTCTGTGCAGCAGGTCCCCCGGTTCTGTGACTGCAAGGAGTTTTTCTTTTCCAGGCACTGGGGAGAAAGGTGTTTGCTTCCTCTGGGTTAATGACTGGTTTGTTATTGAACCCCTTGAGAATTGTTGTTGTTTCTCCCACTCACTGCCCCGAGTTAACCAAATTATCTTCTCCTAAACCCAGCAGTGGACTACAGCTACAGATAGTTCAAAGTCTGGCCATAAATCAGGTGAGATTGAAATATTTTTATATCGTTATATTTCTACAGATAATAATCAAAATGACTGCATACCTCCCTTCCATTGCAACCAAATTGTTCTAAATTGTCCCTGTGTGCCAAAAGATGAGTCGATGAGGCAAACGTCCAGCCCGAATGGGCAAAGAGCTTTTGAAGGA
>VZTA01026987.1:0-56002 GCA_013398855.1 Mohoua ochrocephala
CCCTGGAAGTGCCCAAAGCCAGGGTGGAAGGGGCTCCTGGTCTAGTGGAAGGTGTCCCTGCCCATGGCAGGGGAGTTGGAACTGGGTGATCTTCAAAATCCCCTTCCGACCAAAACCATTCTATGATCCCAAAGCACATGGTACAGGGTTGTGTTCAGATGTTTCTGGAATATTTCTGGTGAGGGAGACTCCACGGCCTCTCTGGACAATCTGTTCCTGTGCGTGGTCACTGCACAGGAGAGTTTTTCCTCATCTTCAGGTGGAACTTCCTGAGCATCAGTTTGTGCTCATTGTCTCTTGCCCTGTTGCTTGGCACCATGGAGCAGAGCCTGCTTCATCTTCTTCCAGCCTCCCTGCAGACACTGACAGACATTGATGAGGTCCCCTCTCAGTTGTCTCTTCTCAAGGCTGAGCAGGCCTAGGAAGGGGCTGTTCACAAGGGCCTGTCTGCTGTTTGGGCACAGGGGAGGGACACAGACCTAGAAGGGAAAAAGTGGGTTTCTAGCCTTTGTAGTTTCAGAAAGGAGCTGAAATGTGTTACACCAGAGCTTGTGGCACAAAACAAGTAGAAGGCAAATAAAGGGCCTGAACAGCCCTGGTTTTGGTTGTATCTCATCCAGGATGGCGGGGAGGTCATACCTGACTCTGGCCCGTGTTCATCTACTTCTCATGTTGCTTTTCTTGATGTTTCTCCATCTGTTTATTAAATATCTTTGATTTTGTCTTTCCTGACCTCACACAGCAAACACTACCAGTGCTGGAGCGTGTTCCCTCCCTTGGGAACATTGAGTGAAGGTGGTGGCAGAAGGGTTGGGTGGTCCCCATGTGTCACCCCACCCCATTTGCCCTGGTCCTGCCGCGCTCTCCCTCCTCACCAGGGCTGCCCACAAATTGTCTGTGCCACATGTTACAGATGGGGCATCGCCTGTGCCTCCATAGGCATTGTGTGTGGAGTTGTTGAGGCTCATCCCCAGGTGATACCTGAAGTCAAATCCTTTTTTTATTCTTTACAACGCTTTGTATATCAGCCACTGTATTCTCTTGGAAGTTGGCAATAAGATAACAACATAGCTGGTGCTTTTGGAGTGGAACACAGCTGGGTGGCGAGGCAGGCACAGGGTGCTTGGCTCCTGCAAAGGGCATTTTTGGTGCCCAGGGCTATTTTGTGGGATGCAGGATCCCGCCCAACCTCCTGGATCATGCTTGCTGTGCAGCTGAGCTCCTCCAGACACATTTTGGTGTTATTTGTTGGAATTGGGGTTTAAGTACAATGCTTTTGGCCGGTGCCTCTATTTTGGAGTTGTGCTTTGCATCTGGGGGATGGGAGAAATGGTTCCCTTGACTGTTCTGGCACCGTGTATTCCCAAGATTGGCTTCTGTATATTAGGCATGAATTATTTAGGAGATTGCTGGAAGAAACAGTTGCCTGCTGTGTTTTTGATAAGTGCTAGTATTTTTTACATTGATTCTGACTTTTTCCCACCCTTCATTTATTGGCTTATAGTTATAGTATTTTAGAATAAAATAAAAGAGAAACTGTGTTTTAAGTTGGGCAGTTCCTTTGTTTCTTTAGGAGCAGTCATTTTTTCCCTTTGTCTTCTGTTTCTCTTTTTGAGTCGCAATCACTTTTGTATTGATTGCGCAAGGAGCAGTGGCTTTGATGCTTTCCGAGGAACAGCACACAGATCTTTTGCAGCAGTGTTTATGTTATTTGCCTGTTGGCCTTTGCATTTGCTCAAAGGCCTATTAATTAGTTTTATTTATGACAGATACTTTTAGGCCTCTTGCATGTTGTTTTTTTTAATCTTGTCCCCAGCTCGATTCCTTAGGCAGCGTGCTCTGGAGCTAAGGAATGCTGTTTATTCTTTGCATGCCTTGTTTGGGAAGAAAAGGATGGTTGGGGTTTTTTCTGCTAAGTAAGGCTGATGTTCCAAGTGCTCAGACATTGCATCCATGGGCGAATGTTGCTTGTGTGAGTGGCTGAGCTGGGATTAGCTCACAAAAATTGAAGACGAAAAAATTGAACCAGCTCCAACATACAGTTATTGCAGACAGTCCCTCCAGTGGCGGGTGGAAGGCGGGAAGTATGTGCAGCTCCCTTGTAAGCAGATAACCTGGCTGTCACCATAGCTCTTTTCCTAATCCCTAATAAAGATTGGTTTGCAGCCACAGCTGGAGGTCTGCCCTCTTCCAAAATTCACATCATTCGTAACCATTATAGTTCTGGCCATTCTCACTGTCCACAGAAACACCCACACCCTGTCAACCTTGCTGGGTTTGGTATCCTCAGCTCATTGTGGCAGTAAAAGCCACAGATTCATTATGTACTGTGGGAGAAAAATGTCTTCATTCTCCCATTTCTGGATTTGCCACTTTTTAATTGGCTAAAAAATAAGTTGCTAGGTGTGAGAAGAGTAAGGCAACCTAGTTTTAATTTTCCTGGGTTAAGTTATTTGCTGAAATGTCGTGTTTTGGTTTGTAACCATCTGAAACACTAGTTAATTACCGCACGGAGCATTTATTGCCTGTAAATATTTGCCCATATTTTCATATTTATGTGTATTTCAGCAGTAACAGGGAGAAAAGGAGCTGGCTACACACACGTGATATTCACTACTAAATGTGAAAAAAAATTCAGGGGGAATACTTATATCTCAAATATTTATATGAAGAAATAAGGCCTTGTGGTGACTGTAATTTAATGTGGTCTTACAGCATTCAGAAGGATCCAAATGAATTTTTTTTTCCCCAGATGGATCTCAAATGATTGTTTCCTTCCTTACAAGATGCATCAGGGCAGTGAGGAGCCCTGCGATGGCCCCTAGTAACTCTTCCTTGAAGAGTGACAGTGTGGATGTGCTGCAGGTGGGGTCCAGACCCTGCACTCCCCTGGTGATGCTCACACGCATCAAGAGGTTTGTTTACTCCCTGCAGTTCCTGGGTGAACACATCTTGTGTGGTCAGTGCCCCAGACAGTGATCATGGGCATCCCAAGTAATGCCACCCTCCTCGTTATCATTTTTTCAGCCGTGGGAGGCCACAAACAGGGCTGGAAGTGCAACTACAGATTTCCAGATCCCCTCCTTCCTCAGTAACAGCTGTTAGTTAGTAAATGCTACCCAGAGCAGGGTGGCTTTCTGTGCATCTGTGTGCTGTTGCTCCCGCTTGTGTCCTGGCTCTCGGAGCTGTGCCCAGGCCACCCCGATGTCCAGCAGGACAGTCAGACACAGCGTGTCCGGCTGGGGCTGAGCTGCCACAAGGTGCCAGTGTTTCAGAGCAGTAACTTCGCGGTGTCTCTGCCTCCTGAGTGTTTGCTTTGCTGGGCTGTTTTTCCCCCTCAGGGTGCCAAGTGAAGCCCTGCTGTCAATGAATGGTGACTAAAATCTTCGGGGACTGCCAGCCTTCTGCAGGGGCACAGACCACCCAAAACCTGCTGTGTTCCCCTCCCCAGCCACTGCCTGGTTTCCAGACCCCTGTGTCCTGCCAGACACCACTTTGCTGCTGGCAGAGATATATAACATACCCGCTATGGCAGTGTCAGGAGCCGAGTATTTTGCTTGCCAGTGCCATCAAGGGAGCCAGGGACCATGTCTGTCACTGATCCCTCTGCTTGTCCAGCCCTGCTGAGTGCAGGGGCTTCTCTCTCCCAGCCCACAAAGGGAAAAGCTCCCATCGCTCAGGGTATGTGGCACTTTCCAGCAGCAGGTACCAGAGTGCTCCCCCTTCCTCTCCGAGGAGGTCCTGGAGCCCTACCTGGCTCTGCCAGGCTTCAGAGACAGGGACCACCCTGGCACTGTGAGCATCCTCTGCCAGCAGATTAGGATCTGCAGAAGGACCCGAGACTGGACCCAAGTGCTGCTGGGTGACTTTAATTCCCATTGCAGAAGGCGTGAAGGGCTCTGGGAGCTGTTTGACCTGTCCGTGCTGTAACGAAGAGCTCTTTGTGCACAGCCACAGTGCTGTGAGCTGCAGGCTCACCTCAGCAATACCAATTATGCTTTCATACCTTGCTGTCATCCTCAGGCATCTTCAAGGCCGGTGCATTTGTTTCATTTGCAGGGCTGGTTTAACTGAACGTGGGAAAAGATGGCACTTGAATCACATCTGTCTTCATTCTTTGCCCTTCGGTAGTGGAAGTGTTGACAGCAATACTCACAGCGGCACTGTATAAGCATTCAAGTGTTAGGCATTGATTTCTTTTGAATAAGCTCCTAGAAGTTGCCTGTTTTTCTAGGTAATTATTGTTGGCACAGGTATGGCTGTTGTCTCAGGAAGTCTGGCCCTCAGAAACTACAGTCTGTGTCAGCAAGGAGTGAAAAGCACAGGGTCGAGCCCTCTGCTAGTGCAGCTCCACAGGCTGGCTGGTGTCAGACAAGCCCTGGCACCAGCATAAGAACAGCTAGAAAATGCCGTTGGAGTGGGATTTCTGCATCTCTTGACCTCCGTGATATTCTTTTGTCATCCTTTCTGTGTTGCTGATTGCATCTGATCAGCCAAGTATTTGTTTCACAGCAATTAATATCATTTACTGCCTTGCATATTTTCAAATCAATAAATCCTTGTTTGGAAGGACAACATTTTATATAGTGCCCAAATTAAGTCTTTTGCAGCATTAGAGTCAGGGTGTTCCAACAAATAGACGTGTTGGGGGAGTTTATTACTCTGGGAAGAGAGGATGAAACTGCATCATTACTTAGAGATCTGAAAATCTATTTATGTGTAATGGCCATGAGAAATCAAATGGACAGGTAGGGGCAGTGGCTCTTCCTTTGCTCCATACCTCTGGCAGCCCTGGGTGCAGGGAAGGGTGATGGCATACTACTGCCTGAGGCTGGATATATTTAACACTATTGCCTCAGGAAATCTCAGGGGAGCAGCTCTTTCTGAATAGGTGAGATCCCAGGGGATTTGGTGCCATGAAGACATGCAGCAAGTGACAGCTCCTGGGTGGAATGGCTGTAATGCGGAGTGGGAGAGAGCGCTGCCGGCACAGGGAAGTGAAATCCTGCTCAGTGTCTGTCCCATCATCAAAGAGACACTGAAATGACATTTATGGAGATGTGTAAATATACACACACACAAATGTTTTATGCTTGAGCCTTTTGTTTCAGATCCTGTGTTCCAGCTCACCTGTTACAAGCAGAAAGGGGAATACAGACCTTGGAGGGCCCATGGGAGATGGTAGCCTGTGAGTCTGAAATCAAAGTGAGGTCTGTTTGTTGCGTCTTTTCTCCTAAGTATCAATTTAGTTTCAGAAAACAGATACTCTAAACCAACCCACTGATGATGTATTTGTTTCATACACAGCAACAGCACCCAGTGTTTCCCATGATAAATGGTGCCAATATTATCACAGGCTGGTGCTGGATCTGGCCTGCAGGGAGCACAAATATTGATACCTCCTTCAGACTGATGTGAGTTTTAGGGGGGTGCTACGCACGGGGGGTAAGGTGTGCTGCTGTTTAATGTATCCTATTGCACATAGAAATCCACAAGTCCTCATTAAGATCTGACGGCTCCAGCTCTGTGTCTGTGTCTGCCTTTGTTTTTTAGGTAATTTGTGCTGTACTCTTTCACCCCATGATTGCTTTTATTGTATATGGATCCTTCTGTTGGGCACTCCTCTGTTGACTATGATTACTACCACATCAACTGAAAACGCTCCTGTACTGTATAATTAACTTTATCTGCTTTGCTACAGTGCCTCTCACTGGTAATTACACACACTTCAGCTCTTTCACTACATTTCTAAGACTTTAAGAAGTGCTGATTACTCTTGCCCAGTCTGGCCAAACTGGAGGGGTTTTACATGCCTAAAATGATATCTTTTTCCTTGCAGCAGCCCTGGCATAATCTGGATATTGACTGTAGTACATGTAATGTGATCTTTAAACAAACCATCTGTTTGGAATTCATTGGGGTTTACATGTGCTGGTGGCAAAAAGCTTATTTAAATCCTCAGGTTGTTGGTGGGTTGATGTGTTAGTTATCAGTTTACTGAGATAATTTGAAATGAAGAACAAGGAATTTGAAATCTTTCAGTCCTCTGGGAAGTTACTCCATTTTCTTCCTCCTTAGCTCAGCCTTGTCAGCCTTCCCTGTGGTTCCAGAGTGACTTTTGTCCTTTGATGATTTTTAAGCTTTTTTTTCTTAAGCAATAGTCTCATGCAATTACACCCTCTGCCATCAGCCTGTGTTTCTGTGTTCTAATGCCTTTGAACCCCTTGGTCAGCTTGAACCAAATCTGATAGATGTCATGAGCTCTTAGTAACGTCCAGTTCCTTGAAGTTAGGTGAGATCAGGGAGGGCAGGTCCAAACTGGGAGGATGAGCCATTCTGGCTAACCCACACTATCCTGCCCTGCAGTGAGTGTATTCCTGTGCCTTTTGCTCAGCTGGTGTTTAGGGAATCTGGCCAGCATTGAGGACTGCTGTGTGGCCATTGCAGAGTGCATGGAGGGATGGCAAATATATAGGAGTGAGGAGCAGAGGAAGGAAGAGCTGGGAGTCTCACCGTAGTGGGGGTGGAGCAGAGTGGGGAGGAGGGGTATGGGATCCATGGAAAAGCAGCCTTCATCCCTGACTACTCACCTAGCAGCAGCTGCCACTGTAATTGCCAATATTGATGTATTTTCCACAGCTTCTTTTCTGACACACAGCCTGGGGTTTTTTGTTTGGGTTTTTTTTTTCACTCTTTATAACTCTGAATTTAGCTCTGGCTGTTTCTGCATTCTGATTGTTGGGGTGCCTGGAGAGCACCTGCCAAATGCCTATTAGCCCGAACACCAGTTTAACTGAGGAAGGTTTCCTTCTCCTGAGTGCCCTTTGAGTCCCAGAGCAAGTGAGATTTCAGGGTGCACACAGTGCTGTGCCCTTGTGCCCAGGCACTGATCTCCCTGAATGTTTTGCTTTTACTAATGGGCAAGTTGCTCGCCTGAGAAACTTCATTTTTGGTGAAAATAGCTGGATTGTTACTTTAGGGGATTTTATGTTGGTTTTAATAAGTGAGCAGAAAATTCAAACCATCTGGAATTGAGAGTCCATCTCTGTGCAGTGCTAGAGGATCCTCCTCAGCTGATGGAAAGAGTTTTGCCATCGCACAGAGGTGCCTGAGTGACTTTGGGAAACAGACAACTCAGGTGCCCTGAAAGATAAATACCTCCAGTATTATAATATATATATAAAAAATATATATTTTATATATATATATATTATATATTTCTTTCTTTTATTTGCAAGACTAACTCTGCTTTCACAGAGTAGGAATATCCTTCACCTGGCAGAGGTGAAGAAAACTCTCCAGATGATTTACATCATATCTCAAGATCAAACCTTCAAAGGTCAGAGAGAAAGGCCTTAAGCAAGGAAAGTGTGATTTAGCCCTCTATAAACGCTACTGTTATTAGTGGCATTACATCAATGTAGGCTACTTCTGGTTGCATATTTAATCTTCCTGAGCTGTGTTTTCACATTACTGAGTAAAAAACCCCATGTAATTAATTCCTTTTGGTATCTATGTTGTAACCTCTGAGAAGTAAAGAAACCTGTGCCTCCATGGTATTTCATAAATACCTGGTTAGTGTCTGTAAAGCCCTGACTGGCTGCAGCATCCAGCCTCTGCTGCTGTGGCAGTTTTCCTTCTGTCCCCATGGCACCCTGCTCTGCAGCTGGGGCTGCATTGAACTCTCTCTCCCCTTGTAGCTGATTAGAATTGCCTCTTAGCTAGGGTTACTTTTCTCTCAATTTCCATTTTCCTTTCACCTCTCCCTTGACCTTCCCCATCTCATCTTTTGCTCTCTGGACCTTTGTTTTTTCCCAGTTCCTTGCACTTGGGAGTAGCAATCACCTCTGGTGAATGAATGGTTCTTCTGCTGTTGCCTCCTTTTGGGGTGTCATTTGAGTTACTGATCATCATATTTTACATGGTGTGGATATGACCAGCTGTCTTGGTTTAAAAGACAGGTGTCTACCAAGGAAGGCAGGAACCTCCTTTGGAATGGAAAATATGACCCCCTTCCCTCTGAATTATTATAATTTTGAAATTAAGGGGTTTTCAGGCAAAGATATGGGAAAAGGGATAACAGTTCTTTACGTGTGTGTGTGTGTGTGTATATATATATATATATATGTGTGTGTGTGTGTGTGTGTGTCTGACAAGGCAAACTAAGAACAGCAACAGCAGCAACACCAAACAGAACCAGAACCCGGTGCCGGCCTCTCTCGGCCTCAGGCCCTTTCCCCTTCGGTGCAGTTCCGCTCACCGCCGGCAGGGGCGCTGGCGGCTCCCGGCGGGCAGGGCGGGTGCGATGGTTCCCCCGCGGCTGCAGGGGGCGCTGTGGCGCGGGCTCAGCAGTCTCTCTCACGTGGTAATGGCGGATGCAGCTGGTGAGGAGATGGAAAAATGGGCTGCAGCAGGAAACCTCGGAGCGGTGGCTGGAACAGCAGAGGCAGGCACACCCCCCAGCGTGACAAACAAAATGTAACCAAAAACTCTGCAGCCTTAGCTGGAGCCGTGGGATCGGGTGGACATGGGGTGCTGGGTTAAGGGTGTAGCGAAAAAGCGAAAAGCCTCAGGCAGCGGCAGCAGGCAGCGGCAAACAGGCTTCTCCGTAGCAGCTGTCGCACGCAGCCGGGGAGACGCGCCCTCTGGGAAGGGTGGTGAGGGTCCTTTCCAGTCAGATCGGGTGTTAACAAGGCCCCAGTGCAACGGCTGCTCTTAGGAGCAAAGGCTCACCCACGGTAAGGAAGAAGCAGCACAGGGCTGGGCTCCAGCGGGGACAGTGAATGCTCCC
Organism: Mohoua ochrocephala; assembly: GCA_013398855.1. Lineage (NCBI taxonomy): Eukaryota > Metazoa > Chordata > Aves > Passeriformes > Acanthizidae > Mohoua > Mohoua ochrocephala. The sequence continues at coordinate 8,792 of VZTA01026987.1, forward strand.
TGCAGTAAGCAACAGCTCCACCGTCCTCCGATGCCGGGAACAAGAAAGAGCTAGGAGCTGCGCCCAGCCCCTTCTCCCCAGTCTAAAATCTCAGGTATCTCTGCCCTTCTCAAGAGAATGCCCCTCAGCTACGATAGTGCAGCCAGCTGCACTCCTCCCCGTCCCCCTTGGCTACATCTTTTGTCTCTCTTAAATACCAGTCGTTATTGTCTCTTAGCAACAAATGGGAGGAATTCCATGAGAGATAGAAACAAAAGGAAAAATCCTAACCCCCAACACCAACCTCTGAAATCGCCCCACAACTCACTTGAACCTGCTGTAATGCCAGAACACCTCTGGTACTCGCCTTGAACTCCTTCTGTCTTGCCTGCTGAGTCACACTGCTTGGTATGTACTAGGGCATCTATACAATTTGCTGTCACAGGATTATTCCTGGTTAATTCACTGTTTATTCCAGCGTGGCACAAGAACTAGGGTGGGATTATCCTGGCCCCAGCCAGCAGCAATTGCTGCTGAGTGATGTTACATATATTCTGCTGCTTCTCACATCTTCTAGCTAACACTTTTCCCTGTTACAACACAATTCATTCCTCTCCAAGTGCATAAACCACCCTTTAATGTTTTCCTACTGTGACCTGCATGACAGTACCTCCACATCTCACCTGCTTTCCTCTGTGTTCACGCTGAATCCTGCCCTGTCATTCCCAGCACCATTACATGGAGGTTGTACCTGCTGCTCCACTTTCTGGACTGGCACCCCTGCTCCTTCCCCTGTGCTTGCAGCTCCTTGTACTGGCAATTTTGGCTGGAAGAATATCCCTGGATGTGCCACTGTCGATCTGGCATGGGGAGGTGTTCTTGGAGCGAGGAAAAGGCACTTTGTGAAATGCAGTTTGCTGCTTTTTTTGAGCAGAGAGGAAGGTGTCCTGGTTTGTGGGCATCTCTGCTTGCTGGCAATTGCCGACTGCCTCCCTGTCGGCTGGAGGCTCTCTGGCACAAATTCATTCTGCTGTTAGGTGCTGAATCTCACCCTCTCTGTGTGTTTTCTGGTCACAGCCATCCTTGGGCAGATGCCATTTAGACACTGGTCCAGCTCATCAGACAACTTGCTTTCCTGCTCAAAGCCTTGGACTTCAGTCAAGTTAGCCTCTGAGAAACCCTCTCATCTTCAGTTGGATGCAGGAAGGATTTGATTTGTGCTGCCTTTGCTTTTCAGTATTTTTTTCTTCCGGTAGTGTATATATATTATGTATACACCTATATATGTATGTACACTCTGTGTAGTTAAAAATAGGCACTCTGTGCTCTATGTAATCACACACACGTGCGTCAGTTTATCTGTCTGTCTGTACATCTGTAGGTATGTGTATTACAAATCTTGTAGGAGTCTTACTCGCACTCATTTTTCTCTCAGGGATTTTTTTTCTCCTGGAGTGTTCCCTGAGCCACAGTTTTGTGGTTTGCCCCATTTTTCCCTTTAAAATCAATTTTCCAAGAACATCTAAAATTACTAAGCTGTTTATTCAGTTGCCTTTTAATGTCTAGAACCTTTGCAAAGAAATATTCCAAAGCAGCTATTTTCAGCTACCTTTTTCATACCTACTTGTGTTTTGTGCTACTTTACTTGTAGTTTCCATGACAATTATCCCCAGAGTTAGAGGCAGCCTTGCCCTAAGTTGCTGTTTTGCAAAGCAGCCATTGCTCTTGCCCCTCTGAGAATCTGCCTGCAGAAGTTCATGTTTAATACAAGTTTTTATTTTCATAGCTTCTCTATATCCCACTAGCACTACCTGGGTTATGCAGGTTGCTGTAATATGTATATGCATCCTGCCTCTTGCTAGGGGAATGATCTGGAGGGCAGAGACATCCCATCCTCAAAAGGAGAAGCATATTCTGGCTGGTGGAAGAGGACATATTGTCCACAGAAGAGCTCACACAAAGGATTAGCTTTGCCTGGTGCAAGGTAACCCACTGCCCAACAGGAATTCCCCACAGTGCAGTGGAGCCAGGTTTGGTTGCTGGTAGGATGGCAGAGTAGGGTGGGCACAGCGAGTTTGTGCCATGTGTGGTGCTGGTTTGTGCAGAGCCTGAGCCCTGGCTGGCTCCTGCTCCCCACCTCCGACACCAGCTCCCCACTGGGCACAGCCTCTGTCTGGCCACATCCTCCCTTCTGGGCACAGGATGCCACTCTCTTCCTGCACAGTTGTCCAAACATGAAAATAATGTGTTTTGAATGTTTTGAACTGTATACTGGTCAATATATATTTCAATCTATTTTAATGCTATTATCATCTTGGTGTTTTCCTCTCACTCATTCCTCTTTTCCTGTTTTCTCCATCCCACCTCTAGTGACTCACACCAGTTTTTGAAGTGCCCAGCAGCAATCCTTTGATACATTATCCCTATCCATTTCCTTATTATCCTTATCTATTCAGTCTGGTACATGTAACTCTGAGCTTTCTGTATGATCTACTCTCAATCCTGCTAGTACCTCCTCACTCTTTCTGTGCATCATTTTTTCTTCTTTAGTTGACTGTTTCCTTCCAATTTTCCATGTGCTGCCTCCTTTCATTCTTACCTACTTGCATCCTTTCCACCCACCACCCCCAGTTTCCTCTCCTGAATCCACTTAAGTGTAATCTAAAACATACTGCTTGAAAGTGGAAGCCCAGAGAAATATTTGCTCTGGCTCTTACTAGCACCTCTCAATGCCAGTGAGCTCTGAGACAGTGGATTCTCAGCCCTGCAGTAAAATGAGCTTTTCCCGTAAGTTTAAAATTTGATTCTTTCTCACAAGCTACAGTCAAAGTGATTGTCAGCTCAAAAAGTACCTTTTAACTAAATTCAAAGGAATGCATTCAGAACAGATTTTTGAATTTACACCATGATAAAACTAATTACAATTAGCAGCTTGTTACTGAAACAGAAAACATCCAGAATGCCACAATATTTGAAGTTATATTTTTAAAGAAAAAACACAGATCAGAGAAAAAAGCTTCAAAGTCCAAACTGATTATCTTCTTAAACAGTCTTAATTGTTTGTAAGATAAATGGGAATGAAGAACTAGGGGAAAAAGAGATCTTGCAGAGAGAGTGTGATCTGCCAATAGCGCATGAGCTGTGAGTGATTCAGTACTGAATTGTCCCAAATTGTCCCAACTCACCTCCCAAATGCCACCACTGACCAGTGGACTGACTTGGCTTGTAGTGTGACAAGGGAGACTGAGAGCTCCCATTTGAGGTGGCTGTGGGATAATGAATGCTGCTGGTGGTTACTGAGAGCAGCTCTTCTCCTGAAATGTTTGTTCATCCTTTTATTTGCTGTTACTCATCTCATCCTTAGTCAGATGAAATGCAAGGTTTTGCAGTCACATGAGGTGAATTTCTGGGTGAGTCCCTTGACTTGTTCCACTGGCTGCTGGAGGTGATCTGCATGGATGCACTTTGTCCGTCTGATCCTTGCACTGTGTGTTGCTCACTGTGAGATCCAGCCCAGCCACAGCAGGGTTTGAGGCAATGTTCCTTGTCTGACATGCCTCACCAGAGACACCCCCTTGTGGATACCTTTGGCAGTAAGGGGTTAACCTCCCTTTCCCGAGGATCACTCGCGTTTGATGTTCTCCTGTCCTCGTGCTCTGCTGTGCATCCAGCCCCAGCTCCTTGGTACAGCCTTGGTAAGAGCTCCATTTCCAAAATGCCCCATGCTTAGGTCTGTACCCAGCAGCACGGCAGCTGGTTGTGCCAGGATACCCAGCTGGCCTCCTCCGTGGGCAGTGGCTGGTTGCCTGATTTGACAGTGTCTAGCCACACCTCTTCCCAACCCAGCCGGGATTGTTGGATGGGCTATGGGGAAGTACAAGCGGTGGCAGAAGAAATTAGAGGAAAGAAGGCACTGGAGGACCAACCCGTACATTCACCAGCCCCCACCACAGATTTGTGTCAAAGCATTAGCCAGGAGTGGGGCTTGGACCCCTAAAAAAAGGGGCTAGGGTGAGTAATGGGGAGACAAGGAAGAGAAGGGGAAGGTGGCCAGGCTGGTGAGGTGGGCCTGGAAATTGCATCTGGAACAAGCTCCCAGACTGCATCTTTCCCTGTGTGGTTGGACTTGGCGCAGTGCCCCAGGGATGTGGATTTTGGACACAGTCACAGCTTGCTTCTTCTCAAGCTGTGGTGTTTATGGCGTGCTGTGGTTTTGGCGCACAGTTCCTGTTTCAGCTTCTCTCGAGATGCGTGGTTTGGGTAAGAAGGTTCCCTGTGGCACGGGGGTCTGCTCCCAAAGTCCGAGGGCCGGGTGGGCATTGTCACTGATGACTTTTCCAGAATCCCTTTCCTATGAAGATGGAGCCAAGGCGTGGCTGCCCTGCAGTCCCTTCTGTTGATACAAGGCAGCTAATATTTTATTCCAAGTTGGACTAATGATGAAAATGTGCTGGACACTGGAAAAAGATGTCTTGAGCACACAAAGCAGCTTACAAGCCTAAGAAGCAAGGAGGAGGGAATTTTTCATTTGGCAGAATAACACGCATAGTGAGCGCTCTTGTTTTTAATAAGCTCACAAAGCTTTCTTGAAAGCCAGGGAATTTTTTTTCCATTCTGAACACATGAGATATTTTCATTTCATAATGAATGTATGTTACGTCCAACTTCCAGAAAGCCTTTCACGTGGAAAAAAAAATAGCAAAGAATATTTCAGATGCTGAAGTGAACAGGGTGGAAGTAATCATGAAACAAAATGCTGGAATATTTGCTCTGTGCTCAGAGATTGTGTGGCATCTTTTATTGTGTGAAACAGCACCAGATAATAATCATACGTGCAAATCTCTCAGACTAGGGCAACAGGGAGAGGAGCCAATCTCTGTGTCTCCATAGAGCTGGAAGAAATTTCAGATATTTCTGTTTGTCTGCAGAACAGCTGGGGACTTCTCAGACATGAATCTAATTAAGCATATTCCTTACTACAAACACTTCGAGTCCTATTTCTGAGATCCAAATGTCTTTCTGAAATGAAGCCTTAGGAATATTGCTTTCATGCAGCCTGCTTTTTCTAATTTGGTCTGGGCAAAATTAAATTACAGTTATAGGTTCAGAGAAAAATTTACTGAAGTCAATAATACTGATTGATATTTGGGTATCAGTGTAATGCCGTGCTTTAGTGATAGCTGAATTTAATCCACAGGCCCACGAGGGCTGCCAGCAGCAATGTGGGTATTGGATTGGCCAGGCTGGGTGACATTTGACATGCCTGGTCCTCTCCATCCAGCGGTGAGTGTCCTCCCCACCATTTGGTACTGGTTCCTGTCCCTACCTCCTGCCCTGCCCTGGGTTTGCAGGTGGTCAGGCTAGGACCAAAACTCATTGAATCTTTTCTTTTTTCTCTGCTTGCCACATCCCGAGGTTTAAAATAGAGCATTTATTTTCTCAGTAGAGAAAAGGACTTCCCACAGCAAAGGGCTTAACTGGAGCCATTTCATTCTGCTAGGATGTGAAGTGGTGTAAGCCCGGCTGCCTGAGCACAGTGTGAGCAGCCGGAGCTCCAGCCTGCAGCACATTCGCGCTCCCTCTGGCACTGGGCATACTGAGATCCTTCAGCTGTTTTCATGGCACAAAGCCCTCATGGCACACTCTCCTGCATGGCTCTGTGGACTGGCTGCTCATCCGGTAACCATGCCCAGAACATAGGACAACTAGGCTCAAATCAGCCCTGCCACCCCCTCACTGAGACCCCCCCCAGGCGCCCCAGCCCCACCACAGTTCTGCAAACCATTAACTTCCAGTCTGCAGCCACTTTGTTATAAACTCTGGTTTTCAAACCAATCCAGAACAGAAAGAACATTTCTGCTTGCTTTCTCCTGCTTGTTTTGTTTTGCGGCACAAGATTGCCACTCTGCTGTGTGTGGAAGCCCTCTCTGGAATTCTTGCAGATTTGAAGGAATCTTTTCCTGCTGGTACTGCAGAGAATACACTCATCTGAACAAAAATCTCAGTATTGACGCATTCATTACAGTTTTCATCTTTTTCCTGCTGTCTTTATTCCGCTCTTGATCCAGTTAAAGCCAAGCATGAGGCTTGCAGGAGGCTGGTCCTAGGCTTCAGGTACTGCTCTCTGATGCAGGTCACAGCCATGGCAAGGCTCATTGGCAAAGCCACATTCCCTCAGACCATCTAATGGAACTGGAAAAGACCAGATAAGTTTTCAGTCACATAAGCTTGGGTCTCTTATATGCAAAGTTGTCTGTGCTCCTCAGAGAGTTTGATTTGTGTTCATTTGCATGTACCAAGTATAGTGAAACCCGGTGAATTCTCCTGATATGTTTTCACTCCTGCAAGAAACATGATGGGAAGTGGACAATCCGATCATCTCCCTCCCAAATGGCATCAGTAAGTATCACACATATCAGATTAAACCCTTGACATTTTTCCAGCAGTGTGAAATTTGCTTGAAGATGCTTGAAAATTAGTTATAGATGTGAAAGCAAGGCTTGGAATAGGAATGAGAACACGTTAACCCTAAAACCAGTGTAATTTGCTTTCCCTGAAATCCTGATGTGTGGAGCTGGAGAGGCTGGCGGGGAGAACTCCCACCACAGAGCCTGGGGGTGAATAAGATGTGAGCCATGAGACAGAAATGCCTTTTGGCTCCTTAGTGGTGATGGACAGCTAAATCCTGCCCAGTGACCCCAGCAGTGAGGGGGGACAACATCTGGGAGTGCCTGGGTGGTGTCAGGTATATTCCTGCCCCGATACTGGGGTACAAACTCCTGTGTCAGTGTGGCCACTGGGGAGAGCTGCCCAGCAGCTTTGCACGAAAAAAAAATATACTTTTCACTTAGATAAAATCCCTCAGGGGTTGCTGCAGCATAGTCATCCACACGCAAAAGACTTCAGAAAAGATAAAGGTTGGGGATTTGAGGTGCTGTTGTGGGCAGGACTGAGCTTTTGATCTAGAATTTAAGTCAAGACTCTTTTATGTCTTACAATGAGACTGGTTTTAGTGTTTTTACTGCAAAAACTCACCAGCAGGTTTTCAGACACCTCTCCCCCTGACGTGCTGAAGCTGAAAGGTGCACTAGGGTAACGATGTTGGATTTTCCATGCACGCATTTGGGATCTGTCATGTCCTGGTGGTGACACCTCATCCTGGTACAGTAACCCCATCTGAGCATGGCACATCCCACTCAGTTCCCTTCAGCCTCCTCCATGGACATGCACAGGGCAGCAGTGAGCAGCAGCAGCAGCAAAAAGCTGAGAGACACGAGAAATATTGTGCATTTTAAGGAACAGACTAATTGTAATCCAGAGGATCTGTTGGGGCAATTACTCTGTTCAAAGTGGTTTCAGTGCCTCTTATTACTTTCTTCTGCATTATCCTCTTGCCCCCTTGGAGATGACCAAGAAGTTGATTGCAACTGCTGCTTGTGAGTGTGGCAGATCCTCGGGACCCATTAGGGATACAGCATCTGCTGGAGTTGCCATGGAGATGCCAAGGCTGATTGTAAGCCAGGTGAAGTGCTCCTGCTGCTGCTGGCTCATCCCTCCTGGGGGACATGGCCACACAGCCTGACACTGGGGTGGGAGGAACAGCAGCCTCAGCCTGGGCAATTGTGCTGCTGCAGTAATCAGAGCCAGGTGCTGGTGGCTGGAGCTGGACCTGTCACCAGAGCGGTGAAGCTGTTGGAAGCAATACAGACAAGCCTGAGATCTACATTTGCAAAAGGAGATGGGCCACAGGAGGGGTTCACTACACTGGATCTCTGTCCCAAATATCCTGAGTCCAGCCTTTTACAGGTTCTCTCTGGTTGGTCTCACTGACCTGGCCAGGAGTTTCTCCAAGGGAGCTGTGGCCGTCACTGGGTGTTTATGCCCAGAGGAGGAGGAGGTAACTCCTCCTGGGGTTGAGTCGTAGCAGTGAGAAATCTGGTCTTTCAAAATCTGGCAAGCACAGTGTGACTTGAAGAACAGCCTGAACATAAATTAGCTGTAAGCACATTTGTCTGTGGCAGAGGGAAGGTAGCTCTTTGGCAGCAGGTGGCTTGGCTTGCAACAGATATTCTGTCTTCACTTAATAAACATCTGTCAGATAAAAGGGTGATGCAATTGACATCAGGCTCATCTATTCTGAGATCTGGCATTTGGGAACATGGTTTCACTGCCTGGATTTGCCCGGAAGAGTGTACCATTTCATAGGCAGGAAGGTCCTTCACTGTTAATAAATTTTGACTGAGATTTAATTGCAAGATAAGCAGGTGCCCTCTGTGCCCCAGCTTTTCACTGCAGCCACTACCTGCATTTGTGGTTTGCCAAAAAAATCAGACTTGCACCCAGTGCTGCCCTCTCCTTTCAGGGTCCAGTTTCAGGAGAGCCCATCAGACCACTGGGACACTGACTGGGGTGTATCTGCTCTACGGATGCCATTACTTTATCTACATCCCATTTTTTATATATATATATATATATATCTCCATATATATATATATCTCCTACTTTATAGATATCCTACCCTGACACTATGATCACCTCCTTTGAAAGTTAAAGCAGTTCTTACATATTTCAGTCATCAGAGTGAAGGTCAAGAATCCTTTTTTTTGTCTTCTTCTGAGAATGGTAATGGAAAAAAAAATATTACCAGATATGAAAACAGGGTCAAAAAGCTGCAGATAAATGGGACAGAGCATCAAGTGAAGTGACAGGAGACCTAATTATGGGATTGAAGCTATGGCATGAAAAAAAAATCTCACAGGAATTTGTATCTCCTTTTTAGTTGTTTTTTTTTTTTTTCTGCAAGAACTTTGGATGTTTTTTTTCTTTTCTCACCTGAGCGTTTTAGAAATCAGTGTATTTTTAGCTCAGAGTTGGAGACAAGGACCAAATGGCCTTGGCATTAAACATTTCAGTTGTCCAAAACCAGTTGGAGAGGTGTTCACGTTTCCCTCCTTGTATTCAGGACTGGGTGACTGACCCTGGAAATGTGGGGGAAGTCAAGGAAAGCCATTGGGCTTTTTTCACACTATTTTAAATTGGAGTTTGTAATCACCACCACCACACGTCCGGTTGTACTTTTTACCATCTACTCACTTCAGGTGCTTAATTTAGAAGGGCAAAATTCTGTGGCACCAAGATATTATACCATGATTGCAGCAGTCAGTTCATCCTTGCTGTGTGTGGGTGGGACATGGACCTCTGGTGGGAGGTGTTCCATGGCAGGGGAAGTGGAACTGGATGATCTTTGGGGTCCTTTAAACCCAAAGCATTCTATGATTCTGTGTTTGCAGAGTCACATTTGCGTGCCCAGGCGTGACCGTTCACATTCGTGCTCAAGTGCTTGCCCGTCCAAAGGTTCAAACTTGCTGGTGCATATGGCATTTGGCGGGATAGATGGGTCAGCCAGCCACAAACCTCAGAAATTCAGGCTTCTGAAAGCCTGAAATACAGAGACACACAGTCTGAGGGAGGAAATTAGCAATCAGTTTAAGGTTGAGTTGAGAAAATGCCCCCCGTGCCTTGTGCTGTACTGTGAGAAGAATAAGAAGCGTGTGCTCTGCAGGTGGGCAGAGGCCTGGGAAGATGCCGGTGGACAATCCATTTGCACAGTCCTGTGCTGGGAAAGTGATGGTAACGCATCAGTGAGAGGGAAATATTATTTTGTGGGTACGTAGTCTGCTCACACTGCTCCTGAGGCTCCTCATTTCCCAAGGTGCAATGAATAAATAATGCAGTATGAAAATGAAGGCAAGGTGGTTATTGGGGCTGTTAGATGGAAGCACATTGGGAGCTGACTTGAAACTGGCTATTCTGCCTATAGTTTAATGTAGTGGCTTTTGGGAACATCAGTTCTCTGGAAAACTGTGCATGCTGGTGGAGAGAGGGTGTCACACTGGTCCCAGAACATGCTTATCTTTAGGAAGAGTACGGGGAGATCTTTCTTCACGTTGGTGAAATGATTACTGCCTTATCATTCAGAGCTTGAGGGATATATCCATGCTGTTATTATAAAATGTTATTTCTTCACAGTTCTTCATATAAAGGTGGAGGCTGTGATGTAGAATTCCATGTGCGTGTGTGCAGGAGAGAGAGAGCCTTGTGCCTCTGTAAATGAAAATCCATCTGTTTTCTGTGCTGGAGGTGGATGCTCAGTGCTGGGCAGAGGCTACTTGCTCTGGTGGTCACAGTGAGCAGCGGCCAGTGAAGGTGTAAAGCTGCAGGCACCAGGAGTAAGAATCTTGCTGTACCTGTTTAAGGGCAGAGATGTGGCTCCTCTGGCAATGCCCCAGCTCCTAAAGCTGCCTGAAGCAGCAGCTCAGGGTCCCTAGGAGGTTCTCTGTTTCTGCAGCAGAGCTTGTTGCTGGTTCTGTGGGGAGAGAACCCAGGTGGAAACAAACCAGGGCCATGCTGGGGTGCTCACACCGCTGTTCCAGGTCCACAGGACAGGACCTCGGGCAGCCTCCTCCCAGCGGCTCATGGAGAAACACTGGCCCCAGGCAAGGCCCTCAAACCAGTTTCTTTATTCCCAGCAAACTCAGGGACTTGAACTCCACTCTGATGCCAACAGGCAGGGAACCTGCTGATGGTGCTGGAGGAGATCCAAAGCAGTACCAGCACATCCCAATCCTCCCAGTCTTTATCCAGGTGTGGAGCTGGAGGTGCCTTTTTTGGTTGGTGGCTGCACTAAAGTCTTTCAGGCTTTAATGACTTCTTCAATGACAAATGGGTGAGTGGGGATTTTTTCGGAGATGGAACCTTCCCTGCCAAGAGAAGAGTGACAGCCCCTTGTAGAGACCTAGGGGAACACTGTGAGCTCTCCATCTAGCAGGTTGTTAAAAAATCATTTTCATGAGAAAGCAGAAATCCTGCTCTTAGAAAGACTGTTTCACTTGCTAACCAGTGTCTTCCACTTCCAGCCAACCCATGCCACGTGGAGGATGCTCTGATTGTCTTGCCAAAAGATAGGCCCAGGCCACACCAAGGGGAAACTATTCCTGTAGGCACCCGCCCTTTTGTGTTTTTATAATGAACAAAACCTCAGACTTCTGGGGTCCACATGTGCAGGGATAATGGCACATTTTCTTCTCTGGACAGAGGATTTACCTCCTGGGGAGGACCCTATTCCCAAGCACTTGGTGCTTACGGCATCTCTGGTGTTTGATCTCTCTCTCACTTGCTGCCTTCAAGCCTTGGCACAAGCTCCTACTCAATTTTCTATTATTTTTGCCCATCCTTTAGCTTGTTTCATTCCTTATCCCAGTTTTCTCCTGTACACGTGATTGAATTCAGTACTGCTCCCTGCTCAATTACGGGAACTCTGATTTTAAAACTTTGTCTCCTGTGAAAAAAATTTGCATTACATGTGGAAATAAAATCGAAATTTAAATTTCCTTGAAAGGAAAAATGGGGTTTGAGCAATTTTCATTGTAATCTTCATGTCTTAAAATCATCTCAATATTCTAGCAATAATTTTGGGTTGTTTGGACCTGAAAGAATCAAAGTCTTTCTTTTCTGACAAGGCTGACAGATGCTTTGACTGATGATAGCAAAAATCAGGTCTTTTAGTCTAAGAAATGTTACAACATGATTTGCATACAAACAGGGACTGAGACAAGCTCTTGAAAATCTCTTGCACTTGCAAATCCTGACATTGGAGACGAATAAAAGGAATTTTATTCCCTGAACCCAGTGGATGCTCAGCAATAATGACATTGTCATCAACATTGGTTTGAAACTCCAGATTATGAAAGTGAAACTGGGAGATTTTTGCCTTCCCCCCCCCAGACAGGCTCTCCCCACCCTCTCCCAGCTGTTAACAATCCAGGAGCATTAAAGGCAGGGATCTCTGGGCCTACAGTGAAGCCCCATGGGGAGCTAGCCTTGTTTGCTCTAGCTCTCTGTGCTTCTCAAATCAACTTCTCTTTGTATCTTTTGCCATAAACAATTATGTTCATAAATATGCAAAGATTTGCTTCCTCTGAGCAAAACTCTCCACCGTCACAACTGGGCCAGATGGTGAAGCCAGGCACGCTTATTCCCAGCACTGTGAATTCCAAAATTAACTGCTAGAAGGCCAAGTGTTGGGAGAGGAGGCTGCTCTGGTGTGCCTGCCCAGGAGGCTGCCCACTGCCTTGCTGTGTGCCCAGCAAGGAGAAAGCTTCTCCCCCTTTCACTTCCTCTTCTTTGCCTTTCTGCTTTTCCCTTTCCCATTTATTTTTCCCTTTTTTCCCTTTTGCCCTTGCCTTGGTTTGAAAGATAGGTGTCTGCCAGAGGAAGGCAGGAGCCTCCCTTGGAATGGAAAATGTAACCCCCTTCCTTCCAAATTATTATAATTTTGAAATTAAGGGGCTTTCAGGTAAAGATATGAGAAATAGGAATAACAGTTCTTTACTAATATATATATAACAAGGCAATAATACGGAAATACTGGCTTAACCTGACAGAGTCAGGATACGACCTGACACCCTGCCAGGCAGGGTGATGGCTGCGGTCCTCTTTGAAGTGGTTCTGTTGAAGCGGTGATCCTGTAGAAAAGTCTGGTCTTCCTCTGAAGGTCCAGTGGTGGTTATGTAGCTCTTGTCCTCTGAGAGTCCAATAGGTAAGGGCTGCTTGTACTGTTCTAAACCCCAAATTATATCCAGGTGGGAATGCTTAGTTCCTCCCCATGGGTGGAGTATGTCACAATGGGGTGATGGAATTCTGTGAGTCCTGCGGTGGGTCTTTGACAGCCCATTAAACAGAGAGAGCTCCCAGCGGGAGTTATCAGGGATGAGTCATGGTAGGAGATAACGAGCACTGCCCCACCTGCTTTAACAGCTTGAGAAGATGATAATAGAATACATACTTTTGGTTACATCTTACATTGTAACCTAGGACATCCCTTTTTCCTTTTGCATTTCCCTTTATTTACCTTTTCCGTTTCCCTTTTTTCCTTTCCCTTCAGGCTGGCAGGCCCCCCCAGTGCTGCCAGCTGACCCATCTCCACCCCAGGTTGGAGCCACGCCAGCACTTTTGGAAGGTCTCACTGAGGTTCCCCACACTCAGACGCTGCTGTGCCGAGGCCTGGCCTTCCTGACATATAAAAAAATTGCCATTTCACCCATGTGTTACCCAAGGATGAGGTTTTCATTTAACTCCTCAGTGGTGGCTGAGCAGAGGGGCATAGAGCTGCAGGGGGGGCACAGGGCAGCATGGCATCTGCTGGACCAAAATCTTGAAAATTTTCATCTAAGCCATGAGGATTTTGCAGTGACTCTCCCTGGCTCCTCTTTCCTCCCCTGTGGCCACATGAATAGTGAGCAGTGTGAGATGCAAGTGTTTCATTCAACATTTTGAAACTGTTACAATTGTCTATGAATTTAGTAAAACTTCCTAAATATTCACAAACTGCTCAGCAGGCACATGATGAAGAATGGAGTGGGTTGGGGGGGCAGGATTTACTATTTTGAAGAGTCATCACATAAATTATTCATCAGCCCTAATGTGCCCAGCTGTGTTTACTGTCCTGGGCCAGAAGCTCCAGAGGCTGCTGCTCCCAACAAGGAGCAATTTTGCTGCTTTGGCTTTTGGTGGGGAGTCAAGGTCAGACCTAAGCCAGGCAGATGGGGCAGGAGGATGGGGGGGCTCATTGGAAGCATCTGACAGGAAAATCTCCGTTGGACGAGTATATAAATGGCCTTTCCAACAGGCCCTCTGTGCATTGTGAATGAGCAGTGATAATTATGGAATTGCAGCAGCTCCAGATGTTTTGTGTATGTTTCAGTCTTCATTTACTTGTTTTCTGTGCTGAGTTACTTGGGATACTGAAAAATGTAAATAATGAATATGTGATGAGCAGCAAGAATGAATCTCTGCCCTGCCTCCTTCTTCCAAAACAGCTAATTAATCTAAGTACCAAAATAAAAACTGCTTGAGTCTGCTCCAGCATCAGCCATGAAATCATGCTCATGAGCAAATAATTGACAACTAAAGCCCAGCTTACAGAAAAGAAGAAAAAAACTCGATTTGTATGGAGCTAAAGCTCTATAGCAGCAAGGATCTAAGGGAGGAAACAACTCTGATAGAAATTGCTGGCATGCAGTGCCAACAAAGCTGGCTCAAACCCTGAGCCACTGGTTCAAATCAGAACTCTTTTGCCAGCCTCCTTCACCCCAGATTTTTAAGTTCCTTGTTGTTAAAAGCATCATTGCGGTGGAGGTTTGGAGATGGGGAAACTGAGGCACGGAGCGCAAGCAAGGCCGGCAGCCAAAGGCATCCCTGTGTTTCAGGTGGGAGTGGATTGCCTGACTGGGTTTGTTACAGAGCAGGGCACGTGCTAATATATACATTGCCTAATACACACTCAGCCTGGCTTTCTCCTGGGTGTTGGTATGGGATCCCAGTCCAGAGGGCTGCGCTTTTGACTGCAGGAATTACATGGGATATATATACATATACATAGAGAGATATAGTGTGATCTGATGTGTGCTCTTCAGAGTTTAATGCTTTATTTAGACTGAATTAACTTGCTTCACAGGGCTTTGTTTATCCATTTTAATAAATCATCTCTTCAGCTAAATCTTGCCTTAAGAGTTGATCATATCCAGAGCCTCTAAGAGCACGGGAGATATAAATATTTGCTTTTACACTGGGAAAACACTCCTGAGAATGCTTTAGCAACTGACTGGGTTTGCCTAAAACAGGGAAACTGGTAATTTGCTGAGTGGTTAATAAGAAGTGAAGAAGCAGAAGGGTGAAGTTGCCTTTGGTCACTGACCTTAAGGCCAGTGTCCCATAGGTGGGTAAAGCCTGTGACCTGGATTCCTCTGCTCCTCCCAGCTGAGGATGAAGCCTGGACGCAGATGAAGCTGATGCCATAACATGAAGGGAACACATAGCACAACACTGGAGTTCATTGTCGATGGGCAGAGGCAGCAAATTAAAATAATTTAAATTTTCTAATCTTTTTTCCCTTCTCAGAGATCCAGACAAGCATTCTTGGCACTAGAAATGACTATAATAGTGCCTTCCTTCCTTCCTTCCTTCCTTCCTTCCTTTCCTTCCTTTCCTTCCTTTCCTTCCTTTCTCTCCCCTGCACTGATATGTCACAACTTGTGGATGTTTTTGGAAAGGGGCCCCAGCTCTCTAGGACTCTCCTTTGTACCCAAACCAGATCTGAATTCCTAAATAGTTTTAAGCATCTAGGTTGAAAATGTATTGCATAAAAAAAAGGATAATCTTTAAAATAAAATCCTCTGGAACTGCTCTTAGTTAATGAGCTTTTCCAGACACGGAGGATGGTCATCTAATAGGTGGCACATAATCTTCAGGAGAATGAGGACAGCCTAGATTTCAAGAATAGCGTAATTATATGTAAATGCAAGGAACTGGGAGCTTTTTTTAGCCTGAAAGAGCAAAGTTCATCAGATAACAGGGCAGTTCAAAGCCCAGGAGCCCAGACTAGCTGGAGAGGGGGTACAGCAGCAGTGTCAGGTGGGTGCTGCCAGCCCCATACTGCACAGGCATGGAGTTTTGGGGTATTAAATTGTGAGGGTAAATTTGTGCCTGTTTCTCAGGAGCACTCAGTCTCTGTCAAACTGATGTAATTAATTAACTCCCCACTCAGTGATGCTGTCCCTCCCTTCATCAGCAACTGGGTTTTCAAAGCCACCGAGTGCTTTGGGCTGTGCCAGAGCCACTTGGGCCTCTAGCAAATGTGGGATTATCTGTGGATGATAATTTCCAGACAAGGTGCTGCTGAATATTTCTAACTTTACACTTCTGATCACTGCATCTTTCTGCAGAGGCTTTGCTCATCTCATTATGATGTATCTGCCAGGTTCAAGGCTGCGTGGCTTTTGGCTTCCTGAAAAACAAGCCTTATTGTGCTGGAAGCTTCCCTGCACAACTCTAGTGGCTTTTGGGCCATCTTGTCATGCTGGGGCATTTCAGGTGTTGCAGGGACCTTAGGGAGCCCCCCATGTCTGCTGGGGAACATGGATGTGAGAGATGCTGTGCTCCCACTATCACGAGTGTGATGCAAACCTTGGCTTTGCAATGGAGGTTAACACCAGCCCATCCTGTGGTAACAGTGGGTGGATTTTGCCACAAGGACTTTTTGGAGAAAAAAGGGGGGAAAAAAGAGATATTTTACAGAAGAAAATTGTGGTAGCAATAGACCTGATCAGATTTAATTATTTTTTAATGCGACAGTGACAGTGTGCCAGGCTGGTTCTGGCAGCACAGCTGTCTGGGGGAGCCCAGCAGAAAGCTTCCCACTTGGCCAAACCAGGGAAACTGCAGGTGACCCCAGGGAAACAGGGACCCACTGACGCTCATCGTGAGCTTTAGGTGGTGTCACGTTCACTCAGTTCGGAGACACAAAAGCAAACATCAGCACGTGTCCCCTGCTTCCACGTGCAGTGTGCACAGACAGGGGAACCAGCAGGGCCAGATGGCAATGGAGCAAGATTTTACAGACTTGTAGCTCCATCCCTCAAGCTCAGTGGGTTTGTCAGAAATGGTTAATCATACTCCAACTGGGCTAATCAGAAAAATATCTTTTTTTTTTTTCATTCATGTGCCTCAAAGTGTACTGGACTTCTGGAGCCCCTATGAAAAATCATAAGGGTTTGGAAGCTGCATTTGCATTTACTGCTGAAATTTGTACCAACTCTGACTTTCTTAGAAAATGTGATCTGACACCTTTCTGTGGTGCTGGTGAAGGGTCCAGCAGAGGGGAGCATCACCCGACAGACTCTTTTCTCCCCCATTTGTTGCCCATCTGTTCCAATTCCAGCGCTGCATTAAAGCTGGGGTGTACATCAGTCATTGCAGGGATGCAGAGATGCTCTGCAGTGAGAACCGAATTTTGAAGAGGTGCTTCCAGCAGCAAAACCATCGTGTGAACAGAAGCACTGTGCCTGGGATTTTAGTATGAAATTGCATGTGCAGAGTGCTGCAATTCTGCTGCAAGGAGTCTCTAAACTTGTTCTGTTACCCCTGGGGAGAGGCAGCAAGCAGGGAAAGGAGAAAGGCTGGGGATTAGTTTTTTATCACTTGCTGAGCAATCCAGGCTCCTGCTGCACAAGGGCAGCTCAGCTGTACAGACAAGATTTGTTGTGCTTTTAATCACTGACAATGAATTCAATTGTATATATTAAATTCCAATTATATAATAACCTGTAGTTACAGTGTCATACTTGTCGCTGTAAGCAATACCCCTATCCAACTAAGCAGGTCTGTTTTGGAAAACATGGAAAAATCTATGAACTCCTAAGAAAAGGCTGTTATTTATAAATTTCAGATTAATGGTCTTCCCCAGTATGCCAGAGGCCCAGAAGGGATTTCAGCTGAGCTGTGCTGGCTTTTACCAGGTGAAGATTTCAAGACAACCTGGAAATGTTCAAAAGCTGTGTGGATGTGGCTCTTGGGGATATCCTTTAGTGGTGAACATGGGGTTGTTCTTGCTCAATGACTTTAGAGGTTTTTTCCAACCTTAATGAATCTATGATGTGGCTTTTTTAACAACAAATAATGGGTCCAGGGGGTACCACACCAGGTCACCAGCCCTGGGGAAAGTGTGTGGTGTACAGGAGATGCTCCTCCACCAGCTTTCCCTGCCCACCAAAACCATGTCAAGGATGGAGCTGAGCTGGTTCTTGTGCTTTTATTGCAAGACCAGCTCAGTGAAAATCAAGTTTTCTACTCACGATCAACCAACACTCCTTAAGAGCAAAAAACATACACGAGACTCTTCCCTTTGGATGAATACTTCCATTTATTCCAACTGGAAAAAACATTTTTTTAAATATATTTAAGTATTATTTATTTTTTTTTCTTTTTAAATGAATAATAATTATCACATTGTCCTTTACAAACAACAGAAAAGTTCCTAGCAATAGTCTGTGGTATGGAGACATCCATCTTCCAGATTTTTCTGCTGCTTTGAGTAGGCATGGGGGTGTCCCTGTGTATGTCCAGGGCTGCCAGTGCCATCCCTGCATCAGAATCCACATTCCCAGGGTGCAGGAAGGGGCTGGCCTCAAGGAGCAGGGACACCCTGAGGTGCCAGCAGCCCATGGGGCAGGGGCAAGGGCAATGCAGCTGGTTACGCTCTCAGCCCTCCTGTGGCTCAAAGCCCAGCCTTATCTTAAGCCCCTCAGGTGCTTTGGGTGCCAAGAGCCCCTTTTGCAAACTTGCTCCTTTCTGGGAAGCACTGGGACAACCTGACCTTTGCTTGCAGCTGGGACACGCTGGGATGGCAGAACCCTAATGGATTAAAGCACACAGAGAACAAACTCACATTCCACCGTAATACAACACAGCTGAGCCCTATGTAGGGGCCCTCTGCCACAGCGAGAGGATGTCCTGGCCCCCCAGGGGACAAGCCCTGGCCACAGACAGCCCCAGAGGGGTGAGGGCATCTTGCAGGGCAGGAGGGACCCATGGGGAGCAGTTTGCAGGTGTTCTCATACGTGTTATGCAGGAGGCAATACTGAGACTTCCACTTGGTAATGAACAGCAGTTAACATAACCCAGGAGACTAGAGCACCATAAGACAAGTCTATATTCAAAACAACGTCATGCCGACATCACACAATTGCACCATTTACACTTTATTTACTCCAAATAATAGTTCAATGTTTAGTAACTTCAGCGTTCTCTACAGAGGTGTGAAATTCCTTCTCCGGCTTTGGTAATTTACAATGTTGCAGACATTTGGTAGTTCTGTTCTTTCCTATGTAATAGTAATAATAATAATAATAATAATAATAATAATAATAATAATTATAATTATAATTATAATAAAAAGAAGTCCTTTTTGCAGCTGTCAGGGTTCCTGTATCTGACTGATGGAGTGTACCTGCAAATCACAGGCTTCAAAATGCCACCGAGGCCTCGTCAAGATTTAATGAATCAGAAAACGTTCTGTTTATTGACCAGGATCAAAACAAATGAACAGGAAAAAAAGAGTTAAAACAAAAAACCCCTCAAAACCAATGAAAACGCAAACTCTCACTGATATACTTAAGGAGTTTGATGATGAAATGGAAAGGGGGTCCAAAGTACTGTTTGGTTAGCTCTGACTGAAAACAATTCTGAACATGCATGCATTTTCCCAGTGACTCCTAAGATATAGAAATTCCTCTGATATTACAAAATACAAAAATATTTTCTCCAAACTCTCATTTACATCGCATTTACAACAATCGTGGAAATAACTTAACTCCCACACTGTCCAAGAGACAAATCACCTACCAACATGGCTAATGGAAAACAAAAACGTGGTGGAAAGCAAAAGCTACTGGCAAACTGATGCTGAGAGTCAACAGTGGCAATCAAAACATACAGACAAACAGAGCTCAACGGGGTGGCAGTATTTGGGAGAAGGAAGAGGAACTACTAGGTAAATATTACAGGCTAAAGTGAACTTTTAAAATTTGTATCTCCAAAGTAAGATGTGCAAAATATATTCACCATGCCCAGGATTATGACTATTTATAGAAGCCAGTCTACGACCTTCTTACAAATCCCTACTCTTCTGGCCTTTCTTTTCTTACAATAAAAGCACTTACATGATCTAAAACAGTGCAAGATCGTGAGTTAATTTACATTCTCCCAAGGTGCCTGGCAAGGATGCCATTAGGATATGATACAGTTCTTGCTCTTCTGTCTTTTCCGGCTGTGCAACTGTCCCCTGGCCCCCACCGTGGAAGACTTGGGCATGCTGTATGAGCCGTATTTGTGCAGCAGCTCCTCGCTGGTCACGTATCGGAGGCGGGCAGGCTGCGGAATCGGTTCCCCGAGGAAATAGCCCTCGTTGTCGGACTCTGAAGAGGAGGAGCAGGTGGAGCACCAGTCATATTCGGCGAAGTAGGGCCCCCATCTCTCACCCAAGTGGTTCTGCAAGGCAAGATCTGACACCGTCCGGGGACAGTGGCCGTAGACATCCCTGCGGGGACCCTGCTCCATCGTCTCCCTGCAGCTCCTCTGGTGCATGAACGGGTCATAGTCATCCCTGGCTCGGAGCAAAGGTCTCTCCTTCAGGCGGTAGCACTGCTCGCTGGCCAGGTGCAGGGCGTTGTCCGAGCGGGAACGCCGGGAACGCCGGGGCCGGTGTGGGCGATAGTGCCGGTCATCGTCTCGGAGAGTGGCTCTCCGGCGTGTGCGCTCGCTCATGGGTGTGTGCCTTGGGATCTCCTGCGCCCCCAGCTTGCCTCCGGGCACCCCGCTGCCATAGTCAAAGCTCTGGTGCAGCCGCCCCTGCAACGGCCGCTCTCGGTAGCCAAGGGGGCTGGCGAGGTTGTGCAGGGTGGGCTCCATGTCCTGGTACTGCTGCACCGACAGCAGGCTGCGCACGGACTCGGCACTGCGGAACTGCATGGAGGAGTTCAGGGTGCCCATGTTGCTCATCTTCTCTGAGACGTTCATGCCTGAGTCTTTGCTCAGGTCAGGCATGGAGAACCTGGAGAGGTGCTCCTGGCGCTTGGCTCCACCATCTGCTGAGAGGCCTTTGCAGGAAAAGGGCAAAGGGAATAAAAAAGAGAAGTTAAGAAAGAGAATTTTCTGTCAGCAGAGATGCAAGGTGGAGGCTGGTTTTGGCCCAAGACTTTTGCTTTAAAAAGTAACTCAGTGGTATTGATCCTGTCCTGAAGAGCCCTTTTTAAGAGGAGGACTTTTATTTTTTTTAAAGAGCAGGCAGTTCCTCCTTTGGGGAAATCACACAAATTTAAGGTGTTTTGAGTTGGACTCCAAGCTGCTTTTCACGACTTTCTTTCCCATATGTCTACACTGTCTGTGACTTGATAGGAATAACCAACGATGCCAGGGAGACATCATGCGTCAGAGGTAACCTGAGGCCTCCTGCACACTGAGCTAACTAGGGTGCCATGATCCAGCACCCACAGCTTCTGCAATGACAACACATTTTGGAGGACTAAACAACGTCAGGGGCAGATGAAAACGGGGCCACTGACTTAATTCAGGGTTGTCACTATGCTGCATCTCACAGGTCCCCTGAGTGACATCTGTAGAGAGACTGAAGTTAGAGTTGAGTTTCCCAGGAAGCAAGAAAGCGCCCAAGCACCAGAGGGTCTGCTGGGGCTCCCTGTGAGCAGCAGGACAGCGCAAGGGTCAGACTATCCCTGCAGATATCCAGGGAGTTGTGCATGGGCAGGAGCCAGAAACATGAGCTCCAGCTTGATGGGCTGCCCTGCTTGGGAAGGTGACCAGGAAGGTGATCTCTCCAATGTGCCAACAAGCCCTGAGCTCCTGCAAGGTGCTTCCCTTCAGCCCAGGAAGCCTTCACCTGGCAGCAGGGAAGAAGTGAGGTGTCTGCTCAGCACCTGCCTGTCAACAAGAAACTCAATGCATCCCACAGTGCCCTAGTCCTTGGCTTGTTTTATGGATGTTTCCTGACTATTTTCTGACTATCTCCCTGTTGGCTTCACAACTGGTAGCAGTCAGTGGTTGCACTGCAAGCTCAGGACAAGATGTTTTGCAAGTTATTTCAAAGGAAATCTGTTTCATCCCAAATCAAACGCGGAGTGTTTGCTTTGGCACCCTTCTCCCTGTCCCTCTCCGACAACATCCCGGTGCAGACCCAACGCAGAGAGCTGTGCGTCGTCAGCAGAATTTCCAACATGACGCATAGCCTTTATGCAATCACCGAGAATTTATGACTTTGTAAATTAATTATAAAAAATAACAACCCAACCCACAATTCAAGAATAAAGCCCTTTTTCCCTTGACAAAAGCTGCTTGCATTTCATCAAGAGCTCAGCTCCTTTGGCATTAGCTGTTGCTGCTAAACCTGAGCAAGAACAAGGATTGCTGTCACTAACCCCATTCATGAGCTGCTTCAGGGTTTCCTTGGGCTCAGCCTTAAAAAGATCAACAGATCCTGCAAAGCTGGGCAAGTTTTTCCAAACCCTGCCCTCGGTGGCACCAGGGAGAGCTTTAGCCACTACTGGCCCTCACGTGGTTTGGTTTTGCTCCCTGAGTCCCAGCTCCTTTGCTTTTCTGCTGTTAATGGGGATGTTTCTGGAGTTTATGATTACAGAGGAAGGTAAGGTGAAGGTGATCCCTGAACACCACAGGAAGAGGGAGAGGCTGGGTTAAGAAGGAAAAGCCATGTTTTGTTTCAAAAAGGACACACTTTTCAAGTCAACTTCATGCCTTCTTTTTTCCTTCCTAAGTCATGCTGATTTTGAGTAACCAAGCCCAATCCCGCCCACTGCCCTTTGGAAAGAGCCTTGGATGGACTTCCTGTCCCCTCTGAAGACCTGCCCACCCACACGCCACACTCCCATTATGTTTCTCCTCCTCACTGGAGCTGCAATCTTCTGCCTGTGAACCCAGTGAAGGCATTTACCACATCAGGCACTGCTCCCCATGTCCCTCCTGTGCCACTGTGGAGGACCCCAGCAGCCCCTGGGGAGGGAAGAGCAACTCGGTAACATGCGCAAAGACTTCCTGGAAAGCCAGAGCAACGGTGGGACTGCTGGCAGAGCTGATCACAATGAGAGTCATGGCTGTTGACAGCCCAATGTGGTCTTAATCAGATCTGTCAGACAATAGCTGACACCAAGGAAAATGAGCCCTCAGTGACATTTATGCAGCCCTTCATTAAGGGAGCAGGTGCAGCTCCACAATAAGAATGAGCAACAGCAGTGCTGTGCAGAAATACAGCTCCAACACCACAGGATGCTTCTGTACAGATTGATTTTGGCAACATCATTAAAAAGGGGCCGACCTTGTCCCACTCACAGGGGTGTGGGGTGAGCTGGTGCTTTGCTCCCAGCGGATGCCCATCCGGTGCCCATCCATATCGGATGGTACCCGTGGGTCTCAGCTGCCCCTCACAGCCATCTCCCTCCTGTGGTCCTGCATCCAGCAAGAATAAAAACGAGTGTCTGGGCACAGGCTCTGGAGACATGGCAAGAGTGAAACAGTATTTTCAAATTAAACTAGACATATCTGCATCCTTCACATCACAGGCAGAATGATGTGGCCAAGATCAAGCAGGACGACCTGGAGGGAAACCTGTTTCTTTTTCCGCAGAGTAAAGCAAGCTGTGATAAGCTGTGATTCCGGCTTGGGAAGGGCAGAGCCAGAGCTTCACTGGTTTAGTTTGTGCAGGACAGGGGTCTCCAGCCCCTTACACACTTCCACCAGACACCCATGAGTGCTTTAGTCTTTTCCCCTTGGAAGTCAGCATAGGGCAGTGAGTTCAGACAAGGATCCTGTGAACGGCTCATGCTCAGAGTATGAGGTTTAATCAGTCCAGGGGATGTTTCTGGCTGATCATTCAGACAGCTTGATTATAATTAAGCACAAATATTCTAAGATCTTGATTTGCTGGGAAAATGCTGATTGTAAGAGGAATCCAGCACTGAACATGTCCATCACCATTGCCAGCACACAGAACTTGGGGTGAGATAGAGCCCATGCTCAGGAGGCTGATGTAAAGCCACTCCAACATCCAGTGGCTTCATTTCTCCATATGACAGAGTGGAAAAGGCTCCATGCTGAGGGCAAAATGTGTCTTCCCAGGTAGACTGGACAGGCTGCACATGCACAAGCCTTTTTTTGGAAGCCACGCTTGGAAGTGACCCAGCAAGCTGTGCGGCTGGGAGAGGGAAACTTCATTTTATCTGCTCATGGTGACAGTGAAGAATTTATTCTACTCACTCAGGAGCAAAGCTGTGCTTTTCCAGCTGAAGGCACTGAGAGCTCTGCATGGCTCTTACGATGCCCACAGCAGGTTCCAGGTCCAGGATGCAATCTATAATCCTTGCAGAACACAAAAGTGTCTCCCGGCTGAATTTTACATTTATGCCAAGGCATCATGAGCGGGGCTAGGCCCAGATTAGTCTAAGGTCTCTAAATGTCCCTCTCTATGGCTCTCTATGGAGCCACAAGACCTCAAGAGGCATAGTGGGAACAAGCAAAGAGTGTTCCAGTCTGACCGCAGCGAGATCAGGGGATAGCAATAACCATTTGTCTAAAAAAATTTCATCTAGAAAACGTAACCTGGGAATAAAGTTTGAAAGAGCAGAGGTTGTTTAGTCTAGAGGAGAGAAGGCTGGAGGGGATATAATAACAACCTTCAAATGCAGAAAAAAATGCTTGCAAAGAGGAGGGAACACATTATTCTCCAGGTCTGCTGACTCCTGCAAGGAAAGTTTCAGATTGGAGAAGAAGAAAACTCTTCCTGTGTAATCACAGCAGAAGGTGACTGGGGCAGGCTCTGGTGCTGGAGGGTTTCCCTGGCACCTAAAGGCAGACACCTGCACATGCAGGGTGTCTCCAGATTCCTGGTCCCACACTGCCCTGGATGGGGTGAAGGTGGCACGAACCCTTCTGGAATTTGCCGTTCCAGAGCTACACCCATCCATGAGGCCCCATCTTCTTGAGTTACCAGTATTTATGTACAGCTGTTGCAGCTCCCTCTTAATGAAGTGTTTCATCTGGGAACACAGCTAATAAGAGACCAAGAGAGCCTCGGTCTGGAAGAGCACACATGGTGAGACCTTACCATGCAGCCCTGACTTTCTCCTAACAAAGAAATCTGAGAACCTGTTTCCCAAGGTCATCCAAGGGAGCAGGAGCCCTGCTCTGGCCCATGGCGTGGGATGGTTGTTACCACATCACCAAGACCATTCCAAGGGTGCAAATCCAGGGATAACGTGCTGACTCCACCAAAATTTACTTCTGCACAATGCTCTGAGACACTGAGCACATCCATTGCTGGCTGCCCCAGAGGCTCATGCACTGGAAGAGATGTCACTGCTGCCTCCAGCATGGTGCTTCAGCCAGTGGAGCTTCAGTCCTGGAGCCAGAATGGTGCCAGCACCGCAGCACATGCAGACACAGCAGGTTTTTCTGCCGCCGCTCTCCACTGCATGGGGCTGCCAGGCTCAATATTTCACCCCGGAGCCATGGAAACACACGCTTTTCCAATGAGCACAAGGGAAAGCTGCAGCTCGGCTGTGGGTGCTCGATATAGAACTGGAGCTAGCTGCAGTGCCGAGAAAACCAAGCAGGTTTCTGGTTAACATTCAGGCTTGCTAAGAACACATTGTACCCTCCCCTCTGAAGTCCTTCCCCACCCCTACTGAGAACCATGTTTATCCCATAAACACTGCCAAGGGAAATAACACCCCAATAAGCAAAGCGACAGCACAAAGATACCCCTCGTGAACATCACCTCTACAACCTTGCCACAACAAAGCACTCGGAGGCACTTAAATCCCACTGTGTGCTTTGCTAAACAGGGGCTGCAAGTTGCATTAATTATGAATTATTAAAGCGCTCGGCAAATGACAGCAGAGAGGCTGCAGAGAGCACGTGGGCTGGGTGTGAGGCTGAGAATGGAGCCCCCCATGAGGGGAAGCAGCTCCCAGCCCCCATTAAATCAAACTCCCTGTGAAGCTGTGCTAACACGGGGTGAGCCAGCATCCCACTGCAGGAGAGCACCAGCCATGGAATGCAAAATATCCTGACATAGGATATTGCAAGCAAACAGGGCTGTGCTGACGCTTGCTTCTTGCCTTTACATTTATCACAGCTCTCACCACAGAGCCCTACAGAGGTGCCTGCCAGCACCAAAACCTGGCACCCAGCCCCGACAGCCAGTGTTTAAATGCAGCTATAGATGCACAGGAGGGGACAGCACGGCATCTCTTGTGTCCGGCCCCCTGTGCCAGAGTCTTCTCTCCCACACAGCATCAGGCATCCTCACCACCCCTCAAACAGGGTTTATTTCAAGATCAATTCGTAGAACTAAAAAGAAATTTAAGGAGAATCAGCCTGCACAGAGCTTTGTTTATAGCTCAGCCCCGTCTCACTTCTGAGCGACCTCAGGGTGTGCAGAAATAAAGCAGAACCTTTATGTAACTGGAAATCATGGTAAGTAAACAATTTGGGGGAAGGCAGAGCCCCCAGCAAGTGGGTCACAGCCCCACCAGCCTCCCATGGTGTGTCCCCATGGGCGACCCATGGATATCATTGGGTATTTCCCACCCAATCAGTCCCTTCCAGCTTGGTGAAAGAAGTCCCTATGTGGGTGCTGTGGGGAAAAGGGTTGTATTTTAACCTGGAAGCCCCCCTATAGCTCCTATATCAGCACTCCCATCTCCTGCCCCCTCCCCAGCTGATGGCCGACAAGCCATGTTGCGGATGATGTGCTATTGCTTCCCCCAATAACATCTCCTTCCAGAAGTCCATTTCAGTTCTCCCTCTGGTTTGCATTACTCCACATGCTCCGCACTGTCCATGTGTGACATCGAAGGGGTAAAGACATGCAAGAGGTTGGCCCCCACAGCAGGCACACCAAAACTCCCATTGTTGAGTGGCAAAAGGCAAGTGAGGGGGAGAAGAAATGTTCCTGACAGTTTTATGATGGTTTGGCATTGGGCCTTTGGGGTGGAAAACATTTATCTTCACATTGCTTTTTGAAATTATCTGGCTTGAATTAGGGACTGTTATACCTGTGCCCCAAAAATGCAAGAATTCCCCTCAGGGATCTCATCTTCCAACTTGGAAGCAGTTTTGTGCTGGCTGTGTCTGGGGGAAAGAGAATGATAAGAACATGGTGGAGAGCCGGGAGCCTCCTTTTTTCATAGAAAAACTCAGGAACAGCCAATGTGTCATTTTCTGGATCGCTTAACTTAGCTGGAGCACTCAAGGCAGCTGCTCTCTCCAGCCCAGGGGAGAGAGAAGCTCCCGTGGGATGCAGTGCTACTGAGGACACAGGGAGAGAGACCAGCATCCAGACCCCTCATTGCCCTCCCTGAGGGTGTTCAGGAGCTGCTCCCAAGTCCCCAGTGCAGGAGAGGCTGGGTTAATGTCTCTCCAGAAAACACAACCCGGGCCCTTAGTCAGGGCTTGTTCTTACCCTCACCTGCCCTGCAGCTTTTAGCTCCTCCACAGGCAGAGGAAGAAAAGGGACTGGAGACAGATGATGCTGTCAGGTTACTCTGCAGCTCATACGTGCAGGGATCAGCCCTGTTCTCTCCACTTTCTGGGTATATCACAGTTGTTGTCTAGTCCTGGAAAAACAAACTATATGGGGCCTTTGGGCATCACACAACACAGACAACAGGAGCAATGTGTGCCATAAAAGTGAAATCACATTCCGCCCTGTAACAGCACCAGTTTAACATATTTTTAAACTGGATTTATGCCTGTGACAGATGCTCCCCTTACCCAAACTCATTTTCTCAAGGAATCCTTAAAATCTGTTTCTCCTTTTACATACAGCAGTGTCACCATTCAATGTGACTTCTACCTCCAAAGGGCTCCTGCTCTCTGCAAGCAGCACACAAAGACACTGTTCCCAGAGAAGGACATTTAGCCTGCAACTACTTTCTTAAGTGGGCTATTTGACCAGCTGTCATTTTGTGGAAATAACTGCTTGGAATCAGCAGAGATCCACTCTTTATTTCTAATTCCACTGCCAGGCACATGCAGCAACTGCAAAACCTTTCTGGAGGGAAACACAAACACAGGGAGCAGGGCTGATGGACCAAGTATCTTCTGGGAAGTGATTAACCCCTGGTAGGATCAGGCTTCTCATCACGAACAAACCTTCCTGGACAAATTCCATCTTAGCATTGTTCCAATTGCTTAATGCAGGGAGCTACAAGGCAAACATTGCTACAGGATCAACTGGTTTTTGTTCTTGCTATTGCCATTAAAAAAAAAAAAAAAACAAAACAACCCAAAACCCCCAAAAGTAGACAAAGGGAGCACAATATAAAAGATAATATAAAAGAAAATCAGCAAAAATTAGCTCCCTCTTGGAAAACAGGCTGAGAAATATTGTTTCCTTTTTGCTTCTCCATCTAATGGCCATGTAGGAGGATAGTCTCCAAGAAGCTGTAGCAGATTGGAGTCTGTTGTAGCCTTCAGCTGATAGCAGAATAGGGATTTTCAAATAGAGACATGGAAGGGAAGGAGAGACGCCTTCCACCAGCAGGAGACTCTGCCCTTTGCCAGTGGATGTACTTAAATCCCATCAGCATTTGTGGCAATTACACAAGCGCAAACCACGAGACAGCAGAGACACTCCCACCTAGTTCAAACACCGACAGAGATTACAAGGAGGGTCACAGCCACCTCTGCCACTTGCATGTCTGCTGGTGCACTACTGCCCATGGTGACAGCAGAGCACAACCCAGCACTGTGAGGGCACATGCCCAGGATTAACACGGCGTCTCACCTCTTTACTAACGCATAAGGAATTGGCTTTAAAGCGATTAAACAGAGCCTTTTGGTAAGACAGAAACCTGGGGTTTTGCAGGAGATTGGGGTCACGTAGATCTTGACCCACAAAATGGCTGACCCCAAAATGTTACAGGGAACAACATCTGCTCACGGCAGGCAGCCTTCCGGCCAAAGGACAGGGATTACCGCTGCACAGCCCTGAGTTACCTGCATTACTGACTGTCTCCAGCTAATTAGTAGTTAAGTCGTAATAGAAACATCACAGCAAAATCTGCTGCCAGGGAGGTACCAGCTTTTAACATGTGTTCTCCAGGTCAGGGACTGTTTGCCCTTCAGCTCCCTATAAAAAACAGAATGTTTTCAGCGATGCCATAAAACCTTAGATGGATGCAGTGTTAATTATTTCACTTTATAAGGTGCAGCATCGGTAGCTCAAAGGGACTTTGTATGTGGATGCCTAGGAGCTTCTGGCAAAGCAGAACTGGAGGATGCAGGGTGGAGGACATGGGATGAGCCAGACCCCTGGGCTGTGTTTGGGGGGAGCTCTGTGAGGAGCTTGCTCAGCAGGGAGTGCAGGGATGGGAAACGCCAGGCAGCGGGGTGCTGTGCCCTGACATCGCCTGCCCAAAAAGCTGCTCTCTCACAGACCTCATCCAGGTCACCAAATCTCCCTGTCCTCAAAACACTGCCAATTAAATGGGATGATAATTGTGTCCTCCATAATTGCAAACATGGCCCTGGGGGAGCTGCCTGTGTGAACTAGGGGCTTCTGCAGTGCCCCTAGTTCAGCTGAGTCAGCTCCCAGAGCAAGGAAAATTATTAGAACCTTACGCATTAATAAAAATATTATCACCTCACTCTGCAGAGGAACGGTGAACACTCACTGCAAGCCCCATCATGCTGAGCATCTGCTCCAGAAAGCAGCGAGCCATTAAGGCAGTCACTGCCCCTGAGGAAACTCAGACTCTGGCTCTGTATGGAGGATGGGTGCCTTTGGAAGGCCTCCCTCCCAGCATTTTATAAAGGGGTTTCTAAAATGAAAGGCAGAATGATTTTCACTTTGATATGAAGGCCTTGCCACATTTTCTGTGTCTTAACCTATATCCCCAATAACATGTTACACTTCAGCTCCAAAGCATGCAACAACCCCTCCACTGCTCAGGGATTGCTCATCCAAGCTTGGGGTTGCTCAAGACTCTTTGTACTGATGGGGTTTACACAACACAAGTTTTCAGGAACACAAGAGGCTTTGGAAATGTGGAGCTTTGCTTAGGGAAACCCTGTTTTGGAGAGCAATTCCCAATTCCCTCACCATTTCACATCTGTTTCTCCTCTGTGTATATCTGAGGCTGTTTAAGCAAAACCCTTGCCAGCTCATTAGCTTCTCTTCTGCCCTCATTTTTCCACTTGCTGGATAGGGAGATCCGGGCTGAAACAGAGATCATTTCACATCCTGGCATGGGGCTGGCAGCTTCGCTAAACAAACACACCAAACCCCGGGTGTGGGTGAGAAGGCATGGGTTTAGCAGAGCAAACCTGTCCATCCAGGCAGGGCAGAGCCCAGAACTGGGATTCAGGGGGGCTCAGCTCTCTGTGGGCTTGGCAATCCTCACCACCCATTGCCAGCATCCTGTGGGGGCTCCTCAGGACCAGGTACAAACACCCCACAGGCCACTCCCTGCCAGCAACAAGGCAGAAGGGCTCCATCTTGCAGGGGTTCAGACACGGGACCTGCCCGAATCCAAGCAATGCTTGGCTGGAACAGAGAAAAGCCCAGGGAGCCGCAAAGAAAAAGCAAGGCAGTTTCTCTGGTGAGCAAATCAGGCTCAGTATTCTCTTTTCCAAGAAGTTTTGCACTGAGGGCCTTGGGAGCTGTGGTGGGTGAGCGAAGCAGCGCAGGCTGCAGGAAGGATGGAGCCTGCCCAGCCCCAGCTGCAGACCAGAGCCGCACGCAGACACGTCCGTGCACATACGCCCATCCCCGCAGCCGTGAGTGAAACCCAAACATGTTTGGGGTGAAAGGACTGAGAAATATGACCCTGGGATATGCTCGTGAGAAATGAGCTCAGCCTGATGGGACAAGCATCTTGCCTGGCTTTCCCCTGCAGTTTCTACCAAGGGGTTGTGGGGAAGAGGAATTAAAGAGCTGTGCATAGAGGGGGAGGAATTTCTTTTAACTAGTCATGTGCTTGAGGACTGCATAACATTCAAAAGGGGTTAACTGGGCCTATTTCAAAGCATTTAAAAATATTTTTAGCCCACAAGGGCAGCTGACAGCAGTCCTTCAAGTGCTGAAGGCTGGATTCTGCCTCTGCGTTAGCAGCTGGCCTTGATTTTCTCCCTCCCTTCACAAAAGGGAGGATTAAAGAGCTTGAAAACATTTGTTCTGAGCTGCACAGAAAGGCCAGCCATCTATAAAGCCCTGCACTTGGTAAAGAAGCAAGCAAATGGAAAGGAATTGTCAGGCTTGTTGGGACCAGGCTGACAAGCCTGTGTCACCGAGCGGTGGCCCCCAAGCTGTTGGTCACCCTCATATTGGGAAGACACCGGAACACAAGGGACTCAATTGCATGGAGGGCGTGCCGGGGTGGTCTCAGGGTGGCAGGAGCAGAGGTGACATACCTGTAGTGTTGGAGAGTGCGAGGGACTCCATGGAGCCCCGGGGAGTCTGCTCGGTGGGCGTCAGGTCCTCTGTGAACTTGAGGGCATTGATGGGGTGACGGGTGCGGCACTGCGACGTCGGCATCCCACCCTCCTCTTCCTCTTCATACTTGGAGACTTTGAGACTTCCTCTGGTCTCTGGGAAGCTCTGGTTGGACATATCACTGTAGCTCTCCTGTGAGCAGAGCCTCCCTGAGTAGTAGTCCTCTCTGCAGTCCTGGATGAAGCTGCCACCGTGGCTCTTCATGGCCAGCGAGGAGCTCCTCTTTGGGTTGCTGAAGTGTTTCGCCCATAAATCTGACTGCGAGCCCGGTACCTGGGTGGGGTTATAGGAGGTTCTTATGTTGCACTGGCTGAGAAGTTGCAAGGGGGTTTGAGACTGGCTTTGCTCCATTTTGCCCCCGTAGTGATAGAGCTCATCCCGGCTCCTCCACAAGTGGTCCCTGTTGAGGCTCGGTGTCTGGCTGGCCAGGCTCAGCAGATCCATCTGCAGGGACAGTGGGTCCACGTCAGTAGAGAGACGGTTGGAGGTGACCTGCAGCTGGTTGCAGGGGCTGCGGGCCCCCTCCTCACCCTTCCCCTTGTTCTTGCCGATCTTGGCACTGCGGCGGGATTCCTTGGCTCGCGCGCTCTGGAAAGCCGAGTCAGAGGAGTCAGAGCCATTGGGGTCATCACCAATGCTGCAGGCCCTGGAGCAGAAGATCTGCCCCTGCTTGGGCAGAAAGGGTCGTCCCAGCAGTGACTTCTTGCACTGGGCGCAGCAGAAGCAGGTCTCGGTGGCGTGCCAGTGCTGGCCGTCGTACGTCATCTGGCCCTGGTCAATACCTTGAGGGGGAAGATGCACAGTGTCAGGGTCATCTAACACTGCACTTAACACCTGCATCAAGGTCAGGCTGGATGGGCTTTTGAGCAACCCGGTCTAGTGGAAAGTGTCCCTGCCGAAGGCGGGTGGTTGGAATGAGATGACCTTTAAGGTCCCTTCCAACTCAAACCATCCTATGAGTGGCATGCACTCAGCCTCGCTCTTGAAAGCCCTTTTCCAGGGTTTCTCTGATGCATGACGTTAATCCCATTTTTAATTCCTCCCAATTCTAATTCCAGGCCTTTGCTTGGGAGTTACTCAGTGTTGGGAAAGGCAGCAGCACCATGCCTCAAGCTATTTTGTATTAAATGGGAATATTTCCGATCATAAAGCAAAGAAATGCAAGAAGTTCTCCAAAAAGTCCTTGAAGCAAAAGTAATATGCTGCTTATTAAAAAAACAAAAAGCCTCCAACTATACTAAACCATAATGAGGAATTTGTGCTGCCTTGGTAAAAGTATGTAACAGAGCAGACGACATCCCTGTCCCTTGCTGCTACTGTGGTCCCATCCTAACTTTATTTTGGCTTCTGAGGCCACTTCTCCAAAAGAGAATGGAAAGAGCTGGCCTCAGGGGTCAAGCACACACCCTTGCCTTGCACCCAGCCACATTTCCTGGGTTGCTTCACCAGGCCCACCGTGGGTTCAGTAAAGGAATTGACGCAGACAGTCTGTCCCTGACAGCCAAACCCCATCTGCACAGTGCTCTCAGTCAGAGCCGTGAGCAAAGCTCCTGAGGTTTTAGTTATAACGTTTGCACACTTGTTTAAGCTGCTGTTCCTGGCCAAAGCCCTTGTTGCCCTCATTCCCTGAGAAAGTGCCGTGCACGGGACTGGCCGGCACGGCAGATGCTGCACCCACATGTGCACAGCACGTGCCTGCACACCCGCTGTGGGGCCAAGTGCTGCCAGGTAACTTATAAATGAACAGTATGTTAATGGTCTGTTTCATTCCAAGCTAAATTAGGTTTAGTATAATCGTTTTTTTCCTCCTCTTATAGTGAGCAAAATGCTTTTATACAGATGGGAGTGCTACACTTGTGGGCAAAAAAGAGACAAGACAGTGGGTGGGATTTTATCAGCTCCTTTTCCACTGCCCAAAGCCATCTTGCAG
This sequence comes from Mohoua ochrocephala, assembly GCA_013398855.1. NCBI lineage: Eukaryota > Metazoa > Chordata > Aves > Passeriformes > Acanthizidae > Mohoua > Mohoua ochrocephala. The sequence continues at coordinate 41,617 of VZTA01026987.1, forward strand.
AGGAAGGAGTGCAGCCTCTTTACTCCATCCTCACCTACCCAACCCAAGCCTTACAAGACTTAATCACATGCTTACTTCTGATTTATGTAGCTGATAGGCACAGTGCTCAGTTCACTACTATGAGCAAGACCTGCAGCAAAATGGCTGCAGTCCCTCCTGTGCTAGAAATGTGCAAATATGCACAAAACCAGACATTTTACCCTGAAAACCTGACAGTCAGCAGGCTCCAGCAGGCCAGTTGGAGTGAAGGACAGCAGATGGGAGAATCACAAGAGAAGGGACCATGCAAGAAGCATTAACAGCTGCTTCTTCACCGTTCTGCAGCTGAGCTTTGGGGAAGGATGTGCTGCAGGTCACAGCAGACGCATCCTCCAAGTGCTTCACTGAAACCCTGAGTTTCCCCTCCCTGTGCCATCTGGCTGCTGCACAAGAGCAAAATGGTTGTTTTCTTTTTCCCCTGCAGCGCATGAAATATTTGAACATGTGAGCTCACCTCCATGGACAAAGGAAGGGCTGCCTGCGTGCTCACGGTGCTCAGCCAAGTGGCAAAGGGGGCTGGGGAGAGCAGCAAGGTGCTTCCCAGCCTACCCATCTTCCGGACAGCTAGCCCCCCGAATGAAGTGCATTTTAAATCACTGTTCTAGAAACATAAATTGACCCCGATGCACTATTTCTTTCTGTCTGAGAACATCTATCTGCAAGGTGATTGAAAAAGGCTCAGAAACAATAATGATGCCTAATGAACAAGCATCTTTGCTAACAGTAGCTCATCAAATCATGTGATCCTTTGGCAAGCTTGGATGGGAAAAATCTGAGTCGAAGAGCCAGGCCGTTTACAGGAAAATGAGATTTAAAGGGAAAAAAACATGCCAGAGAAATTTTATTATGCCAGAGAAAGCTTTCACTAGCTGCCATTGCTCCTGAGGTTGCCCTCTGATAATCCTCCCCTCTCTGACTACAAAAAGGGGGATGAACAGTGGTTTGACCAAATAAATCACCATGTTACCTCCTTGGTGGGATGGGAGAGAGGCATAAGCACATTTGGTTGCCCCAGCCACGCATAGTTCTGCCCTCAGCCCCACAGCGTGGTCAAGGACTTAATGCAACAGCTCCTGTCAGCAGCAAGCTCCCCAGCGGCACCGTGCCCGCTGCCCTCCTGCACGTACCGATGTGCTGGGCGCAGGTGTCGCAGTACTCGGCGTACAGGGACTCAAAGCAGCTGCAGCAGTAGGGCCTCCCATCCTTCATGATGTAGCGCTGCCCCCCCAGAACTGTCTCGCACTCGAAGCAGCAGAAATGCTTCATGTGCCAGTGCCTCCCTTCGGCCTCAGTGCACTCGTCGGCAAAAATGATCTGGGGGAGGAAACACAAGCGTGGAGCAGAGTTGGTCAGAAAAGGTACCTGGGATGCAGACACCAACCTTTGTGTCTCCTGCTCGTGCATGGCAGCTGTGCCCCTTTGTTCATGCAACCTCCAAATTTTACAGCTAACTCTCCCAGTCCTGCATGGGAAACTCCCATGGTTTGGTTTGTGGCGGGGCACCCATCATTTCTTAGGAAAATCCATTAAAATGCAAATTCCTCAGAAGTGCGTTAGTGCCCAGACTACGAAGTGTTAAGGCAGAGCTGCAGTAATGTGCTCGTAAGCTCATCCATCAACTGGAGAGGTCGATCAGGGTAATAAACACACTTATATACAACCTATCGATCTGGTGGGCTTCTGAAGAACAGAGCAGCTGCCTACTGGAACACATTTACCCATCTCTGAAACAGGGACCTGACCACAAAGGATGAGCAAAAACACAAGGAGAAGTGGCAGCTCTCTAGAGAGGAGAAAAGATGGAGCTACCTTGACTCCTCATCTTGAGGCTACCCCAGCCTGGTAGCAGGTATAAAGGTGATTGCAGTCATTATACCAGTGGGGAAACTGAGGCACAGAGCACTGCTATGGATGACTTGGAGAAGCAGCCATCTAAAATGTCTTCAGCAGATCCCACCCTATCTCAACTCCCAAAGCCAAGCCAAGGGAGCCAGCAGCCCCAGATCTGCTCCCTGGTTCTCCACCCTGGCACGGGGTATACCAAAAGTTTTCCCCTGCAGATCCTCCTACCCCTGAATTATTGTTTCTCACAATTAGCACTTGATGTTTTAGGGGAAGAAAAGCATGCTGAAGAAGGAGCTGAATGAAAGAATTAAATGAAAATTTGCAGGGATAAAAAGTACATGAAAAAAAATTACCCAGCCTAAGCCACAAAGAAATAGAGCCAGTCGAATGGTTAGGGGTTGTTTTTCACTGGTAACACTATGAATTTAATTGGACACATACATCAAAGCTCTTTATATTTGAAGTGCATATAGTCTTGGATATTTACTATTACACGCTTGCAAAGATGGAACGTGGTATTTTAGAGTACATACAGTTTTCCATACTGTGGTTTTCATAACTTTAAAAACCAGAGCAATCTCCTTCACCAGCCTTTTAAACAGAGACTGTCACTTGAGAAGTGCTCAGAGGTGACTCTGTATGGTTTTCTGTATTAGTTTTGTATTCTATTTGTTCCTATAGCCTGTTAATCGCCTCTCTCAAAGCCTGTTTCAGCTCGGCATGTACTCAGACATGACCGACTTGTAAGAAACACAGCACTCATCCCACTGGGGGCTGCTTCTGGGGAAATGGAGGAGAAGGGAGGATCGCCACACCCAGCTGGGCTAAAATCACACAGTATGGGGGCTGTGCTTCTACTGGAAACACTCATGGAAACCCCCCAGCTTCCTGCATGTAGATGAGGTCCTAACTCAGAACAGTTCTAGGCAGACTGCAACTAAGAATACCTGAAACCTCAGGAAAAGCTTGCTTGAACCCTTGGCAAAGCCAAGCCATCAGATTTGGTGTGTATGCCTTCATGAAAAAGTCAGGGACAGAGGGGAAATGCCACCCAAGCTTCTTGTGCCACCCCAGCGGGCAGCAGCGCTCGTGGCAGATGCCGGCTCTCACCTCATCGCACGCAGCGCAGCGGGGCTTGAGGCACTCGGCATGGTGCCTGCCACAGTAGATCTTCCCATCCTGGTAGAAGTAGATCAGGTCGACCAGCAGCTCGTTGCAGACGCTGCAGATGAAGCAGGGAGGGTGCCAGCAGACGCCGTGTCCCGCTCGCGAGGCGAAGACAGCCATGTCCCCTCCATTGATCTGGCCGCCGCACTGTCAGAAAAGCCGGAGATTAACAGGGGAGTGCGACTGACCCCGCTGCCACCCATCACCAACCGGATGCTCTCACGATCACTTCCCTGCACAATTCCAGGAGCTGAACTGACAACTCCATGTCAAATATCCTGAAAGGTGCCCTGACAGACCCCAGCACTCGTACCTGGCAGGGTCATGAGCAGATACTTGTCCCATGAGCCTCATTAAATCATAGAACCGTGTGACTTGGAAGGGACCTGAAGATCATCCAGTTCCAATCCCCCTGCCTTGGAGGAACCTTCCACTAGACCAGGTTCCTCAAAGCCTCATCCAATCTGGCCTTGAACACTTCCAGGGATGGAGCAGCCACAACTTCCCTAGGCAACCTGTGCCAGTGCCTCAACACTCTCACAGGGAAGAATTTCTTTCTAATATATCTAACCTAAACATGCCCTCTGTCAGTTTAAAGCCATTCCCTCTATCAATGTATGCCCTTCAGCTATATCCCTCTTCAGCTCTCATGCAGTCCCCTTTAGGTACTAGAAAGGTTTTAAAGGCACCCCAGAGCCTTCTCTTCTCCACGGTGAACAGCTCCAACTCTCTCAGCCTGTCTTAACAGGAGATGTGCTTCACTTCAGTGATGCAGGTACCAGTTCATCAGCCACTACCCACCTGCTCACAGATGGCTCCTGTCATGGTTACAGGGAATGGCCGAACATTGCCTCTCCCTAAATTTTCTCTCTTCCTCTGGTTGCTGAAGAGTTTGAGCTCTCTCTTCTCCTCCTCATCCAACGAGTTGCAATAGCGGACCTAAAAAACACAAGTGATGCTCAGTGCCTGGGGTGTCCCTGGCTCGCTGCCCAGTGAGGCACAGTTCCGCGGGCCCTGCAAACCTCTGCCCTTGGCTCGGGGGAGGCTGGGAAAACAAAAGTGTATAGGCTTCAGTCTTCTGGGGTTTGGTCAGAATTTCAAGAGGTGGAGATGAGGAAAAAGGCAGGAGAAATGTTGCTCTTTGGGGGCTCAATTTGTAGAAAAGTGTTAGAAGCTGGGTTCTCAGAGTCCCACCCAGACCCGCAATTGGACTGATGGTTTTCCTGCTTTCTCTGTCAGCCTCCTGTGGCAGAGGTCTTCATAATATTCCACTGGCATTTCTAGAGCACAGACCCTTTTCTCTGCACAAATGATGGTACGGGAAGAGTTCCAGTGACTTGGGAACTATTTTTCCAGCACAGGATCAAGCTTGCACATTTGCAAAACCTCTGCATTGCAAGGTAATAAGGAAATAAGTAAAATAAAAGGATACAAACAACAAATGATGCAATTTCCCTGAAGCTTATAAAACTCTGATGTTTTCCTGGCTATTTCCATTCTGCAGGCTTAGCTCTTGGCTGGTTGCATTTCAATGGGGAATACAACTGAAGAGCCAGGGAGGTCAAATGTAGCACCAGTGCTCAATCCACTCTCCGTTACTTGGGAGAGAAGGCTTATGGAGCTGAGCAGGGTTATTCACATGAGCAACCAGCACACCTTGAATTTTCAAAGGAGCAAAGTGAGCATGAAGGGAAACTGGATGCAAAATCTGCCAATTTGAAGAAAATACACACAGACTCGTGCATCCAACTTGCAGGAACACAGGCTGCGGTAGCAGCATTTGTGTGCGCTTATTCTTATGTTTTCTTGCTCAGAGGCTGTAGGTTTCCAGCAGCTGCCAGGGAAGCAGGCAGGCAGGTTGGTGCTCGAGGGTATACAGGAAGAAGCCCCTTCCTTGTGCCTGGAGCTCCCCCCATGCTGACAGTGCTGTGCCCGTGGCACCCAGCCATGTGCAGGCAAACTTGTTAAAATCTGACTGAGATCAAACAAGTTACCTGCATGCATTTCCCAGAGCGGCTTCTTCAGAAAGTAGCATGAAAATAATTCTTTTTGTTTACACAGGAAAATTTTGTGGGTTACCAGAAGCCAGTGTTCTCATTGTTTAGAGTGACGTCAAAGACCAGACCCTTTTTGCCGCCTCACACCATTCTTGCGAGACGTAAGAAAGTTTATTTTGCTCTGACTCGTTTTGACTCAGCCTGCGGCCTCGCAGGTTCTCCCAGCTCACAAGGCTCAGCCCGGCTGAAGCCCCTCCTCAGCACACTCACTCCCACTCCCAAGGTGAGTCGGAAGCAGCACATGGGAAAAGGCTTTTGCAACTTTGGATCTGTCTCTAGATAATCTCAACAGCATTCCAAGCCACTCTCAACAGGGCCTTGGCCTCCAAGGGCTGAGAAAATGCTTTTATTTCAGACAACTGAGGAAAGATGATTTAAAAAATTTTAACTTTAGAAACAAACAACTCCCCACCTCCAACAACCAAAGCAGGGAGCAAATATAGCAACTTAAATAGCAACATGACCGAAATTCAAGTAAATCCCCCTGAAAAGCAAAAGGAGTTGAGAAAGGAAAGCCAGGCTTCCCACAAGCAACCCCAGGAGGAGCGTCCACTCCCCACCTGCAGCTCTGCTGATGTCCAAGGACATTTTTTGGATACTGACCTCATTGTCATGTGGTGGCAGCTGGTGAAGAAGTTGCTTTATGCGAGATTTTTCTCCCGGGCTGTTGACATAGGGAACCTTGTCCTCAGGCAGGCAGCTGTAGTACTGGTGCACCTACGGAGCAAGAGAGGGGATTGCAGTGGGGTTCCTGGCCGAGCCCATGCCCCTGTGCCCAGCCAGCAGCCACCCACTGAGGCAGCAAGCGCCGGGTCTTCCCAAAGATTTTGAGCAGGGAAACACAGCCAGGAGCTGTTTCAGGTTTGTTGTCTTTTGTCCTCCGAGGAAGAGGGGTGGCAGCCCCGGCAAGGTGGGCGCATTACCGTTTGCTCAGTCAGCCTCCATAGCGTGAGCATTGCGCCGGCTGCGGGGATGTGTCGGCACCTGCCTCGGCAGGGAGGTTAAAAAGGCTGCGCCCCGGCAGTCTCCGTGTTGCCGGCTATCTCAGCCTCCACCTCCATCAAACCCCTCCGGGCTTTTTTCTGCAGCAATTTGTGGAAATAAACAGCAGATAAAATCTGTTGGAAGGCTTAGTTTTTCTCTTTCGTTTCAGAGTGTGTAATTAAAATCAGCTATTAAAAAGGCTGAGGAACGGCGTGCCTGGCACTGGGAGCGCAGTGCAGCCTGGAGAGGAAGTGCACCCTGAACCCCAGCGTCTCTCCTCTGACTGCCACACCTGGGATGTGTACTCAAGGGCCGGGCCAGCACCGGGAGGGGACTCGCTGGCTGAGGATCTGCTCCGAAATGGCCACGGTGACGTTGAACAGCTGGGAAGAACCAGGAGAAGGTAAAGGTAAGGGAAAGCTCAGCTGGGATTGGGATTCTCTGCAGCCCCAGATGCCTCCAGAAGCTTGGGCAGAAGGAGAGGGCTGGCTGGCTTCCTTAAATCTGCTCTTGGCTAGAGAGATGCTACCTTTACCATGGTGGGATTAGCCCCAAGATGCTCCCTCAGCTCTCAGCAATTAATTTTGGAGTGGCTGCACTGCCTGCAGCTTTCACAGGGCTTTTCCCAAACGACACTTCCTTTGCAGTAGTTTCTGATTAGCTTTTTCCCTCGCTGTATGCTTTGGACTTTGGCCTAGAAAGCACCACCTGGGCTGGCTCCCTCCAGAGAAGCCCTCTCTGCCTGCACAGCCCCACAGCATCTGCAGATGACAAGCTGCTGTGGGTCACTGGGAGGAATGGGGACACGGGCTGGTCACACAGGGCTGGCTGGCAGGGGAGCTCACCCACGGGCTCGCAGGCTGATGGGGGGTGGCAGTTATCTTCTACAGAAAGAAATACCTTTTTATTCTAGAATAACTATCCAAACCTAGCTTTATTCAGGAATAATTGCTCTGCATTCATCTCACACTCTGCTCTCATTCAGAACTACCTGCGAGCAAGAGCTGCTCTGGTGATTTGCTCAATTTATGGTTCCTCCCCAAACTGATGTCACCATCCACCTTTCCTCATTATCAGGTTTTCCAGAAAGGGAGATTTTAGCAGATTTCCACACACAACTCCACAGTGCTGATGACAAGGGAACTGCTCGTGTTGCAAAGCCAAGGAACATGCTGAGCATATGCCACTGCAAAACCCTACATTTGTTTTGCTAAGGCACAGCAGAAACAGACCCACCAGCTATGGAAACTGTCAAAGAAAGAACGGCTGCGAAGTATTTTGCTATGTTAAAAAGAAAACAAACTACGTATATTAGAATACTTACTTTGCATTTATAGAGCATCCTTCATCCAGGGACATCAAAGCACATTAAAAACACTAAAATTCTTATGACATGCTACACAAGGTAGCAAATATACACATTGCAGAGGCCTAATTGCAGCATCACGATGTTAAATGAGCTCCCTGAGTTCATGCAGCGAGTCTGTAGCAGAGTTTGCAGTTGAAAATCTCCCAGCAATGCCCCACCTGCCACACCATACCCTTTCCTGGGCTGCCAGGCTTCCACACTGCCATGCTGTGCCTGCCCAGCCGGCACACACTCCTGCTGGCTTCTTCTGCCAAATTCCCCACGTGCGGAGAGGCTGCTCGCTGTGCCCTGTGCTCACATTGGTTAGCTTGTGTTTTGATTTCTTGCAATGAAGTTTTTTTGCCCACCCAGTTCTTGAAGTTGGTGGAGACCATAAATTACTTTTTTTTGAAGAGCCGCCAAATTCCTAAAGCAACGAGTCCCAAGACGCTCACCCTGGGCAAAAAAGCAAGGATGGGAGCTCTTCCTTCAGCTGCCTGGGTGCTGCCTTCCCAGAGCACAATCCAGCAGGACGTACGTGCCCAGCTCCACTCCTGCTTCCGTTGGGAAGTTTTCCATTTAGTCTCAGCAGGTCTGCAGGAACTGGTTCCCATCACACCAGCAACATAGCTTGGCAGGGATGGGCAATTTGGTTTGAGAAGCAAAACAAAGTAAATACAACAGGCTCCAACCTGTGTTCTGTTGCCTGAAATAACCTGAAAGGGTTTGCTTTGGATCCACATCAGCCAAGGGGACCTTCTACAGGAGTGCTCATGGAGAGGATGGAGCAGAGGCAGCTGCCAATCCTTGTCCAGTGCCTGCGGAACATCTCATGAGGAGAAAATCCTTACGCCTGCCAACGGCTTTCTCCAGCCACTTGGGGAAAAACTTGAACCAGAGGGATGCACAGATCCTTTTACCTGGGACATCACTTCTATCTCAAGAGATCCATCCAGAGGGTCTCAGTCATCACCCAATCCCATGGCATGAACCCAGCTCCTTGGATGAGAGACCCAAGACTGGGAGGGACAGGGTCATGGGCTGCCAGTGTCCCTGCCTCTGTGCCCAGCTGGCTGCTGACAGCATTTCTGACCTGGTGTGAGAGCAGCTGGCAGCTGGGCTGGCACAGGCCCATGTGATGCTCAAAAATAAAGAAGGAAAAGGGGACTCTTAGATCAATGTGGCTTTTCAGGGAAAAAGCCCGAAGAAGGTGTTAACTTGCTGGAAAACTAAAACTGTTCAGTCTGCACTTCGCTTTTGTACAAAAGGTCACTGTTTTATGCTAAAGTAACTCCTCCTCCATCCAGCTCTGGGTTGCAGCACGCACAAACCTTGTAGCTGGTGAGCCTTGCAGAGCCAGGGCCAGACCCCTCACGCGCTGGCTGATGGCTCCTCACGGCCCTTACAGGCTCTGCGATATAAGTTACACCCAGGTAAGGATAACAGTGCGGGCAATGACCTTGGAGAGATAACATTTCCCCTTTAAACCAGGCAGTATCTGTAACTGTTTTATTACTAACTACTTCTGCTGTACAACACAGCAGCTCTGCATCCTCCTATTTCCCCTCGCAACAGATCTGCTCTGCCCGTGATTATCCCAACAAGCATCACTAACACACAGGAGCCCCTTGTGGGGCTGGACTAGATTTCATCCTCAGTTTCCACACTTGCCCCACTTCACTCTGACTCCTGCTCACATCTGGATGAGAGAAATCCTAAAGAAGTCTGGAAAACATCAGGCTGAGTTAAAATAAGGTTTCAGACAACATCACAAGGTTGCAGATGCCATGGGGATGGTCTGGCCAGTGCACTGGACATGGCACCCAGCTGTGGGTGCTGGGTGCCATGGGATACCGGCCGGCTGGGCAAGCCCCAGCCTGCCCCAGGGAGGTCCCACTCAGACAGGCTCCGTGCTGCCAGAACCTGGCACAGCTGATTCCCAAGGTGTTATTCTCACCTTCAAAGGGAAAATGTCCAAAGACCAAGTTTTGCTAACAAAAACTGATACACATTTTGGAAATTAACAGCTGCTTGATGCTAAAAGGGAGGAGGGAAGGAAGGGGAGGTAGAAATTTAAAAATAAATAAACCAGGAGAAAGGAAAAAACATAATGTAAAAACAGGGTAGGAAAAAGCCTTTAAACTGGAGCCAACTTTATTCAAAGGCACTGAGGAAAGTAATTACATTAGTTTACAAATGCCTTTGTGTTCTGTGGTCTTCTTAGGTTTGGGGTATGTTTCTAGTGTAACTTTGACAGTTTACAAACCTACCCTGGCCCTGCTAAATAAAGGCAGGACTGTGGCTTGTCCTGGCGGTCCCAGGGTGACCAAGGACAAAACCCACATGAGCATATCTGTGAGCAAAGCCTTACACCTCCTAGAAGGAAAAGTTTGCAAACATCCTGTAAATTCAAGCTATTGATGACGGATCTCTTTGATCAATGAATTAAAGGAGTTGGAGGGGAAATATCATGTTTCTTACGCCACAAATTGCTGTTGGGAAGTAACATTTGGTTGTACTTGCCCTGAGCACAACACCCCTTCCTAAAGCACCCACTAAACCGGGCTGTTTAGGATGACTGTACAGCTGGGATGGACTACAAAGGAGCACATGGTGTCCTGGCGCGGGTGCCGACTTGCTCAGCTCTCACAGCTCCAGCACAGCCAGCTGGGCAATCCTGCCTGGCTCTCATGAAACCAAACTGCAAAACCAACTGCAAGGCTTTTGCAAAGAGTCCTGTGAGGGCAGGATGTGCTGGCCTGTGTGCAGTAGGGTGCCTGAACACGGATGTCCCCAAAAAGGGAACCTTGGTGAGTCAGCCACCACTCAGGCACAGTGCAGTAAATCATCACACAAAGTGGAGTCTGTTCAAAATACAGGCAACACCAGCATTCCCCAATGTCCACCCCATGCCCAGGACAGCATCATGTCCCCTGGGAACATGCCAGGGTACCATAGCCCTGACAGCCCATTCCATGACACCCAGGGATATCCCATGGCAGCACAGGGAGCTGGTGGCACATTGATGCGTGTGTGTTCAGTTGTGGTCCCTTCTCCTGGCTCACTGCTGCGTGCAAACTCCCACGGGATTTGGCTGCTGAGGGAAGAAGGCAGCCAGTGGCTCTGACAAGCCTGTGCCGGCCCAGGCAAGCAGGGTTGCTCCTGTGGCTTGCCTGCTCCTCCCCAGTGCCGGCTTTTGAACAGCACACGTCAGGCTTTAATGATCCTTTACAGTGAGCACTTAAAATTGACAGAGAAACGTGCTTTTGTATGTCTCTCATTCCTGCTGGCCTCCCTTAGAAAAGCAAGGGGGAAAAATCCCAAACAAACCACATGCAAATAACTTTCCCAATATGTCTGCGAAACGTTGGAAGTGCTCGTACACGTCGACTCACACACAAGCTCCACAGATGACAGCACGTGTGAGCCTGGAAAACGGGTTCAGTATGCTTTGGCCTGAGTCTGGCATGTCCTCCTTTTCCAAGGCCATTAGGATACAAAGCACTGATTTATTTTTTGAAGCAAAACAATCCTTACAGCCAGATGTAATCCAAGGCCAGATGCTCTGAAATGAAGAGTGGGAACTGCTGGCTAGGTCTGCCAAGCATGGAGATGCAGCCAGGCACGCACCCTGGAGGGATCCAGAATGCCCCCTGAGAGCCCAAAGCCCCAGCTGGGAGCAGACCTCCATCACCTCAAGATCTGTGAGTGCCCATGTGCCGATAGACAGCAGTGGGAGGCAGATGTAATCCTTGGCGGCAGGCAGTCCGGCATCCAGCAACACTGGGTTTGCTCTTGGAAACCCGCTCCTAATTCAGAGGGACAAAGACAGGGAACAAAGGAAAAATCGTTTTTCTAAGTGCTATTTGTTCTGGCATGCTCTGCGGCTTTCCGCACGCTCCTCTCCCATGGCTAACGGCAGCTGAGGCGTCTGAGCGCTGCTGCTCCCCAGTCGAGAACGACATCCATTCCTGCCAAGCCTTTGGAGCAGCTCTCGGTCTGTAAGAGATCCCGCGGAAGCGCTGCTTCCTGCTGGCATCAAAGAGGAACATTTGAATGAAGGCCCTATGTCCACACGTTTTAGACTTGCGAAAGCGTATGACATGATTTTTCTTTTTTCAAGCAGAAATTGAATTTGGATTAAAAAGAGCCAGATCAGTGCTTTTAACAGCATCGAGAGCAGTCTATGCTTCGAGGTCCATGCAGGGCTCAGGGTCCTCTGGAGCACCAGGAATGATAACGATCATCTGCTGCATTGACCATCACTGATCATTCCCCTGGGTGCACTTAACATGCTCTCGGATTTCTAAGGCATGGGGTAGCACACTAGCATAACACTGAAATGCAGGAAAGCTGTAATTGCACACTGGAATACAGCTCCAGGAGAAGTTTCTATTGGGTAGTCCAGGGTTTTTCAGTTTCCTTTTCCATTCCCTGCTCTTCCCCTGCCTCTCACCTCTGCTGACCACCACATATCTGCTTCAAATTCCATAACCGAGCAAACCGTGTCAGGTGAGTGGTTTGGTTTCCGTGGCCCATCAAAAGTAGCTGATTCCTTCCTTGATAATAAGATTGTTCAAGGATTAAGTAATTTTAACAGCTTCCATTGGCTCACCACGATCAGGACAACACCCTAGGATACAGAAATGGAGCAAAAGTCCAGACACGTGGTTTTGCCATGGGCTTTTTTGCAGCATGGGATGTGCTCACACTCCTCCATCCACTCTGTTCCAGGGCAGGGGGAACAGCTCCAGGACCTCCTACCTCACCCCAGTTGCCCCCAAATCATGCAGCACTGGCATCACACGCAGAAAAAGCATTCCGTGTGCGGGACTGCTGCTCCATCCAGCAGCTGGGAAGCATTCAGCACAGTCCAATGCCTGGAGGCTGGATTTAGACAGCTCCAGCCTTGAAATAAGAGCCGTTAACTGCCGGGCTATTTAGATACTTTGAGAGTTCACTGGGAAGGTGATGGACTTACTGCTACCTCAAAGTGAAACTGGAGAGCTTTTCAAAACATGCTGAAATGCAGCTTTTGGGTAAAATACTCCAGCATGCACATGTGTAAGGGGGCAAAATGAAAGGCAGCTGCAGCTCCTGGGAGCAGGGTACATGAGAACCAGCTTCTCCTCAGCGCCCTCAGCTTTCCATCCACCCTGCTCTGCTCTCAGGATCAGGATCTACCAGGAAGGTAGAGCTCTTCATGGGCGTTTTGTCCTTCCTCTACCAAGTCATAAATTAGCTTGTCTGCTCCCCATTACTACAGAGGTTTGGCGCACAGGGTCACTTGGGTCTGTTTTACTCCTTGCCGCATGCAAGACTTCAGTCTCTTGAGGAGTAAAACAGTTTGCTGAACTCAGAGGGCTCAAGAAAGAACAAGATGGTACAATGACCATGACACACAGGCACATCCCCCAGAGATGCCTGGCCCAGATAATGTACTTTCTACCTCACCAGAATGGTGAAAATCTTTAGGTAAGGTGTAAATGCATGCTCAGTGTAGGTTCATCTCCATTCTCCTCTCCTCACTTTGTGACCTGAACAGCAACTGATGAAACTTAGAGGTTTTATAACTCGAGCCCTTGCAACAGGTCTTGCAAAAGATCCAGAAGAGGGATTAACATGTATGTTAGACCCTGAATAAATTCCCTGTGACAGCTAGAAGTTTTACACCACTGCAAAGCTCTTGAGGTCCAAGCTCTAATGGCTGCCTTCGAGAAAAATGGTCCCCTGAACCTTCATGCTGCTAATTTTAGCTCAGATGAGATTTTCATAACTTTTTAAGGGACTCAACCAGAGCAACTGTGTTGACAACAAGAGGGAATTAAGTTCTTATGGCACATGCAAGGTTTTCAGATGTTGGCATGCCAGAGCCATACAAAAAGCCACACCGCAGCTGAAGTAGAGCCCCATCTTCTGTTTAATTGGAAATTTCTGCCCATAACTAGCTGCTCCTATTACTGAGACATAATAAAGATCGAAACCCTAAAAAATATCCCTTGTATTCAGAAATTCAAGCTGGCATGTTATAACGCCTTTGGATTTCTCCAAACCACAGGCCCAAGGAATTCAAGGCTGCACATTCACATGTATTTACACATGCCTTGCCTAAAAATGTGAAAAAATACATCACAAAAGGACTTATTTTCAAGCATCTGTCCTCAAACTTATATCAGTACAAGGAGGATCAGCTGTTAGACTGTCAGCCCCAGCAGACAAACTGGCTCCCAAAGATGTCCTTCTCCGACTCTGCAGCCAGGCTCGGTCTGGGATTTTGCTTTGCTGAGGACATATTTCTATAGGTGTTTGTCCATTTCAAGACTTTGACACTTATTTCTTTATCCAATCATTGAACTGCAGGCAGAAAAAAAGAGCATTTCTCAAAGCCCATCTCCCCTGCTTCTGGTAAGCCACCTCTGCCATTCCCATCTGCATCCCTATCTTCCAGAAGGGAAGTCCCTCTTCTGCTGTAAAACAACTTCTCATTGAGGTCCAATCCAAGTGGGATTAGACCCCACAGAAGCCTCCTGGCCATCCTGTGTAGCTGATTGCACCTACAAGAAACCCTATTTCCTTATCCCATTGTAATTTATGGAGCTCAGTCCTGAGTTTTTACCTGTCGCTCTCCCGGCTGGCAGGTTGTCACTGAGCCTTACACCTCTGATGGTTTCAAACCTCTTCCAATTTCCTGCCTGAATGCATTTTGAGACAGTTTATGTCTACATTCGTGGGCTAAGGTTAGAGCTTGGATAACTGTTCTTCCCCCCTCTAATGAACAGGGAGGGATCATAACCTCTCAATTTGCTAGGCTGGACAAACTAAGCTCCTCAATGAAATAACATTTTGTCTTGGTTTGAAAGACAGGTGTCTGCTAAGGAAGGCAGGAGCCTCCCTTGGACCCAACACCTTTTCCCCAGTCCAACTCTCGCGGCATCTCTGCCCTACA